>BMAC01000243.1:201476-232978 GCA_014905375.1 Phtheirospermum japonicum
AGCAAATCCAAGCCTTTCAGTTTTTTATTTTTCACAGTGCATACGGCCGCAAGGTAATCTCCGTCTTGTTTTTCTAATTCTTTTTTCAAGAACCGTACAAACCCATCATCTCCGCCTTTTACGTTTCAACCCACGGCAGCAAACCACGCCATTGACGAACCCCCGCCAACGTCACAAAATAACCAAACCTCCGAAAAACGGCAACCACAACAACATCAAGTCAGGCCCTTGGCCAAGTCAAGTCGCAGACGGACTTGCCGCCAAGACGACTCACACCCAGACGAACCCCTGTCCAAATGAGTTCTTGGCTACCGAGGAACACGCCAACAACCTCCACGCCCGCCAACCACAGCCACCTTACAGCCCGACTCCAGCCCAATCACCACCGATTGGCTGCCAACCCGAACCACCGCCGACCCAACCACGACCACCGTTTCCAAGTCGCCCGAAACACACATCACCCAAACCCTCCGTCGACAGCCACCCCACCACGGCAAGACCCGACTGAAACCCACGAGAACACAGCCGAGTCGCCACCTGCAGCCAACAACCCCCAACACCACCAAACCGAACCCACGTCAAACCAAGCCGGCAAACCCGAGTCACCCCGTCGCTGCCGCACGTCGTTGCTAGGAGTTCTTATTTCTGCGTCGTTTCGCCATCGCCTCAGCCACGGCCCTTGGAGCCGCCGCTGTTCGCCTGTCGATTGAAGCCATCGTCCCCTCCGGAGCCACCCAAGCCTTGACCAACCACGGCCATGTCGCCAGCCCGTGCGCCGAGCCACCTCACCAACAGCGCCGCGGCACCGCGTCCACCCTCACCCGCGCCGAGGTCCGCGGAGGCGGCCAGAAGACCCTACCCCCAGAAGAAGCCGCCTCCTGGCCGTCGCCTCCGCCGCCCGCAACTTGAGTCAGCCACCGAATAGCCGGAGAAGGAATCTCCCAATTGGAGCCCAGCCATGCCTGCCGTCGCTGCTCCTGTAGCCGGGGAACCGAACGCCGACGCCTGGATGCCGTCGCCCATTTATCCGAGCCACCGCCACCGTTCGGCTGTCGGCAACGATCGACCACGGGAGAGGATTTTCGCTGGCCGAGTTCGGTGCTGGAGAAGGAAAAGGGGAAGAAATTGAAAGAGACGGGCTCAAGGATTAGGGATTTAACCCCTTTCAATCCAAGTTTCCTGAACTTTACAATTCAACCCCCAAACTTTAGCTCTTTATTCAATTGGATCCCAAAGTTTTCAATTTTTAACCAATTTTAATGTTGACAAACAAATCCCCACTGAGCGAGTTGAAAGCTCACACCCATTATTATCAAACTTTTCAGGTTAAGGAGTTGGATGTGGTACGAGGCGGTGGATGCGAAGATGCTATTTTCAATGTTATTTCTATGAATTGGTATTTTAATTTTATGTCAAGATTAAAATAAAGTTTGAAACTTGTGTTTTTTATTTAAGAGTTCATGAACAGTTAAGTTGCTACTAATTCGATTCAGTAAGTGAATCTCCTATTTTAAATAAATGTTTTAATTTTATTCACGCTTCCGCTCAATTTATTTAGTGATTGTAATTTATTGAAAACTCATGCCCTTGATTTTTGGAAGTTTTATTTATAAAGAATCAAAATTTACACTTTTCGAAAATGGGGCGTGACACAGACTGCGTATTAAAGGTTACCACTTACTATTCTTGAAACACCTATCATTTTGGTCGCATCATGCCTGATGGGTTGTCCCATTTCACTCATTGAGTATCTTCGAAGTAAAAAATAATTCTTATTCTTATGTTTTTTTGGGAGTAATATAACACATAATGAAATATTTTTTATTTACTAGCCCCATAAGAAATATTTTTTTTATCTTTTAAATGAATTAAATGTTCATACTTTTTACCTATCTCATCAATCCACTTATTGTGTAAATAGTAAACGATATGTTTAATTCGTGTATAAGAGATAAGCATATCGAGTACTATTATTATTTTTTTATATTTCCCCCTTTTTATTTTATTCTCTAATAATGGAAGTACTCCATTACGACCATATCAGGCCCAACATGCTTCCTTCAAATTAAAAATGTCTCTATAATTTCATACCCCTTTTTGACTGAATCAATCCCAGTTTAAATGGGTCCCGATGCCACCAGACGAAATATTACTGCCCCTAGTTTGTTTTACAGAAAGTCCCTCACCGCCTAACTTCATTTAAAGGAAGTTGAGTTACAAATTATCCGACTCCTTCACCAATTGATCAACACAGTCTCGGTTCATTTTCTACAGACGTACAAGAAACTTTGATTTATAGAGATAAATTAAAATATAGTGAATACAAGTTGAAACAAAAGTCTCTATTTTATTAAGAACATGAAAGACAATTTATTACATTATTAATCTCCTTTTGGGAGGAAATAACCTTTTTAGCCTCTCATGGAGAAGGCTTGCACTCGAAAATATATAAACTCACTATTAAAAATAATTATTATAATATTCTTTATTCTTGCACTCCAAACTCTCACTTTTTAGATTTTATTTATTATTATGAGAAAATATAAGGTAGTGAGTGATGCCTTCTGCTTCCTCCAACTCCTGAATTTATAGAAGTCTGGCGGAATTGAGATCCAAACTTCACATCTCTTGTAATTTTATTGACGTGATTGCTTACGTCAATTCTTGCATTATCATCCTTCTGCTAGCTGGTGAAATTTCCTCTTTACAGAATCACGTTCTTTGGGGACCCGAAGATCACATGGTCCCTTCATTAATGTCGGGGGTCCTTTTTTGGTTTGTGCAGTCCCCAGCAAAATGCGTTTTTGGTGGTCTTTGACCACTTGGCTTGTTTTGTTTGGATCTTCTACCAAACTTTGACTATGTCTAATTTGAGCATTTCGAACACATTTTATCCATCCATCTCAAGACGTGGGCCATGATGCATTATTTTCTATGAGCTTCTTTATTCCTTGGTAGCTTGTTACTCCACAAAAGAGCTCTCTTCTTCTCGAATATATCTTTTGCGAACCCTGTTGTGTTTCTTTTCATCGTATTTAACAGGAAAGACCCATTCACCGTATTTTGAAAAAATTTGAATGGGAACTTGATTTTGTCCATCTCTGTGAGACAGACCTTGAAACCCCATGCCCTTCTTGTGGACATGTCATTTTCCATGAGTTTTTTTATTAATGGAACTCCTTCAGATGATAGTGGTTTGATTCTTTTCATTGCCTCTGTGTCTGGTCGTCTAATCTTGATGAAATGGAATACTTCATACATTCCTTTTTGAATGGCTTTAGTACTGTGCTAAAAAAATAACTCAAGGACATCACCCCGTGCGAGATGTGGGCTATTTGCCCAAGTCTCGTGCACTGCATCTTGTATCCATCTCGGAAGTTATGATATTTTTGAGAAACTTGGTGATCTTGTATAAACCGATGCTAAGGACCAAGATTTATACCAGCATTTAACGTCTTGTGGATGAGATTATGGCATCATCCACACTCTAGGGTATATTTCGAACACATCTACTGGATATTTGGCCAGATTAACCCCCACCCTGGTTATTAACTTCTCTCATCTTTGTTGATAAACCTGAAAATGAGAAGTTTTCAAAGTCTCGTAAGTATCGATCTTAGACTTGCCTGTCTGAGGCCTAAGATCAATCTCTTCCTCATTAACGCCTGAGGTGATGGGTGAAAGAGTAGTTTTAGTGGTGATGAAATAAGAAAAGTGGGTTCATGGATCAGTATTATCGGAATTCGATTGAATGTAGGAATCAAGGGGTTTTTAGCTTGGAATTTAAGTGAAAACAAAAATAAATGGAAAACTGTGAAAATAAATTAACTAAACTACACTAAAGAATGTAAATGCAAGTTGGTAGAATGCCTCAGTCGTGTGCCTTAATTGAAATTGCAAGCAAAAAGGGAAATCAAGCAAGAACAAGCAAGTTTCATCAAGTACAAGCATGAAAGCTCAAAGTACAACCATGCATGCATGATCATAAAATCCTAAACAATGAAAAATAACACAAATTTAAAGCACCAATAGAAAGATCAAAAAAAGTTGACGTGAAAGTTTAAAACTTAACGGAAAATAACTAAAGACGAAGTGTAGATCTAGGATTTATCAAAAAACCATGCATGAAAATAAAATCCAAAATAAAGCATATGAAATACTCAAAATAAAAATAATCAAGGACTCGATCTATGGTCTAGATGTGTCACTCACCTAGATTCCATAGCCAATTCACAAGATCCAACAACTAATCTAAGAGCTAAGGCAAAAAGCATAAGATGAAGAACAAGCATGAAATTAAAAGAAAGCTTACATGAATTAAAGAGAGAATACGAAAGCTTGAATGAAATTACAATCAAAATAAAATTCAAGGGAATACTTGAATTCTTCTTAGGCTTACAAACCCAAGGAATTGCTTGAAAATAAATCTAAAATCTAGAGAGAAGTTAAGTCCCAAACCAAATCATGGGTTGGGAGGAGGTGTTTTTTACAAAATGAGAGTAAGGTTCTATTTATAATAGGTTTAATTGGGGTTAATTGGGCCAAATTAGCCTTAGAAGCTTGAAATTCCCGGGTTTGACCAAAATTGACCCGTGTTGACCTTCCTAGACACTTGGCTAGGATTTTGGCACATTTTGGCTGAAGGTGGCTCGACCATGGGTTGCTTGGGCGCGCATGGTCGTTGGTGGCTGGGTTGGGCAAGTGACTTGGCGATGCGCTGGGCGCGAAGGATGGTAGAGGATGGCGAGCGCTGGGCGCGAAGGATGGCAGAGGATGGCGAGCGTTGCCTTGCCTAGGCGCTGGAGATGGTGCTGCAGTTGGCGAGCGTTTTGGCGGGGGTATTGGCGTGCCATGGTGAGCCTTGCCTTGCGCCATGACTTGGCGCAAGTTTTGGCTTCAATGTTGGCCAGCACCATCATGCTTGGCATGGATTTTTGCAAGGCATGGCTAGGGATGGCTACCATTCCAGAATGTTTCCCCTTTTTGGAGTTGCTCTTGGCACAACTTTTGGCATGCTTTGGCAAGCTTTGGCTTGCACATGGTCCTCAATGCCTTGTCCTATAAAATAGGAGTTTTTAAATATAAAAACCCAAAAATTACAACAAACCTCAAATTAATTGAACCCATTTAACCATTTTAAATATAAAATTTAACAAGAAACACGGAAAACATAAAAACAAGAAAAACAACCCAAAAACCTAATTAATCGACTCGAAAACCGCTAAAACCAATATAAAACCCTACTGAAAAATACGAGAAAAACACCACAATTACATGAAAAACAACCACCCCACACTTATCTGTTTGTTCATCCTCGAACAACGAAAAGAATCGAGAGTGCACATACATTGAAAATTGTGTAAAAAGAAAAATCCTTGTGCTTATCCTTATTAATATGATGATAGTATCAACATAAACTCGCTATCGTCAAGCTTTGCTCGTATTACTCTTCCTCAAATGAAAACCAAATCGATGAATTCCTCTCAAATGGAATTTTGAGGGCGTTCGCTCAATTCGCTCAAGTGTTTGTTTATATGGGACGTGTATACGCTCGAACCGGACAATGCATGCACCTTGTCAAAATTTCACAAATGGGAAACTCAAAATCACCCATTGTACATGATCAAACAAGAATAAAAAAAGGTCTTTATTTTGGTTTGTAATGTTTTGTCTTTGGTGAAGTATGGAATATTTGGATATAGTGGCTAATACACGATCAAACGCGATCAATAACACACGAAACCCTAACTTCTAGAACCCGAAGCTTATGATCGCTTCACCTTCCCAATTATCAAACTTTCATTTGAAACCCTTTCGCTCGTACACACTCTTTCCCGACTCTTATTTCACAACACTTAGAAGCTCTTTTTTTTTGAATTTGCTTCTTTTTGCTAAACTTATCCTTTTTGAATTAGGCTTTTCGCTTGTACGCACGCTTTATCACTTTTCGTGATTTTTGTTGGAGTTTATTCTCTTTTTTTTTTTCTTTTTCTTTTGTGTATAAGAAACTCAAAACCCAAAACCCACAATTGATTTCCCTCACATTTCAAGTAAACTAACAACATACACTCTCACCTCACGATTTATGAAGATATAAGAGCTAAAGTCGAGCTTGGCTAACAAGAAACGGGGCATAGGCTCAATGGGGCTCATTTGGAAATTTTAAGCAGCTTATATATTTGGATATAGCCGGAATAAGGGTGATATATGTGCCTCAAGTTCATTTCCAAATCCAATCATGTATGAGCAAAATCAAGCCACCTCAATGCAATTTCCATAAAAATGCAAGCAAGAACGATAATTCACACAAGGCTACTCACTAGTTTGCACCGGTTTTTGGAAAACGATCAAAAGAGCTTTTGGAGCTTTTCAATAATTTCACGAGCAAAGGTTGATTATATATATATAGGCGGGTTTTAGACGAAGCACAAAAATTCAACTCCTTACAAAAAAGGGCATAAACATGCAAAAACCCGATAAGAAACTATTCAAACTTCCAAGAAAGTGGTGATTGCTCAACAATGTAATAAAGACACAAAATAGACTCAACCATATAACTGCGCATTTAGTAAGCGTCACTTCGCCAAGAATGCGTCACTTCGCCAAGGCTCGAGGTAAGAAAGACAAATCATGCTTTGTAAAACCCGGACCCTAACCACCTACCCACCCAACACTTAAACCATGTAATGTCCTCATTGCATTTTAATGAAAGTCAAGTAAAAGAAGGGTGAAATAGAAACTTCCTTAACCGAGTGAGTTTGGGTCGCGCTCCGTGGGGTCCACTTAAGCATCTAAGCAATCCAAGCGAGCACCGAGCATGGCTTGTGTCTCTCGGCTCCATGAACGTTACTATCTCATCAATTCAGCCAAGGTTTGAGTCGAAAAGAAAAACACTAAAACAGATATTCACACAAAGTAAAAAACACAAGGAAATATGTACATAAATCGAAAAAAAAAACAAAACAAAGTTTAAAAAGACCTAAAAGACAACAATTTCTTTTTTAGTTTTTTCAATTTTTCAATGTTTTTGGATTTTTGTAATAGGAAAGAAAGAAAGAAATCTAAAAATAAAAAAAAACCAAATGAAAAGAACATGGGTTTCCTCCTAAGAAGCGCTTGTTTTACGTCCTTAGCTCGACGGACCCCCTTTTTGGTCATGGAGGAAAGAGAACGGGAGGACCCACCAAGACAATATCCTCCTTATTGGAAGGATCGACTCTTTGGAACGTTCTCGGGGCATTGCAAAGCCCAAATAAAAGTCGTTGAAAAGCAAGTATTCCAAAGGTCATCTCGGCTCGATGTTCAGGTGGAACGGTGGTTTTTTAGGGGCCCGATAACTCATCTAGGAATCGATAGGAATAGTGTCCGGCTAGTGTTCCCATTGGGCATGTAGAGATCGCCTCAGGTAGATCTTCGGGTGGAATTGTGGTTTTGAAGTGACCCAACGACTCATCAAAAAAAAAAAGAAGTAATGACCGGCTAACTTTTCCAACATGTGGCGATATTTCTTGGTAGCCGCATTTAACTTAATATCGATCAACACCCTCCATCCCATTCTAGCCCTCGTGGCCATCAACTTTCCTTTTTCCGTCCTCGATCATCTTCTCGTCTTCTACTATCACCTTAAAATTTGGACTCAAATGCCTTTGAAATTCTCGAGGTGGTTTGGCATCATCATCCAAGACGAGTTTATGCAAGTAAGTCCAATGGATAGCTCCCTTATTAACTCCGGGTCTCCAACCAACCACACCCTTATGAATTTTTAGCTCTTCAATCGACCCCTCCTTTTCCTCTTGGTCCGAATTTGCAAAGATGATAATCGGCTTGCTCTCCTCTTTCTCCAAATAGACACGCTTGAGGGGAGATGGAGGAGGCTTAAGCTCGGGCTTTTGCCTCCTCTCGGTTTCGTTGGGGGTTAAATTGAACAAATCACCGATCCCCTCAAGATACTCTTCAAGATTTATAATCTTATCATCAAAAATATGTACCTCCCCCATCAGAGTTTTGTCGGTGCCCTCAACAACGCAATCATAATCTCCTTTGCTCAAGTCGTTGGCACATTGAAACACAATGGGTTCATCAGTACGAACAAGGGGCTCATCTTCCTCACAACAATTCTCAATATAGACTTCTCGGACAACCTCCTCCTCAATGCTCCTTTCCTCAATATTGTTTCGACCAAAAATATGACCAGCGTCAAGAGCAATGCCTGGAACCTTGAACACCCCTTTGATCTGCACACGAAAACACGTTAGAAAGGACCACCGGTGGTTTTCCGGTGGAAACCTCTCTGATGCTTAAGTCAGTAAAGCGTATAAGGTTTCTCTTAGCAAGCAAAGAAGGAATGCACAAAGAATAACCTACCTCTCTCAGCCTTGGGGCTGAGATATTTATAATTTTCTCCTAGCAGGGACCCCCGGGATCCCAGGAGCACATGCCGCGAATCACGGACTATTACGCAACCAATTCTGACAAGTGGTCCCACTTGTCCCTTTGGAGGAAATCAGAGAGTCGGATCTATCCTGATCCTGCCCTCTCTCTTCTATCAGGGGTCCTGATGCCAATGTCACCTTAGCATTTTCTTCCAGAGGTCACCTTCCAGGTCATCCTCTGCCAGCCTTGTCTTCAAGAGAGCCTAATCAGCTCTTTCTTTAGGGCCAAACTGACCGTATCCCCTTCTTGGCTATCCCAGGTCAGCTTTATAGTCCTGGAACCTTTCTTCTAATCTCCCCAGAGTTTCCTCCAGAAATCAGTCCAGCATAATCCTCTCCAGGGAGGAAATCAGGTCTTGCCTTGAGAGGAAGACCTGATCAAAATCACGGGTCATCTTGGCCACACCGCGTTAATATAGTAAACTAACAAGTCAGGTATACCCTTACCAGGTCTGACACACTCCTGGCCCATTAACTCCTCCCCCCAAATTAGTGAGGGTAGAGCTGTGAAAAACTCTATGGCGCTCTCAGTACGGGATGTTCTACTCCTTTTAGTGCTTCTCGTACTAACGTAAATCCCGAGAAATCCGCCTGGCAACCAGTCCTAATTATTGGCATTAGTGATGCCGGTTCACATCCCCAAACGATCTATATTCCCACTCGTCTTCTCAAATACTGACAAGTCAGTGGTGCGTGGCTTACCCTAGGACGATTGAGCATCCAGCTCATTACCTAGGGTACTGCCCACATTAAATGTGGGGATCCCATCAAATCCCGCCTTTCTCGATTCCCATTTTTCAAAATTTATCCACTTGCCTTTTTGTCCCTCCACGTCTCTTTTTCCCTTCACTTTTCAAATTCTATTTTCACAACTTCTCAAATTCTCCCCTTTTCCTCTCTAGCACTCTGGCGAGTTTCTCCATTTCAAATTTTCTTCGTCCAGCTTCGATTTGTTCCATAACCAGGTAATTCCTTATTTCTTCTCACATCCTTTAATTATGTTGACTTGTTCATCTTCTAACTCGGATGTGGGGACCTCGTCGGAGCATCCGGCAAATTCCACTTCCTCCATAGATTTATCTTTATCTGAGTCACCCCCGGCGGCTCCTCCGGCAGAGGTTCCGCCGGCTTTCCCTTACCTCCCTGGTGACAATGTCTCTTCAATAGTGAGTAACCAAACTCTTAAGGAGATACGCACTTCCTGTGATATTTCTGATGCATTCACTTTTACCAGTCCGGCACCGGACGAGAGGGCTTCATCGCCTCCCGCCCCGCCATCTAACTTTCTACGTAGACCAATTCCACGCCGGCCTGAGTTTACCCGTTCACCCTTCCATTCTAGCTGTCTCCCGAATGTACCAGATTTTGGTATACCAGTTCTTGTCTAATGCCTTCCAGGTTATGGAGCGCTTCCACCTGGCAGCGCAATTTTCCGGGATAACTCCCACAGCCCAACTTTTCTACTCTCTATTCCTAGCCAAAAGCGCTTCTGGCTTTTTCTATCTTTTTGGCAGACCAGACGTCGACTTCCTGACAGGCCTGGAGAAAGAAGTTCTTTTACGTCCAGTGTTCTGGGGATTGGGGCTTCTCTACTGCCCCCATAAGCGTTTTACCTGCACTGGCACCACTATCCCGGGGTGAGAGACCACCTCATATAGCCAAGAAAATTTCTACCCTTAACTCCACACCTCTGAATATATCCATGGTCCTTAAACCCGACCTCATTTCCTTTTTTATTTCTCAAAAATAGAGCGGACCTCTACCTCCTCACATTGGTATACTTCAGCACTGTCAGTTCACCTCTTTTTGTCAATTGTTGATATTTATCGTTTATAACTCCATGTATTTTTTCTTATTTAAGTAAATATGTTGCAAGCGCGTCTGGCCTCCAAAGCGAAGAAGGCTGTGGGAGGGGGCCAGAAAAGCCTTCTGGGTGAATCTTCCAGAGCTTCCCCCACCTCCGACGAGGTTACCTTAGCCGCTCCTCCTCAAAACCAAACTCTAGAAACAGCTCAGGTAGCTCTGTCCAACGTCATCCCTCCTGGGATGGTGAGGAGGAATCCAGAGCTCACGAGGAGAGCCGTGCCTGAGCCAGCAGCCCTCACCTCGATAGTCCTGTCCCTGGAGAGTCCCGAGGAAGGGGAGCAACTCAGTAGAAGGAAACGGAGGCGAGCTGATCCTCCAACCCTTTCTCCAGTTCTTCCTGAGGGAGTTCCGCAAGTGCCTCCCTACCCTAACCAGGCTCTTTTCAAAAGATTTGTCCTGAACTATTCTGGGGAGGTGGCCAGGCAATACATGATGGGGCTAGCTCCCGCGGCTGACCGCCGCGTTGTGGAAAAAATGTCTGACCCGGAGTTAGTGGAGACTTACTGCCAAGCAGAGGCACAGGTTAGGCATCTATCACTTGTCGTATCCTTTATTTTGTTCTATTTTATGCTCACTTTTCTCTTTTCTTCTCAGGCGGTGGTGTTGAGGGCATCCTTGTTAGCTCGAGCTTGTGGCTCCCTGCTACAGGCAGACCTAAAAAGGGAGATCGAAGTCCTGAAGAAACAGAAGCAGGACTTACGAGATAAGATGCATGGGGAGATAGAGCTTCTCAAGGTAGAGCTGGCAGGGGCCAAATCCGCATTGGGAGAGGCTGAGTCTGCGCTCCGAGAGTCGCAGGAGTCTGAGGGTAGGCGAAAAGCTCAGGCCATCCTCCAAGAGCAAGATCTCAAAGAGCTCAAGGACAAAGTCAAAAAAGCCAGAGCTGCAGGTGAAGCTGATGGTGAGGTCAAGGGCTGTACCGAGGGACGAGCAGAGGGAAGGCTTGAGTTCCTCAACTCATAGGAAGGGCCGCTCTTAATCCAGTTGACTCGGGAGACCACGCGCCGAGCCTTCCTGGGGTCAATTGAGTTATATGACCTATTGGTCCCTGAGGCAGAGGCTTTCTTCGGTCTAGGTCTGGATGCCCATGCCAAATGGGTAGCTGAAAACCCTACTTTGCCCTACGACATGTCTGCTCCCATCACAGGTGCATCCAAGCCCACGTCTTTCACTCACATTGCTGAGGACGACCATCTGCACCTGCTGGATGATGTGGCCTTTGCTGACCATATCCGCCAGACCTTGTGTTCTTCCGCTTCAGCTTCTTCTCCCCCCCCTTCGTAATCGTTGGCAATGGTGGTGGCTAGCTCTCCAACTTTGGCCAAATTTGGTGATTTGCAAGAGTCTACGTAATTTGCGAAGGATTTTACTGGGGTGTCTGAGGCCGAGGATCAGGCATGAGGAAGAGCTGGGATCAGCTGACCCGAGGTGTAGCTCGGGATGCCTAGATGGCCTTGTCTGCTTTTTCATGATTTTGCTTTTTACATATCTGTAGTGTTGGCCTGCATGGCCGGTCTGTTCTGTTTGTCTTATCCAAACTCTTGTACTGAATATCTTAATCAATAATAAATGTTTTTGTCTTGTTACGACACTTGGACTTCTAGGGTTTCCTGGTTTTCCGGAAACCCTAGTACTTTTGATTCCTTTTGCACCCGCTTTCATTCCTTTAAATAGATGTCTATTTTTATCATTCTCTCATCAATTTCCATAATGGCTTCTTCTCCTCTTCTCGAAGAACGAGACACAGTGAATCGGAAGAACATTTCCTTAGTCGTCGAGAAATTTAAATTTTCCGATCAACTGACCTCACTCAAGGAAAAAATAGGCTATCTCTACCGTCTTATGGAAAGAAAGAGGCAGAAAAAACGTTACTACAAGAAGGAGTTGGTAGAGCTCCACCAGTTAAACCATCAACTGCAAGAGGAGAGGGCTGACTTGACCGAATCCGTGAATCGCCTAACTATCGCCGTCGGCGAAGCTCACGCCTTGGCCGAGCGATCTGACAAGTACCGCCGTCACCTGCATGAGACTGAGCGCGAGCTCTGGCGCGCACGCCGGGCTCTGGCCTCGGACCGGAGGTCTCCTATCAGATGAAAACTTTCCTTTATCCTTCTTCTCTGTTTCCTGCATTTTTGTAATCAAAATTTCCAACCTTCCTGGAAGGTGTGTGCAATATGCTTATGTATTTTTCCAGATTTTGATGAATGAAAATGTTATTTGTCCGAATATCTTCTCATGTAACCATGAAGAGTAAAGCTTTCAAACAACCAATCTTGGCTTCTTGTCTATCATACACGATATTTTCTTTCATCAGAATATCATGATAAACTTGAAAGGGTTTATTTGAAAAATCGTCCTCTTAATCAATCTTTTTCTGTTCGGAATATGCGAATTGTGTTTTTGGGCTTACCTTCTAAGGTCCTTGATATTAGCTGGGACTAGCTCAGGATTCGATCAACCAGGGCAGGCCTTTCACAAGCTTTGAACTGACGATCAGGTCAGGCACTAATGCAGGCTGTCCTGGCGAACCTGTTTAAACAAGTTAGAATATGCAATAGACAAACTTTCTAAGTCCATCCCGGTGTTTCTTATTAGCCAATACTGGCATTAGATTAAAAATCAGGTCAGGAAATCAAGGGCATCCGCCCATAGCCAATCCTGGCTTAAACTGACAATAAGGTCAGAAAAAATCGAGGGCATCCGCCCTTAGCCAACCCTGGCTTAAACTGACAATCAGGTCAGGCAAAATCGAGGGCATCCGCCCTTAGCCAATCCTGGCTTTAAACTGACAATCAGGTCAGGCAAAATCGAGGGCATCCGCCCTTAGACAATCCTGGCTTAAACTGACAATCAGGTCAGGAAAAATTAGGGGCATCCGCCCTTAGCCAATCCTGGCTCAGTTATGGACATGTAATTAATCTGATGTACGAAGATAAACCTTCAAGTTTTATTCAATAAGACAAATAAACGTCAAAAATTACAACTATGTATAAAATTTTCGTAAATTAGAAATATTCCAAGCACGAGGGATCTCGGTCCCATCCAGTTCTTCCAGTTTACAAGCTCCTCCCGCTAAAACTTGGATAACTCGGAGTGGTCCTTGCCACGCGGCATCCAACTTTCCTTTGGCCTTTCCCAGATCGGCTCTTCTGAGGACTAGGTCTCCCACTTGAAAACACCTCTTTCGGACCGTTTTATTGTAGGCTGCTCTGATACGCCCTCGTACATGTTCCATTCTCACCGTTGCCTGATCTCTTTTCTCCTCAATTAGATCTAACGCATCTTGGATCAGTGCGTCATTCTGATTTTCATCATAACTCTGCACTCGGTGAGTTTCGAGGTTGATCTCCACAGGAACAACGGCGTCCATGCCATATACCAAACTAAAGGGGGTTTCGCCAGTACTTCCTTTAGGGTTCGTGCGATACGCCCAGAGTGTTGCACTCAGCTCCTCTACCCATTTTCCTCCAGATCTCTCGAACCGTGACTTGAGCCCTTGGACGAGGATGCGATTAGTCACTTCGACCTGGCCATTCGCTTGTCGGTGATAGACGGATGTAAAATGTTGCTGAATTTTCATTTTGGTGCACCAAGCTCTAACTTTGGCTCCCATGAATTGGGTGCCATTATCTGAAACCAGGATTCTGGGGACTCCGAACCTGCACACAACATTTTTCCACAAGAACTTCATGACCGCGTCTTCTGTAATTTTTGCCAAGGCCTCAGCCTCCACCCATTTGCTAAAATAATCGATTGCTACTATCAAAAACTTCTTTTGGGCTGGAGCCATGGGGAAAGGGCCGACTAGATCGATCCCCTATTTCGCGAAAGGACAAGGATAGCTCATTGTCATCAGCTCTTCCGCTGGTTGATGAGTCAAGGGGGACATCTTCTGACATTTTTCGCACCTTTTTATGAAAGTCTCGGCTTCTCTTCTTAGTGATGGCCAGAAGAAACCAGCTCTTAATATTTTACTATCCAGGGCCCTCGCCCCCATGTGACTACCACAACAGCCTTCGTGAACTTCTCTAAGGACGTGGGCGCTCTCCTCCATACTCAGGCACCGAAGCAAAGGTCTTCCAAATCCACGTCGAAACAGAGTCCCTTTGATTAAACAGAAACGGGCATATCTAATTTTCACTCTCGCTTTTTCTCTCTTCTCTTCTGGAAGTTCTCCTTTCTCTAGGTAAGCAATAATAGGAGAGCTCCAATCACTTTCTTCACTTATCAAACAGATCTGTTCTTTACCAAACTCCGCGTTTGCTCTCAGCAGTGTTATTGTCCTTTCCTGACAGTCTACACCCGAGCTTGCAATCTTAGCCAAATAATCTGCTCTTCCGTTTTCTTCTCTGGGGATTTGCAAGACTGTCAAGGATTTCATATCCCTAGAGAGCTCTCTGAACTTAGCCAAATACCTCTGCATGCTATCTTCCCTTGTCTCAAACTCTCTGCTTATCTGTTTACAAACGAGCTGGGAATCTACCTTAGCACAAACAAGCTCTGCCCCCAAGTCCCGCGCCATCTGAACTCCTCGCAGGAGGGCCTCATACTCTGCCGCATTATTGGACACAACGTAATTCAGGCGCACGGCATATTCAGTGGCTACACCTGTTGGGTCAATCAGGACTATTCCCGCCCCGCAGCCCTGATTGCCAACAGAGCCATCCGTGAAAATCGTCCACTCTTGCTTGCCATCGGAAGAGCTGGTCATTTCTTGCATGAAATCAGCCAATGCCTGGGCCTTGATTGTTGTTCTGGCCTCGAATGTAACATCGAATTCACTAAGCTCTATTATCCATTTGACCAGTCTTCCCGACGCCTCTGGTTTGTCCATTATAGTTCTTAGTGGAAGGTTGGTTCGCACAATTATGCTGTGAGAGAGGAAATATGGTCGTAGCTTGCGGGCAGTTCCTACCAGAGCCAGCATCGCCTTCTCTACTTCTACATATCTTACCTCCACATCATGCAAGACCTTGCTCCAAAAGTAGACCGGTCTCTATACTTTACCTTCCTCCCTAATCAAGACAGAGCTAATTGCCTGTTGTCCGCAGATAAGTATAAGATTAGGGGCTCTCCTTGAAGGGGATTTATGAACAAGGTCATGCCAGCCAAGTGTTCCTTCAACATTCGAAAGGCGTCCTCACATTCGATTGTCCACCGAAATCGAGCCTTTTTACGTAAGGCTTGAAAAAACGGCAGGCTCTTTTCCGCAGACCTGGATACAAACCGACTTAAGGCATTGATACGCCCCGCCAAGCATTGCATCTCCTTCGCATTTCTGGGCGCCTGCATCTCCATGATTGCCCTCACCTTTTCTGGATCGGCCTCGATACCTTTCTCCGTGACCATGTATCCCAAAAATTTGCCAGCTCTTACCCCAAATGCGCACTTCTTGGGATTGAGCTTCATTCTGTACCTTCTCAAGGTATCAAATGTTTCTTTCAGGTCTTCCACACGTGAGGTTTCTTTAATGCTCTTGACTAACATGTCATCCACATACATCTCCATGTTCCGCCCCAGCTGTTCCTTAAACATTTTGTCTACCAATCTCTGGTACATGGCTCCCGCATTCTTGAGCCAAACGGCATTACCACATAGCAATATGTCCCCTTCGGGGTTATAAAGCTGACTCGCTTCCAATCCTCTTTCGCCAACTTGATTTTGGTGATAACCCTGTGAGGCATCCATCATGCTCTGGAGCTCGCAACCAGAGGTGGAATCGACAAGCTGGTCGATCCTTGGCAAAGGGTAGTGGTCCTTCGGGCAGGCACGGTTGAGATCACGGAAATCGATACACATTCGCCAATATTCTTGGGTTTTAGGAACCAGTACAGCATTGGAAAGCCATTCAGGGAATTGTATCTCCTGGATATGTTTGGCTTTTAACAATTTCTCCACCTCAGCCTCAATGATGGCCTCCTTCTCAGGCCCAAAATTACAATTCTTCTGCTTAACTGGTTTCATGTCCGGGCTGATGTTAAGGCGATGCTCCGTCACCTCTGGGTCAATCCCCACCAGGTCTTGGGGAGACCAGGCAAACACATCTGCATTGTCCCTCAATAGTGTAACCAGGTCTGTCAAAACTTCTGGGCTGAGTGTTGTTCCTACGCAGAGGACTCGGCTATCATCTCCCGGGATTACCTCGACCAACATCAGCCCTTCCTCTCTTCTGGCCAGGTCTGTCATTCGATGCTCCACCCGAGCCCTCTTGCTCTGTCTCTCCTCTTCGCTATTCATCTTGATACATTCTACATACATCTTTCGTGATGCGTATTGATCACCTCTTACCTCGCCCTTTCCATCCTCCGTCGGAAACTTCTCTTCATGTGATAAACTGATATCACAGCCTGAAATTGGCTCTGGGATGGCCGCCCAAGCATGACGTTGTAAGAGGAAGCTGCATCCACTACCAGAAAACGTACCATCCTGGTCACCCTGTACGGTTCCTCGCCCAATGTCACGAGGAGCATAATCGCTCCTAAAGGTTTCAGGGATCCCCTTGCGAACCCGACTAAGGAGGTGGTCACCTCCTCCAACTCAACGTCCAACTTCAACTGTTTAAAGCAATCAAAGAATAAAATATCAGCAGAGCTCCCCGTATCCACAAAAATTCGCCTCACATTGTAATTGGCGATAGTAACCGATATAACTAAAGCGTCCATGTGGGGAGCCAAGATGCCATCTCCATCCTCCGATCCAAAGAAGATATTTGGCGCAGACGCCATTTGCCCGACTTCTCGTGACTTCCTAACCAGATCCTTCGCAGCTCGTACGTAGCTATGCTACGTTCGCTTGGAATTCTCTTCCAGTTCTCCACCAGTAATCATCTGGATTTCTCCATGGATGACCTGGGCCAGATCAGTCCTTCTTCTTTCAGCACGTCCCCCTTCCTGATCTCTTTTATTCTGCTGAGGACGATCATAACCAGTACGACCAGGTCTGGCTTCTTCTTTCCTCATACGAACGTACTCCTTCAGGTGCCCTGCCTGAACCATTCTCTCTAGCTCATCTTTCAAAATGTGTACATTCATCGGTATTTATGTCCATATTCGTTATGGAATCGACAGAATCGGTCAGACCTCTCCTTCCTGGGCTTCTGTGAGTAGGTCTTGGGCCATTTCAGCTCTAGGTGCCGTTCTATCGCTTGTAGTATTTCGCCCTGTGGAGTTTCCAGAGGGGTATACCTATCGAAACGAGGTCTCCCCATGGACAGCTCTAGCCTGGGCTTTTTCACTGCTGCCCTGTCTTCTCTATCATACCTTTCCCGTTTCTTCTCTCCTTCATCTCTGATTTTCAAAGCCTCCTCCAGATGAATGTACTTCTCAGCTCTCTCCAAGATCTCTCCAAACATTAAAGCTATCTTCACAACCAGCGATTGGAAAAACTCGCCCCTCCGGAGGCCTTGCGCCAGAGCATTCACCAACAGCTCTTCGGACACAGACGACACCTCAAGTCTTGCGGTAGTGAAGCGATTGATATAAGCGCGCAGGCTCTCACCTTCCTTCTGTTTTAAGCTAAACAGCTCAAGCGACATCTTCTGTTATTTCTTGCAACTCGTAAACTGGTACAGAAAGGCCGAGCTGAATTCATCGAAATTGATAATGGATCGAGGCGGCAACTGGCTAAACCAGAGCTGTGCTGACTTGGTGAAAGTCATCGGGAAGACCCGGCACATGACGAAATCAGAGAATTTGTGTAATCCCTCTTCTATCTCAAAGTGACTGAGATGGTCCGCCGGATCCATCGTCTCATTGTATTCAAAGCCTAAGGATGATAAGAAGCTGGCACGTCATCGCGCATGACCTCCTCCGTAAATGGAGTGCCTCACCGTGCCGGAACCGCGCTCGTGCCCGTCATCTTCTTCCTGAACTCCCGCACTTCTTTCTGGAGGCTCTGCATCTGCTCGGCCAGGCCTGGATGAGCCTGGCTGGATGTCTCATTATCAGAAGTAGATAAGTGTTCCTCTCTGTCCTGCAGAGGAGTCCGATCTGTGCGCTGGCCTCATAGTGGTTCCGTTTCCACCACCGGGACAGTTCTTGCTGGTGGTGTGTTGGATGGCAGCGTCGACATCTCCGCAAACTTCTTTTCCACCGCCGTCTCCACGGCTTTGCCAATGAGCTTCAAGAGCTGCATGAGGAAGGATTCATTGAATGAACCACCATTAGTTGGCATAGATCTACCAAGTGGGGGTGGCGTAGCGCCTGGCACGGCCGCTGCCGATGGCGCGGTCCCTTGTGGCCCCATCGCCGACGTTTCTGCCGACTTGGGCATGCCCCACGGCGCAGTGGAACTGGGGGTTCTGCCGAGCTCTCCCACCAAGTTTCATCGTAAACCGTCTGAAGCCATAGAACAATAAGAAACCCTCACATCTTAGTTTGATCGATTTCCCACAGACAGCGCTAATTTTTTCAACCCAAAATATGACCAGCGTCAAGAGCAACGCCTGGAACCTTGAACACCCCTTTGATCTGCACACAAAAACACGTTAGAAAGGACCACCGGTGGTTTTCCGATGGAAACCTCTTCGATTCTTAAGTCAGTAAAGCGTATAAGGTTTCTCTTAGCAAGAAAAGAAGGAATGCACAAAGAATAACCTGCCTCTCTCAGCCTTGGTGCTGAGATATTTATAGTTTTCTCCTAGCGGGGACCCTATCCGGGATCCCAGGAGCACATGCCGCAAATCACGGACCGTTACGCAACCAATTCTGACAAGTGGTCCCACTTGTCTCTTTGGAGGAAATCAGAGAGTCGGATCTATCCTGATCCTGCCCTCTCTCTTGTATCAGCAGTCCTGATGCGAATGTCACCTTAGCATTTTCTTCCAGAGGTCACCTTCCAGGTCATCCTCTGCCAGCCCTATCTTCAAGAGAGCCTAATCAGCTCTTTCTTTAGGGCCAAACTGACCATATCCCCTTCTTGGCTATCCCAGGTCAGCTTTACAGTCCTGGAACCTTTCTTCTAATCTCCCCAGAGTTTCCTCCAGAAATCAGTCCAGCATAATCCTCTCCAGGGAGGAGATCAGGTATTTCCTTGAGAGGAAGACCTAATCAAAATCACGGGTCATCTTGGCCACACCGCTTTCATCTAGTAAACTAACAAGTCAGGTCTACCCTTACCAGGTCTGACACACTCCTGGCCCATCACATATAAACTCGTTCGAAAAAAATTCTTGATCAAGTCCATATGTATCTACTCTTCGCAAGATTGTTTTAAAGTAAAAGGTAAAGGGTCAAGAGGAGTGAAAACAATCGAAAATGAAACCACATCCTCTTCCGACGTCCAGAAACCCGTATTATCAACCACCCACATTATCAAGGATCGTGACCAGAGGAGTATGCGAAGGTGGACTTGGCAATTGTCGCATCATGACCAAGAGATCCAGATCAGAAGGTGGGGTGAGAGCTTCACCGGTACAAGTGGACCCACATGAGGAGTAACACCCGCATATGCATTTGCATAACCAAAAGTCGGATGCATGAGGTTGGTAGGAGGGAAAAGAGGATTATGTATCGGCGGTGGAGCAGAAGATGAACTAGCATAACCGATTCCTGCTTGATTCCCATAACCTCCATACACATCATCAGAATGAGTCATCGACATATTGAAAGAAGGAGTTGAAGGACAAGACGTGGTGCCATGACCAATAATACCACATGATGCACACGGAGGATCCGGGCTCGGACTAGATCGCTTAGAAATTTTAGCCTCCAAAGCCGCTAGTTTCTTTTCAAACTCAAGCACCCTAGAGGAAGAAACTTCACTCACTTCATCAGAACTAGAAAACATTACTTGAGAAGACTTTGGCTTTGGAGTAGCAAACACCCCCAAAAAGGGTTTGTTAACATCCCCCATAGTGCGCATGGGAGGGCCACTTGCGACTATGGAGCTCGGACCTCCAAATAACTCATACGGATTGGGCTTTGGAGCATTATTGTTTGTGGCAATCGAGGCATTATTGAAGAATAAGTGGTCTCCAGAAATGGTTTGTTCACGTCCGCCATTATGCGGGGGGTGGGGGGTGGGGGGGGGGGGTGGGCACTTGAGACAGTGGAGCTAAACATCCAATATGGATCGTGCTTTGGGGGACTATTGGAGGCACCAATCGGGGCATGATTCAAACTGGAAGTAGGAGAACCTCCATATAGGCCGGGATTCGGAATTTGGCCACCCTCATACCCATTCGGACTCACAAAGCCTCCATTAGACATATTCGTGCATTGATTGGGAGCATTATAACCACCATATTGACCAGATGACAGATTATACATATTTAGAAAGTGATTAGGCGCATCATAGCCTCCATACGGACCATTCGTACCCGGGAATCCACTATACCCAATATGGTTTGCACCATGCCCTCCCATGTTGGGTTGCTCATAGCCGAATCCACCATTGGCAACGTGATTTGCACCATGCCCTCCCACGTTGCCAAAACCATTATACGACATTCCATTCCCAACATTTTCACCACGCCCTCCCATGTTGGGAATGCACCCTCCATTGCCATACGGACCTTGAAAACACTCCATAAAAACTTTAAATATAAAAGAAATCTAGAAACACAAAGAAACTACAAGTAAATCGAAAACCTTAACCAAACCGAGTCGCAACGGTAATATTTTGAAAGAGTAGTTTTAGTGGTGATGAAATAAGAAAAGTGGGTTCATGGCTCGGTATTATTGGAATTCGATTGAATGTAGGAATCAAGGGGTTTTTAGCTTGGAATTTAAGTGAAAACAATAATAAATGGAAAATTATGAAAATAAACTAACTAAACTACACTATGGAATGTAAATGAAAGTTGGTAGGATGTCTCGGTCGTGTGCCTTAATTGAAATTGCAAGCAAAAAGGGAAATCAAGCAAGAACAAGCATGAAACCTCAAAGTACACCCATACATGCATGATCATAAAATCCTAAACAATGAAAAATAACACAAATTGAAAGTACCAATATAAAGAGCAATAAAACTTGACGTGAAAGTTTAAAACTTTACGGAAAATAACTAAAGACGAAGTTTAGAGATAGGATTTATCGAAAAACCTTGCATGAAAATAAAAATAAAGCATATGAAATACTAAAAAAAAATCGATCAAAGACTCGATCTATGATCTAGATGTGTCACTCACCTAGATTCCATAGCCAATTCAGAAGATCCAACAACTAATCTAAGAGCAAAGGCAAAAAGAATAAGATGAAGAACAAGAATGAAATTAAAAGAAAGCTTACTTTAATTAAAGAGAGAATCCAAAAGATTGAGTGAAATTACAATCAAAATAAAATTCAAGGGAATACTTGAATTCTTCTTATGCCTAAAAACCCAAGGAATTGCTTGAAAATAAATCTAAAATCTAGAGAGAGATTAATTCTTCCCATGGGTTTGGAGGAGGTGTTTTTTTTACAAAATGATAGTAAGGTTCTATTTATAATAGGTTGAATTGGGGTTAATTGGGCAAAATTAGCCTTAGAAGCTTGAAATTCCCGGGTTTGACCAAAATTGACCCGTGTTGACCTTTATAGACACTTGGCTAGGATTTTGGCACATTTTGGCTCAAGGTGGCTCGACCATGGATTGCTTGGGCGCGCATGGTCGCTGGTGGCTGGGTTGGGCGAGTGACTTGGCGATGCGCTGGGCACGAAGGATGGTAGAGGATGGCGAGCGCTGGGCACGAAGGATGGCAGAGGATGGCGAGCGTTGCCTTTCCTAGGCGCTGGAGATGGCGCTGCAGTTGGCGAGCGTTTTGGAGGGGGTATTGGCGTTCCATGGTGTGCCTTGCGGTTGGCGCAAGTTTTGGCTTCAATGTTGGCAAGTGCCATCATGCTTGGCATGGATTTTTGTAAGGCATGGCTAGGGATGGCTACCATTCCAGAATGTTTCCCCTTTTTGGAGCTTGCTCTTGGCACAACTTTTGGCATGCCTTGACAATCTTTGGCTTGCACATGGTCATCAATGCCTTGTAGTATAAAATAGGAGTTTTTAAACATAAAAACCCAAGAATTACCACAAACCTCAAATTAATTGAACCCATTTAACCATATTAACTATAAAATTTAACAAGAAACACGAAAAACATAAAAACAAGAAAAACAACCCTAAAACCTAATTAATCGACTCGAAAACCGCTAAAACCAATATAAAACCCTACTTAAAAATACGAAAAAAAATACCACAATTACATGCAAAACAATGGATTGACTTGAAGACTCGATATTTTACTCCAGAGTTTTGGTTTTAGCTTGAGATAGTTCATACGTAGGTGATTCCGTGTCAACTCTCGTGCTAGGGGTATTTGAATCCCTTGCTACAGGTTTAGATCCCTGTACTCAAAATGTCTCTTGTTGCACCATTGATGATGTCGCCCGGAGAAGTGGCTTTCTCATTATAGACCATAATTTTTCATTGGCCTATAAACAACCTCATATTCGATTGGAAACTGCTTCTTGATCAGCTCGTTATGACATTCCAACTAACTCTGCATTGAGGGTCAATGCATCGAACTCGCGTTGAAGCATCTCTAGGTGTTCCCTTAGATGCCTCTCCATTTTGAGGAATGAATCAATTTTTCATCCCTCCATCTCTTGTTAAGAAATATGCAATATTATTTTTGTGAGTGAAATTTTATAACGACAATATTATAATCATGATATTGACATTCAACTTACCATCTAAGTAAGCCTTTTATGATTAAGATTCAATTTTATTTTTTAAAAAGGCTTTAACACTCAAATTATCAATTTAAAGGCGAACTTCTTGAATGGCATAAATAAATGTCATTTAATAAACGTCTTTCTAACTACAAAGAACTTATTTTTGTTGATATGCCATCGATTTGCTTCACTATTTGAAAATAGTTCCCTGCAATGTCTACATGACACTTCTCCATTTGGCGCCACTTTCGTAAGAACAACTACCTACAATAATCACTGACATCAGTGTATAGAACCAATTCATCCTCGTCGTTTGGAATTACCAGTTTGGGAAGCTATTTTCAAACCTCCTTAAGTTTTTTAATTCCTTCATGGTGTTCCTTTTTCCATTTGAAATCGACGTCCTTTTTTAGTAGGGAACTAAACACCTTCCTGTAATGTGTCAGGTTATTTATAAACATCCCATCAAAATTAACAACTCCCATAAAACTTTGAAGTTGTCTTTTTCTCATTGAGCGTGTCTGAATATCCTTGTATCTTTTTTACAATATGATTTTGTAGAATGATTCCATACTTATCGATTCCTAACCCAAGGAACACAATTTTTCTTGTATCTATTTCTCCCTTCTATTCTGGAAGCACTAATCCCTCCTTGTAGCAGACATTTTAGAATGTTTCCAATGTACACGAACATGAAACTAAAATAATCTTTGAAGAGATTATCCATCTTTCTTTGATATATCTAGGGTGCATTTGCTAGGACCATGGGCATAACATTATAAACATAGTGTCATTGTGGTGTGGAAGGCCATGAACTTCTTACTTTCTTCTTCCATATTAATCTGGTAAAACCCAGATTTGCAATTGAACTTGGAGAACACTTTTGCATTTTTAATGCAATTTACCAAATGTTCTCTACTTAGAATATAATATCCATCGAATTCCAAGATTTTATTAATTCCCTTATAATTAATAGCTAATCTCAGTTTCCCTCTCTTTATTTATCCATGGTTGCGGTCCAGGAACCTCAGACTGCTATATGGAGGTACGCCTGCTTCAACTAACTTAAGGTCAATGTGTTCCTTAAGTATTTGTTGCATGTCCTTTCGATCTTCTTGATTAATCAAGATAGGCTTATATCTAACAAGCTCGTTTTCTTTTCCAGATTTCACCTTCAAATATGCTTTGAGCTCATTCTTATCCCACCATGCCAGAGGATCTTCGTTGAAATTCTTTTGAATCTTCCATTGGATATCCTCTAATAAAATTTGTTTTTCCATGGTGGTGTCTGGTTGTGAGCTTGAGTATAGGTTAGCTTTGAGGAATTTAATTGTTTTTGATTTTATCCTCTCTTCCTTTCGTTCTCCTAGACTCTCGAATCGTAGTTGGAGAATTGCTTCTCCATAACTTCTTCGATCCTTCATTATTGGGTGTGAAAGTTTACCTTCATCATCACGCTTGTTGCGAAAATTTATTGACATTTTTGTGTGGAATGCCTCTCGTAGTCGCTGAACTATAATCTTATGATTATATGGGGTTGTGAAAATAAGTCTTCTAGTCTCATTTTCTTGCATAGATCTTTTAAATGTCTGTAGGAAATTATTTCCTAATAGAATATCTGCTCCCATATCATGGAAATAGATTGGTGCAGTCTTGCCCTTATAATATGGAGTACTATTTGCTCCTCCCATCATTATTTTCCGCTTGCTTGATCCCTCTTTTAAGGACGAGAATCATTTTATAGAAATCTCGTCCCGCCACCGGGGATAACTCTTCTTCTATTTCTTTAGGGAAGACTTTTGTCTTCGCTGTACATATTCCTGCACCTGAATCAATGTAGACTGTAAAATATTCTGCACGATATGTATATGGAGAATGAACCGGTGCCCATCTGGTTATGTATCTTTTACCTACTAAAAACTCTATTCCATCTCTCAATCTTTCCCAAGGTTTATGTTCTTCTAGAAATTCTAACCCTAGAGTTAGGTGCTATGGGGTTCTTCCCACGCTACCCTCAATCAGCGTTTTAATTTCTCCGATCTTGAGGATTCCTTGATATCTTCCTATGGAAGGATGTTTTAAGTGATATAATGCATCACAAGGAAAGACGTTATCTTTATATGTAATGTCGAATATCACTTCTACACCTCTCCATCCTTCTGGGCATTTCAGCTCTCAATTAGTTTTGAACCCTTCAAGAGCTCGAGTGCTTGGGCTGGTTCTTAGACCTTCCCATTGAGGTTCACTAATCATTCTGTCTTGTTGGAAAAACATTCTTCTTGGTTCTATCATGAGATTATTGCTTTTATTAAGGACATGACAATCTTGTATTCTCATGTCTCCAATTGTTGGAGTTTGCATGATCTCTAGTAAGACGACTTTTGCTACGTCTTCGAAGATTCTTAATATTTATGTGAACCTCTTTTTTAAAAATACTTCTAAATGATGAGTATTCGAGAGTGCATAGAAAGTCTGGTATGTAATCGAGTAGGGTCTGTCTTCCTCTGTCATCAGGTCTGGCCTCTTGAAGTCTTGATAAAAGTTAAGAACTGTACTGAAATCTTGATCCGCCAAATTATACGCAATTCTTGGATAGATATTAAATGCAAATTTCCCCGCGTATAAATTTCATGTGATCGTTCCAAGATAAAAATCTTTGAGATTTGATATTCTTTTATCAAAGAGAGCGAGATTTAATGGCGAATCAACTCCTTCTTTATAATTTAATTTGATGATTACTCTGATGGTTTTAATGTGGATCCATAAAAGTCTATTTGACATTTCCCTTTCGAGTCCGCTCTTAATCTCCTGGATTTCTTTATAGGGGATTAGTTGTATCTCTATTTTGTTTCTTGTGTATTCCTTGGGTATCAAAAATTCTCCCGTGAAGATTTATAAATATCGCCTGAAATGAATATATCTCCAACACTCGTTCGAATCCATTTTCTGGAGATAGATCTCCAAACCAAAAGTTAATTACATAATTATAATAAAACTTTCTTAAAAGTTCTTAATAAACATAGGATTTGATAACATTTTAAAGCATAAAATAAATCGGACAAAAGTCATAAAATTATAAATATCCGTGGGTGGGGTGAGTTTTAATGTTAGTTTTAAATAAATGTGTATAGTAGTCATTTCATCAAATTTATGTGTAAAAAAGGTATTTTTTATGGACCTGGTAGGAAAAAAGGTTCTCCTTATGGTCAAAGTAGTCTTCTTTTGATTACCCTTCTTTTTTGTTATGTGATTGCTTATTTGTTTTAATTACTAGTTTGAAATTGACTAGTAGAAATATGCCCCCATCAAGTTAAAAAAAAAATTCAAGACAAAGAAACAAACACTTTTGATGTAAGTGTGTTTCATGTTTTATTAAGTGCATAAAAGAAGTGAGGTTGCGACACCTCAAGCAAAAACTAGTAAAAAAAAAAAGAGTGTTTGCTATGTAAGACCGTCGTAGTAAAATATTTATGCATACTTGCGGCTAATTTGAGTTTATTTCTAGTTTGGAGGTTGTGAGTTGGTGGCAATAGTAAAATATGAGTTATAAGTTTATAACTTCAGTTGAGGAGGTTCTTACTCATAAAAAACGTATGTTAGTATCATCATCATCATCATCAACATTACATTATGGAAAGACAAAAGTGTACCTTGTCTATCATTACACGGGAAAATTTCATTTTTGGTACATTATGTTGGCCACTTTCCACAAAAGGTACGTGATGTTGGCCAGCATCAAAGTACATCCACTAAGTTGACAAATTCATCAAATATGGTACATTTTTATCACAAATGCTGATGTGGCAGGATTATTTAATTTCTTATCATTTTTTATTTAATTTTAAATAGTAAATGGATGTGAAAATTCATTTTTGCCCCTCCCTTCTAGGTTTTTTTCCTTCCTTCCTTTCTCTCTCTCTCCCCTATATTTCTTCATTCTTCAGTCTGGGGACTAGAGTCACTTGAAAAACTTCGATCATATATAATCGGGTCTAGAGTCATTGTCCATAGCGATAACGCGACTCTCCGTCATCTTTTTAACAAAACTCAAAGTAAGCCACATTTGATCTGATGTATACTTTTGCTTCAAGAATTCGATTTCGAAATTCGAGATAGAAAGGGTTGTGAAAACGTGGTGGCGAATCATTTGTCTCGTTTGAATGTAGAGGGAAATGTGCATGAGCATGAACGTATAAATGATTCATTTCCTTATGAATTCACATATGCTATTTCTTCTCACCCCACCCCTTGGTTTGCTGACATTGTTAACTATCTTGCTTGTGGCCATTTGAGGGCCAAATTATCCTTCCAAGAAAGGAAGATATTTCTTTCTATTTGCAGGAATCACTTTTGGGAGGACCCGTTCCTTTTCCAGTTCAGGAAAGATGGAATCATTTGAAGATGCATTCCTGAGGATGAGCAAAAGAGAATCTTATCATTTTGCCACAATCAACAATGTGGCGGACAACTTTCAAGGTCCTCCAGTCGGGACTCTATTTTCTGATGCTATTTAAGGATGCTCATGAGTTCTGCAAGTCCTGTGACCGATGCCAACACACTGGAAACATCGGAAAGAGGAATGAGATGCCAATGATAAGAAATTTGGTGCTGGAGATTTTTGACGTTGTGGCATCGATTTCATGGTACCTTTCCCCACGTCTTTTGGGTACGAGTACATCTTAGTCGCCGTTGACTACGTGTCCAAATGGGTTGAAGCCATACCTACCAAGACATGCGACGCCAAGGTGGTGCTCAAATTTTTGCAAGAAAATATTTTCAATCGGTTTGGGTTCTCGAGGGCCATTATCAGCGATGGAGTCACCCATTTTTGCAACAAATAACTTGTAAAACTGATGAAAATACATGGGATCAAGCATAAGGTGGCCACGGCTTATCATCCTCAGATATCGGGCCAAGTCGAGACTAGCAATAAGCAGATAAAGGCCATTCTTGAGAAGACTGTTCAACCGAGCAGTAAAGATTGGTCGTCTAAGCTCATCGACGCTCTTTGGGCGTACTGGACGACGAACAAGACGATTTCAAGTACCAGCCCTTATCGGATGAAATATGGCCAGATGTGTCACCTTCCGTTCGAGATGGAGAACCGAGCTTATTGGGCTATACGAGCGGTCAATTTTGATCTGACACAAGATGGCACTATGCGAGGGCTACAACTTGAAGAGCTCGATGAGATACGGAATGAAGCCTATGAGAATGCCGATATATACAAGAAGAAGGTGAAGCTTCAACACGATCGTCACTGAAGACCTCAGAGCCGGCATGCAAGTTTTACTATACAACTCTCGTCTCCACTTGTTTCCCGGAAAACTCAAATCACGATGGAGTGGACCCTTTATAATCAAGGACGTGATGCCATACGAGGTGGTGAGGCTGGTCAACGAGAAGACCCAAGAGCTTTTTCATGTCAACGGCCATAGCGTCAAACCATATTTTCAAGGATCGAGAGTGATTCACGCTGAGGAGACCAAAACTCTCGACGACCTATGTACCGCATAGACAATGCGAATTTGTCAAGCTAGTGATGTTAAACAAGCACTTCTTGGGAGGCAACTCAAGCATTTCGTATCCTTTTTACAATTTTTTTATATTTTATCTCCAACCTTTCTTTGTTTTTTTCTTTGTTATGCTTTGCTTTGTTTTCCTTTGTTTCGGTGGTTTTTCTTGTTGTTAGTGAAGTAAGGGGAGTCGCGTCTTTTTTGCATGTAATTGTGGTGTTTTTCTCGAGTTTTTAGTGAGGGTTTAGTGTCGTGTCTAGTAGTTTCGAGTCGTTTTTCATTAGGTTTTAAGACTTTTTCTCGTTGATCTTCTTTTTTAATTTAAGATTACGATATGTGAGGTTTTTGCGCTGTTTTTGGGTTTTTAAGCTTGAATTCTTGTTTTGTAGGTGGCTAAAAGGATTATATTCGCTCGGTGGATGTCTCAGTTGTCGTAATACAAACATAACTACAAAACCACTTGTGAAATTCGCCTCCACCTTATACCATTGGAAAGATGAGAGAATCTTCTAAAACTTTTGTGTTTAAAATAATTCGAAATTTTGAGTCTAAGAATAGTAAAAATCAGCTTTAAGTAGAGATAAATCGTCGTCGCCTCGCTTGTGGCAGGTTTTGGTGCGGAGACCATAACTCTCAGAGGAGAATTCCAAATGAAACCAAACGCCATATGATATCCAAGAGGAAGGGCTACATTTAGTTTGAAGACATTGTTGGCTGATTTCGTATGTTTGGCAGTCGATCGAATGGATTTCTGTCGATCGACTGCTCGATAGAGAGTGGCTGTTCGAGGATGGGCAGTCAATTGACTGCTTTGTCAGTCGGTCGATTGCGTCGCTGAGGCTTTGGGAATTTTGAGCATTTTTGGACATTTTTGACCCTACAAACAACTATATAAAGCCCACACCTTGCAACATTGAAAAATAACTCCCCTCCTAACCCAAGCTAGGGTTTGGGAACCAAATTACTCTCAAGCTCTTGATAATTTTCTCTTTTCTTAGGTTTTAGATTGGATTTCAAGCTTTTATGTAATTTCTTTTCCTAGATTAGATTTAATTTCAAGCACCTCCTTGGGTTTGTAAGCCTAAGAAGAATCCAAATACTCCTTTGGATTGTTACTTTGATTGCAATTTCATTCAAGTTTTGTTTCATTTCTTAATTCAAGTAAGTTTCCTTTCAATTTCTTGTTTTATGCTTTAATTCCATGCTTGTTCTTCATTTTATGCTTTTTGTCTTAGCACCTTGAATTCATGATGAAACATATGAATTGGCTATGGAATCTAGATGATTGATACATCTAGATCATAGATCGGCTCTTGGATCTTCTTGATTTTGAGTTTTTCACATGCTTTATTTTAAATTTTATTTTCATGCATAGTTTTAGGTTAAATCTTAGATCTACTCTTTGTTGCTTGTTATTTTCCTTAAAGTTTTGAAATTTCATGTTAATTTCCATTGCTCTTTACATCCATGCTTTCAATTTTTGCTAATTTGCATTATTTAGGATTTTATGCATAGTTGTACCTTGTGCTTGCATGCTTGTACTTGGTGAAACATTGCATTTTCTTGCTTATTTTTATTATTGCTTTGCATTTTCTATTTGAGGCACACGACGAGGCATCCGACCAACTTGCACTTTCAATTCCTAGCTTAGTTTAGTTAGTATAATTATTTTATTTTCATTTTCCATTTATTTTCCAAGCTTGAAACACATTGAAACCTTCAATCGAATCGATTTCCGATAATACCAAGCCAAGAACCCGTTGATTTATTTCAACACCACCAAAACTCTTCTAAAAGCGTCGAGAAATAAAGATGATTTCTTGCAGATCTGGACTTCTGATTGAAGAACGTTGATCAATTTAGCAAAAATGAGGTTTAGGGAAGCAGCCGTCGATCGACGGCCGGCGTCGACGCTATTGTGCGGCCGACATCGATCGACCAACCAATCAATGACATGTCGGCGAAGTCTTTGTCCATCCCATTGATGCTCCCTCGGTCTACACAAGTTGTCGATGAAGTCTCTGTCCATCCCGTCGATGCTCCGTCCATCGATGCAAGTGGTCCACAAACTCTCTGTTCCGACCATCGACTCCTCGTCACTCGACGGGGCCATCGATGCCGACCCAGAACTGGCCCGTCTACTGACTTAAAAGTCAGGTATTTTAACCCGACTCGTCCAGAATAAACCTGACCCGTGGTTTCTCTATTAAACATCCCACCCCCTCTTCTTCCTCACTTTTCACAATCAACACAAAACGTAAGCAACGGTTATATTTTCTCTCCTCTTCTTGTTCCTTCCAAACTAACAACAAATTTCTCCTCAATTTCCGGTGAAACTTATCTTTTTTCGGCGATTATCCAACACCATTTCCATATTTTCTCACTTTTTCTCAATGTTGACATTATATGGTTTAGGGTTGCGGGTTTTGTCCTTGTTTATTAACTCATTCATATGCTTGCTTGTGGTATTTGATTTGAGTCATGTGAATTTTATATTGACTGGAACCTTGATGAAGTGACGTGGTTAGATGCTTTGGTTAGGTTGTTTAGACCTTTCGTTCGACAATAGTGTAATTTTGGGGAATGAAATGTGAAGAACCTATGAAGTGTTTTTGTTCTTTGTTCTATTCATGTTTCATTCCCAAAAAGTCGAATACTCTCTACTAGCCCCATTTTCAAATACCCTCTATAGGAATTTGTGTAATTTTTCTTTTTTATTTTTAGAGATGCATAAAATGTTAGGTTGTTGTAATTTTACGAATTGTGATGTAAATTTGTAATTAATTGTTGTTCTTCAAGCTGTGAACTTGGATGAAGAAAATGGGGGAAATTTAGAGAGAGAGAGAGAGATAGAATTAGGTAGGTAAGAAATATGTAATTACTTGCTTGCCAAACCATAATTTTGTTCTCACCCTATTTATAAACATAGGGGGGGGGGGGGGGGGGGGGGGGAGGGAGGGGGGACCATTAGCATAATGTAACCTAATGCCACAAAAAAAAATGACTAGATAAAGATAGGATCCAATAACATAATTAATTAT
>BMAC01000243.1:233003-259422 GCA_014905375.1 Phtheirospermum japonicum
GATTTCGAAATTCGAGATAGAAAGGGTTGTGAAAACGTGGTGGCGAATCATTTGTCTCGTTTGAATGTAGAGGGAAATGTGCATGAGCATGAACGTATAAATGATTCATTTCCTTATGAATTCACATATTGCTATTTCTTCTCACCCACCCCTTGGTTTGCTGACATTGTTAACTATCTTGCTTGTGGCCATTTGAGGGCCAAATTATCCTTCCAAGAAAGGAAGATATTTCTTTCTATTTGCAGGAATCACTTTTGGGAGGACCCGTTCCTTTTCCAGTTCAGGAAAGATGGAATCATTTGAAGATGCATTCCTGAGGATGAGCAAAAGAGGAATCTTATCATTTTGCCACAATCAACAATGTGGCGGACAACTTTCAAGGTCCTCCAGTCGGGACTCTATTTTCTGATGCTATTTAAGGATGCTCATGAGTTCTGCAAGTCCTGTGACCGATGCCAAACACACTGGAAACATCGGAAAGAGAGGAATGAGATGCCAATGATAAGAAATTTGGTGCTGGAGATTTTTGACGTTGTGGCATCGATTTCATGGTACCTTTCCCCACGTCTTTTTGGGTACGAGTACATCTTAGTCGCCGTTGACTACGTGTCCAAATGGGTTGAAGCCATACCTACCAAGACATGCGACGCCAAGGTGGTGCTCAAATTTTTGCAAGAAAATATTTTCAATCGGTTTGGGTTCTCGAGGGCCATTATCAGCGATGGAGTCACCCATTTTTGCAACAAATAACTTGTAAAACTGATGAAAATACATGGGATCAAGCATAAGGTGGCCACGGCTTATCATCCTCAGATATCGGGCCAAGTCGAGACTAGCAATAAGCCAGATAAAGGCCATTCTTGAGAAGACTGTTCAACCGAGCAGTAAAGATTGGTCGTCTAAGCTCATCGACGCTCTTTGGGCGTACTGGACGACGAACAAGACGATTTCAAGTTACCAGCCCTTATCGGATGAAATATGGCCAGATGTGTCACCTTCCGTTCGAGATGGAGAACCGAGCTTATTGGGCTATACGAGCGGTCAATTTTGATCTGACACAAGATGGCACTATGCGAGGCTACAACTTGAAGAGCTCGATGAGATACGGAATGAAGCCTATGAGAAATGCCGATATTATACAAGAAGAAGGTGAAGCTTCAACACGATCGTCACTGAAGACCTCAGAGCCGGCATGCAAGTTTTACTATACAACTCTCGTCTCCACTTGTTTCCCGGAAAACTCAAATCACGATGGAGTGGACCCTTTATAATCAAGGGACGTGATGCCATACGAGGTGGTGAGGCTGGTCAACGAGAAGACCCAAGAGCTTTTTCATGTCAACGGCCATAGCGTCAAACCATATTTTCAAGGATCGAGAGTGATTCACGCTGAGGAGAACCAAAACTCTCGACGACCTATGTACCGCATAGACAATGCGAATTTGTCAAGCTAGTGATGTTAAACAAGCACTTCTTGGGAGGCAACTCAAGCATTTCGTATCCTTTTTACAATTTTTTTATATTTTTATCTCCAACCTTTCTTTGTTTTTTTCTTTGTTATGCTTTGCTTTGTTTTCCTTTGTTTCGGTGGTTTTTCTTGTTGTTAGTGAAGTAAGGGAGATCGCGTCTTTTTTGCATGTAATTGTGAGTGTTTTCTCGAGTTTTTAGTTAGGGTTTAGCGTCGTGTCTAGTAGTTTCGAGTCGTTTTTCATTAGGTTTTAAGACTTTTTCTCGTTGATCTTCTTTTTTACTTTAAGATTACGATATGTGAGGTTTTTGCGCTATTTTTGGGTTTTTAAGTTTGAATTCTTGTTTTGTAGGTGGCTAAAAGGATTATATTCGCTCGGTGGATGTCTCAGTTGTCGTAATACAAGCATAACTACAAAACCACTTGTGCAATTTGCCTCCACCTTATACCATTGGAAAGATGAGAGAATTTTCTAAAACTTTTGTGTTTACAATAATTCCAAATTTTGAGTCTAAGAATGGTAAAAATCAGCTTTAAGTAGAGATAAATCGTCGTCGCCTCGCTTGTGGCAGGTTTTGGTGCGGAGACCATAACTCTCAGAGGAGAATTCCAAATGAAACCAAAACGCCATATGATATCCAAGAGGAAGGGCTACATTTAGTTTGAAGACATTGTTGGCTGATTTCGTATGTTTGGCAGTCGATCGAATGGATTTCTGTCGATCGACTGCTCGATAGAGAGTGGCTGTTCGAGGATGGGCAGTCAATCGACTGCTTTGTCAGTCGGATCGATTGCGTCGCTGAGGCTTCGGGAATTTTGAGCATTTTTGGACGTTTTTGACCCTACAAACAACTATATAAAGCCCACACCTTGCAACATTGAAAAAATAACTCCCCTCCCAACCCAAGCTAGGGTTTGGGACCAAATTACTCTCAAGCTCTTTGATAATTTCTCTTTTCTTAGGTTTTAGATTGGATTTCAAGCTTTTATGTAATTTCTTTTCCTAGATTAGATTTAATTTCAAGCACCTCCTTGGGTTTGTAAGCCTAAGAAGAATCCAAATACTCCTTTGGATTGTTACTTTGATTGCAATTTCATTCAAGTTTTGTTTCATTTCTTAATTCAAGTAAGTTTCCTTTCAATTTCTTGTTTTATGCTTTAATTCCATGCTTGTTCTTCATTTTTATGCTTTTTGTCTTAGCACCTTGAATTCATGATGAAACATATGAATTGGCTATGGAATCTAGATGATTGATACATCTAGATCATAGATCGGGCTCTTGGATCTTCTTGATTTTGAGTTTTTCACATGCTTTATTTTAAATTTTATTTTCATGCATAGTTTTAGGTTAAATCTTAGATCTACTCTTTGTTGCTTGTTATTTTCCTTAAAGTTTTGAAATTTCATGTTAATTTCCATTGCTCTTTACATCCATGCTTTCAATTTTTGCTAATTTGCATTATTTAGGGATTTTATGCATAGTTGTACCTTGTGCTTGCATGCTTGTACTTGGTGAAACATTGCATTTTCTTGCTTATTTTTATTATTGCTTTGCATTTTCTATTTGAGGCACACGACGAGGCATCCGACCAACTTGCACTTTCAATTCCTAGCTTAGTTTAGTTAGTATAATTATTTTATTTTCATTTTCCATTTATTTTCCAAGCTTGAAACACATTGAAACCTTCAATCGAATCGATTTCCGATAATACCAAGCCAAGAACCCGTTGATTTATTTCAACACCACCAAAACTCTTCTAAAAGCGTCGAGAAATAAAGATGATTTCTTGCAGATCTGGACTTCTGATTGAAGAACGTTGATCAATTTAGCAAAAATGAGGTTTAGGGAAGCAGCCGTCGATCGACGGCCGGCGTCGACGCTATTGTGCGGCCGGACATCGATCGACCAACCAATCAATGACATGTCGGCGAAGTCTTTGTCCATCCCATTGATGCTCCCTCGGTCTACACAAGTTGTCGATGAAGTCTCTGTCCATCCCGTCGATGCTCCGTCCATCGATGCAAGTGGTCCACAAACTCTCTGTTCCGGACCATCGACTCCTCGTCACTCGACGGGGCCATCGATGCCGACCCAGAACTGGCCCGTCTACTGACTTAAAAGTCAGGTATTTTAACCCGACTCGTCCAGAATAAAACCTGACCCGTGGTTTCTCTATTAAACATCCCACCCCCTCTTCTTCCTCACTTTTCACAATCAACACAAAACGTAAGCAACGGTTATATTTTCTCTCCTCTTCTTGTTCCTTCCAAACTAACAACAAATTTCTCCTCAATTTCCGGTGAAACTTATCTTTTTTCGGCGATTATCCAACACCATTTCCATATTTTCTCACTTTTTCTCTAACTTAGTCAAAAAGGGGAGGGGGGGGGGGGGGGGGGGGGGGTTACGATTCTAACTTCGATTCCAATTGTCGAGGTAATTCACATAAACCAAATATTTGGTGCTTCTTTATTCGTTTTTGGTTGGGATTGGGGTTGTTTGGTTTTCAAATTTTCTTCAAATCATTCCCTTTTGAAACACGCACACCAAGTGTTCGATAAAAGTTCTCAAAAACATAAACTTCAAATTTCGTTTCTTTTCTTGTAAACCATGTCTCGGGTGGGTAAACGAAAGGATATCTCGGGAAAATACAGCACCCCATTTCCAATTTACTCAAAAGGGTAGGGATGATTTTCACATCGATTAATAGTTGGGAGTTTGCCATCCCATCAAATTATTGACGTCGATGAAATGAGGAACGAGCCCAAGAAGGTTGGAAGCACCATGGCGACGTCCTTCGATACATTGAGGGACTTGGGATGAGCAAAGTTCGCCCGGATGCACCTACCCAATTTTTGTGAACTTATGCTCGAGTTATCTTTTTCTTTGAACGTCTATGCCGATAAAATATTCTCTTGCTGGCTTGCCGGCAATGAGGTTCGATTGAGCGAGAACATTTTTGAAAGAAGTGTTTTGGGTTTCCGAGCAAGGTCATTTACCCGATTCCACAAGAAAGCGAATTCGACCTCGTCTCCTTTTGAGCCAAATTGACAATGGAGACATTTAGGAAACTGCACCCGGTATCCATGTATGAATATTAGCAACGACCACCGTGTACGTCGCTTATGAAGTCCTAGCTCACGTGGTGTTCTGCAAGCAGGAGGCCACGAACACGACCAAGTCGGAGCTCTTCGTGCTTTGGTGATTTCTTAATGGTTGTCAACCCCAGTTCTACCCCCTAATCTTTAACGGAATCCATAAATATCATGGAGAAGAAACTGGGAAGCAAAACACGTGCCTCTCATTCGCTCCATTCATCACCGGCCCTCGTCCGTCCCTTCGGATATGGACCCGGCCGACAACGGCCTTTTGCCTTTTGGGATCTCGACTCTCCCAGCAGTACATATCCCGACAACCTGAGCGCAAAACATTAGGCAAGGGTGGATCTTCATCGCGACACCACCGACGAGAATAACTAGGTGGCCCCATAAACTGATTTAGGCCCAAACACTGATTGGAATCAGTTTTTTGAGGAGAATCAGGGACTTTAAGATGAATATGTTCGAGAAGCTTCAGCTGATCAACGAAAAAATCGATAATCATCACGAAAGCAATCATCAAAAGCTTTCAGAAGCTTAAAGCTCATCTCTACTGCCTCGATGAGCATTTTGACAAAGCCAACCCCTCTCTTGCGACAGAGAGTCCCAGCCGGACATGGATCTCGATGACCACTCCCTCCAACGACGTTATAAAAAAACAAAAAAAAACTAACGTTTTCTACTCTCTCTCTTTTGTGTTTTTTTTCTTACATGCTCCTCTCGACTTCGAAGCCCGTTGGATTTTCCTTGGACGGCTTGAATCATCACCATTAGCACAAACTTAGGGACGTTTTTCTCTCTCTCCTTTTACCATACTTTGAATCCGCGGCACACCTCGGCCAGCGTTCTTCGATGTCAAAGAAAATCCTACTCGCTTTCGTCAATGGGTTTTGTTTTTTCAATGTTGACATTATATGGTTTAGGGGTGCGGGTTTGCAGCCCAACTGATTAAAGTAGCCCAGCAGCCCATTTAACCAAAACCGCCCAGCAACCTAATTAGCTTCCCCGTCCAGTATCCACTAACCTGTCCCGTTTCCATTTCCTTCCCTTATCTGCTTCGATCCTTCTTCCTTACCCGTAAAGTCAAAGGCCTCACCTTTTCCCCAATTCAGCTATGATTCCTCTCCTTCTCCGTCGATCTCCTCTGTCCTAATCCCTATAGGTTTAGCAATCATAACAATACCCCCTTGATTTTTAGATCCTTGACCACAAGGATCAAAAGCCGGGAACTTTTTACCTATCCACTTTCTATCCTCCCAAGAAGCCAACTCAAAATTAGGGTTTCCCCATTCCATAAAAATTTGTTCAATTTCTTCACCTTTCCTACTTACAATAAGCTTATCCAGTACACGGTGAGGAACAATCCTTAAAATTCCATTTGCATCAGCCTCCGAAAGATCTTCAAGAGGTAAAATTTTGGACTTTAGCTTTCGTTTCAATAGTGACACATGAAATACTGGATGTATTTTTGATCCCTCTGGTAATTCTAACTTATAGGCTACCTTTCCGATTTTCTGAGTTACAGGGTAGGTCCGTAGTACCTGGAAGCCAACTTCAAGTTCTTGTGGAGGTGTAGAGAATTCTGCTTATAGCGTTGAAGTTTCAGGTAAAACTGGTCCCCTACTTCAAAGCTTCTTTCTGTCCTTGTTTTGTGTGCAGTGGTCTTCATACGGTTCTGAGCCTGCATTAGATTTCCTTTGACCATTTTAAGCATGGTTTGCCTCTGTAGTATAAGATCCTTAGATTCTCCATTCATTGCATCCATATATAGTCCTGTAGATAGGAGAGGGGGTGTGTAGCCATACAAGGCCTGAAAAGAGGTCAATTTCAGCCTTGTGTGGTAATTGGTGTTGTACCAATGTTCAGCAAGTGATAGCCATTTAATCCACTGCCTGGGTGTGGCACTGGTCATGCATCTCAAGTAGTTTTCTAGACATTGATTCAACCTTTCTGTCTGTCCATCTTTTTGGGGGTTGTATGCTGATGATAGGTTAAGTTTAACTCCTAGCAATTTGAATAAGTCTCTCCAAAATGCACTGGTGAAAACCTTATCCCTGTCTAATATGATACTCACTGGTAGACCATGCAGTTTGTAGATAGTGTCTAGGAACACCTTAGCTATAGACTGAGCAGTGTAAGGGTGAGAGAGAGCTATGAAGTGCCCATATTTGGTGAATCTGTCAATTATCACCAAAATCAAGTCTTTACCCCCTGAATTTGGGCAACCTTTCTATAAAGTCCATTGAGATATGTGTCAAGGCTTGCTCAGGAATGGGCAAAGGCTGTAGCAACCCAGGATGACCCTCATGATCTGGTTTATTCCTTATACACACATCACAAGACTGTACCATTCTAATGACATCACCCTTAATCTTAGGCCAGAAGAAAACACCCTTCGACCTCATCTAGGTCCCATTAATCCCAGAGTGACCCTATAAGATTATTCATGCATCACTGATAATATTTGTCTTGTCACTGTGTCATCCTGCCCCACCACTAACCTGCCTTTATATCTGATGAGTCCCCCATTGACTGTGTATTCAGGTAGGAGGGTAGGTTTTAAACTTTTTGTAGTTAATATTTTGTTGCAGAATGGGTCCTTTGCATAGGTAGCTGTGACTTCTTGCACCCATCCTAGAACCACCAAGTTGATAGCCTCACACCTTTCCACGGTTTCATCCCTCCTTGACAAAGCATGTGCTGCTCTATTCTCCACTCCTTTCCTATATTATATTTCATTTTCAAGCCCTAAAAGTTTAGTGATCCACATTTGTTGCATAGGGGACATAACTCTCTGATCCAATAAGTGTTTGAGGGCCTGTTGATCAGTTCTGATAATGAACTTGTGGCCTTGAAGATAGTACCTCCACCTTTGAATAGCCATTGGGATATCTAAGAACTCTCTTTCATACACAAATAGGCCTTGGATCCTTGGGCAGAGTGTCTTACTCATGTAGGAAATGGGCCTTCCTTGCTGCATTAATACAACACCTACCTCATATCCACTGGCACCAGTTTCTAGGGTAAAGGGTTGAGTGTAATCAGGTAGGGCTAGAACAGGGGTAGTACTCATGGCTTCATTTAGTTGTCGAAAGGCTTCCTCAGCTTCTCTTCCCCAATTTAACTGATTTTCATTACCAAATTGGTGAGGGGTCTGAAAATAACTCCATACCCCTTAACAAATCTATTGTAGTAACCTGTCAGCCCCAAGAAGCTTCTTAGCTGCTTAACAGTATTAGGTCTAGGCCAATTGACCATACATTCAACCTTCTGGGGGTCTGTGGACACTCCTTCTGCAGATATGATATGTCCTAGATATTCAATATATTGTTCACCAAACTAGCACTTCCTCCTCTTAGCAAAAAGAGTGTTCTCATTCAATAGGGTTAACACTTCTTCAAGGTGTTTCAGGTGTGTCTCCATTTCCTTTCTATAGATCAGTATGTCATCAAAGAAAACAAGGGCATATTTTTTCAAACATCCTTTAAAAACTTGGTTCCTTATGGATTGAAAGGTAGCAGGGGCATTGCACAACCCAAATGGCATCACCAGTAATTCAAAGTTGCCATGATGTGTACTGAATGTTGTGAGGTACCTGTGCTCTGACTTCATCAGAATCTGAAAGTACCCTGACCTTAGGTCTATTTTAGAAAAGTATTTAGCCCCAGAGAGTTCATCCATCAGCTCCTCAATAATGGGAATAGGATAATAATGTTTCAATGTTAGATCATTCAAATACCTGTAGTCCACACACATCCTCCAGATTGCATCCTTCTTTTTCACCAAAAGCACAGGTGAGGCAAAGGGACTCTTGCTATTTTGAATAATCCCTGAATCTAGTAACTCCTGCACAATCCTCTCTATTTCATCCGTATGGTTGTGGGATGTCCTTTAAGGGTATTGATGTTTAGGTACACTTCCTGGTTTAAGAATTATCTGATGTTCCACCCCCCTTCCAGGTGCAACCCTTATGGCTCTCCAAAAACACCTTCATACCTCCCCAACAAATCATGTAATTCCTTATCCTCCTTAAGATCAGGCTTAATGGTGTACAGCAAATACACTTCCTCCACTTGTTCCTCAAATTCATTATGTAGCAACTGAAATAGGAAGTGTTCTATGATGAGTTGTCATTGGTTTTTGTCAGTTAGAGCCTTCAGTCTGATCCTCTTTCCCCCAAGGTTCACAGTGACTGGCATATCATCATAGTCTAACTCAATAGGGGTATTCTCTTTAAGCCAATCACCGCTAGAATAAGATCACATCCTTCATGCTTGAGGAGCCTCAGAGGGTACCTGAATGTATAACTCTGCATTTTCCATGTAAACCCCATTTCTTTTTGAGAGCTGAACAGCTTCTGCCCATTAGCCACCTTAACCAATATGGGTTTGGTGGGTCCCAAATCACATCCCAATTCCCTGGCAGTTGATTCTTTAATGAAGCTCATGGTACTCCATGAATCCAACAACACCTACAATTGCTTGTCTCCATAGTAACCCACAAATCTCATTGTTGTGGGACCATTCCCCCTGCAATGGAGTTAAGTGACATTTGTACCTCTTCAATAGGGTCCAACACACCTTCAGGTTCTTCATAGATAGGATTTGTGTTCATAGACCAATTCCTCTTCTTCAGTCATCATCATGTAGTTTACCCTATGTTTGCACCTGTGTCCAACCACAAACGTTTCATCACAGTTATAGCAAAGTCCCTTTTCTCTTCTTGCAGGCATTTCTGCTGATGTAAGTAGTTTAGGAGGGGGGTTTCCTTGAGTGGAAGGGGTCTGTCTGTATGCATTAGGGCTGGTGGGTGTAGTGCTTCTTTGATTAGGTTAATGAGTAGGAGAAAGATTTATGTTGGGCCCTTTAACTCTCTTTGTAATAGCCTCTAAGGTTAGCAGCTGTTTCTTCCACAATTCTATGGTCTGTTGGAGGGTGCTAGGTTCAAACATATTCACAAAAGCCCGTAAGTCCTCATTCTGCCCACTAATGAAGCTTGCTATGAAATAATCCTCTGTGTATCCTCTCTTATTTAGCATCAGCATACATGCCCTCAACTCCTCAAATCTCTCAACATAATCATTATAAGAACCACTGTGTTTCAACTTGTTAAATTCTCCAATAATTGTAGTTTCCTTTAGCTCATCAAATTTAGCATAAATAACCTCTATAAATTGTTGCCATGTGAGGTCAGCACCCCTTGAGTTGAAATTTGAAACCATTGGGCAACTTTTCCTTCAAAGTGCATGGGGCTAGTGTAACTTTTTGTGTTTCAGGGATATTGGGTATTAATTTAAAATACCCATTGCATTTACGAATCCAGGCTCTAGGGTTTAGGCCATCAAACCTGGGAAAATCAATCTTAGGTAAGGGACTAAGGATCTGGGGGTTTTGTTGCTCTATAATTACTTTGCCTTTGGTTGTTGTCTGTGTTTTTGAATGTGTTCCCTCATGAACCTGGACTGAATAGGGGGATCCCAGAATGGATTCTTATTTGGCTGATGCCTTTCCCTTGCTCATATTGAGAAGTTGCAACTGCATAGTTGCTAGGGTTTTGGTGAGATGATCCAGCTTTTCAATAAACCCTGTTCTTAACTCCTGCATATCAATTTTTATACCAGGAATTGTTCTTGTGTTTCCTAATCCCTTGCTATTCTTTTCAGATTTTCTGCTTGAAGACTGATTTCCAATTTCTTTTGCATTTCCTGCAGGTCCTTCAATCTAGTACCATTAGCCATGGCCAAGGAAGGATGGGCTCTAGATACCAAATGTTAGGTTTTATAATTTTTACGAATTGTGATGTAATTTGTAATTAATTGTTGTTCTTCAAGCTATGAATCGGATGAAGAAATGGGAGAAATTAGAGAGAGAGAGAGAGAGAGAGAGAGAATTAGGTAGGTAGGAAATATGTAATTGCTTGCTTGCCAAACCACAATTTGTCTCACCCTATTTATAGGCATAGGGAAGAACCATTAGCATAATGTAACCTAATGCAACAAAAAAATAAAATGACTAGATAAGATAGGAGCCCAATAACATAATTTATATTTCAGCCCAATTGATTAAAGTAGCCCAGCAGCACATTTAACCAACACCGCCCAGCAACCCAATTAGCTTTCCCGTCTGGTATCCACTAACCCGATCCTTCTTCCTTACCCGTAAAGTCAAAGGCCTCAACTTTTCCCCAATTCAGCTGCGATTCCTCTCCTTCTCCGCCGATCTCCTCCATCCCGATCCCTATAGGTTTAGCAATCATAACAAAAAACTCCATGTGCGTATCCAAAAAAGTAATAAGTTGCACTTAGCAACATAAGATTGAGTCAATGAACTCTCATTCTCGTTTTGTGAGTATAGTGCTCGTTTAGTACCTCACCTTTATGTGTACTCAATAAAAAAGAAAAGAAAAAGAAAAAAAAATAAAAGTACAAGAAGAGAAATCCTTGTACAAGTGAAGTTCTTATAATAAGTTAGTGCAAACTTTGTACGCATTTTTATTTTAATTTTTTAGATTTTATTGTTAAAAAGGTGTATATATGACTGGGTTAGTTGGGTGCCGACTTAGCGGTTTGAACATGAATAGACTTTGGCTGAGACATGGATGGAGGACGTACATGGAGGGCAACACATTACTTTTAGGCGTTCGGAAGCAAGTCTAAATTTGTTTTCTCAATGTATCGTGTCGTCCTTTAAGTTGAGTTTCCAGTCGATTTAATGCATTAACTTCTTGAATCATTTGAATGCATTAGTGGTTAGTTCATCGGGTGGCTAGCTTTTTCTTGTCTACGTCTAGATTCGGTTTTGCTTGAGCACAAGCAAAAAGCTAAGTGTGGGGGATTTTATTTGTACATATTTGTGTGTGTTTTTTGTTTGTTTTTGCATTTTATTTTGTGTGTTATAACGGGTTTTAGGTTGTTGTTCCTCTCATTTTTCTTCCTTTAAGTATTTTTATAGGTCGTTTTGTTTCTATCCCGTTTAACACCTTTTCTCCTCATTTCGTAAGTTGTCATCATAATTTTGTTTAATTATTTGTTTCAGCTTCAAAATGATGAAAACTGGACGAGGGACGTAGAGCTACCGTCGATCGACGCGTCGTCGATGCAGCACTGACATCGACGTCGAAAACATCTATCAATCGACATGCCGAGGTTTTTCAGCCTCCGTCGATCGACGCGCGCCACCATCGACCACTGTTGGTGTCGATGGGAAATGACACCAGAGACACTGTCAATCGATTATCATCATTCTTATGTAAATTTACCACGACGCCCTCCTCGTCTGACACTATTTAAAGGACGTATCTCTTCAGCTGGAGAGTAGACCCGACCAGAACTAGACACTTACCATTTAGAAACCTTAGTTTCCATATTTTTGAACATTTCAATCCTCCTTTCACTCGTACTTTATTTTATCTTTGGACTTTCGATTCTCGAATTTGCACGATCCGATGTTTGGATCCCCAGAACTCAGCTCGTGGATAGTTTTGTTAATATACTTTTCTGCAATTCGTATTCTCAATACGCTTGGGTAATTTACTTAGTTCAATTCTTGATTTTGTTCGTGAATTATAGTTATTGGTTTTCATGTTATTGCTTGCGTTGATTTTGGATTCTGTTTGTTCGTACGTTTTGGCGCTATTTTTGTTTGGTTTAGATTTTTTTTTTGATTTTATCATTTATGAATTCTTATTTTAGATTCATCATTGTTTAGATATTAGTGGATTTCTCGTCTGTTTGGTTCTCGTCATTTGATCGAACACATTTGAGTATTGATTGTTATCCATCATTTATTTTTATAGTCTTCATTTATCATGTTTGGGAATCCATTTGAAACTTTAGTTGAATCATTTACTTGCTTGTTTAATTTGAAAGACAATTGGATCTATTATTTTTAGTTCTTAAAACAAAACAAACAACCAACTTATTTGATCGTATGTTTAGATAATTCGTGTGTCTTAACGAACATTTTTAACCCCAGTTGTCATTTCTCGAGAGATTCTACTCGAGTCAACTTGTCACTTACAACCGCTCCGTTCTCTTGCAGATGAAGTTTTTTATTTTAATCAAAAGTAAGTGTTAAAAAGTTTGATTCAAAAATTTGGCACCGTTGTCGAGGAATGCCAAAAGTTTTCAAAAATGTTCGTTCGTATGTGATTAGTTAGTTTAATGTTAATTCTAGTTTATTTCGCCTCAATTTGTTTGATCGTTTGTTGAGTGTATGCAAGGACGAAGGTTATTTGGTGGAGAGCTTGTCCCGTTCGTCGACAATATCCACAGATTCAATAGAACGAGAGCCGCACCCGGTAGATTTGAGGACGAGAGTTCTCGAGAAGATCCGATAGACGAGTCATCAATGGATCGTCCTGAGGGAAACCCGAATTCTCCGGAAGATCAAAATGAACAAAACGGCATACCAAATCCGAACATGAACCACAATCCACCCAATGCACGGATGCCTTACGCCAATAACAATCAAGGTCCACACGACGCTCACCATATAATCAAGGGCATCACGACGCTCCTCCATACAATGAAGTCCCCTACAATCAACAACCATACAATCAAGGTCCACGACCAAATCAACCACCGCACCAACACGTCCCACGTCTTCAACACGAGCCGCACCTACCTTACAATCAACAACCGTACAACCAACAACAGCAACAGTCGTATAACCAACAAACGCAACAACCGTACTACCAACAAGCCCAAGGCCCGTATATGAAACCCAATGGGCTCTACCAACAAGAAGAGCATCGACCGACTTGTATGTGAGAGTTTGCTCGGCCCGTCTACATCATTCATCCGCTTGGGCCTCGCGTCCCGAGACTATGAGGTCAAGGCAATCCACTTCAGTCAATCACCTTCCTTCTACGGCCTCCCGAACGAAGATCTGAATTACATCCGGGAATTCTATGTCGTCATCCAAACCTTTCCACTTCGCACTTCTACACCCGCGTGCATGACTAAAGCGGTAATTAGTGGTCCAAAACCAAGATTAATCTTGGAGTTATCAACGTGAGTTTGGATTGTGGAGATTATGAGCGAAGGAATACAAGGGTGTATCCCTTTGTGTGCACACCATAGAAGGGCCAACTCAACTCGGGAAATATTGTTCGCCTCTTGCTTTCTGAGAACAATATGGGCTATGAATTTATACAAGTAAAAGTATGAGTCATTCTCAATATCCCAAGCTACAGCTCTCTTGGCATCCTTAATCGCATTGGTCTTTGAGATATCTTTCCAAAATCTCTTGATGTCAAGCCCGGGAAGACTTGCATCCAAATGAGCCTTCTCTCCGCCAAATCTAATCCAAAGACTTGATAGAACATATTTTTTTCCACCATGATATCTTTACTGGATAACGGACAAGTAAATGCAGAATCTTTCCTTTCAAAAGTTGTGTAAAACTCAAAACAAGCTCTCGATAACATGGCCCATGCAAATTTTCCAATTGGTTGCAACCAAATAAATTGGCCAAGTTTAACACGGCCACATCAACTGTACAATTAGGTCATTTTGCATCTTCCTCGATTTCTTTCATAAAAAACACTCGAGGTTCGGAAATGGATCGCTTTGAAAGTTTCTCGAATTTGGGAATCTCCTCCAAGGAATAAGAATCAAGAGGCACATCTGAAGGGATAGGAACTCTCTTACCCCCTTTCTTAGACACTTTTGGAGGCATTGATTAGGAATATTAGTTGAAAATAAGAATTTTGGTCGAGAACATTAAATTTGGCTTAAGAAAAATTTTGGACGAAAATTTTGGAATTGGAGCTTGCCAATTTTGGACGAAAAATTTTGGATGAAAAATTTTGGACGAAAATAGGAAAAGTGTACTCTCATTGGTTTTTATACCATCATTTGTGAAGGGTTCGAGGTCAAAACCTGCATAGAAAATGAAGACCGCTCATTTGAGCATTTTATCAAACATGTCATGTGCAAGAATTGAAAAGAGGGGTTGTTGCAAATGGGTATTGAAAATCTCATTAATCCCTGAAATCCAAGAACTCAATCATGTATAGGGGCGTGAGACTTGATGATGACTACGGCTTGAAACCGAAAGTGGGTAGTCTTGATTGTTGTAGGATTTGATGTTTGGCTTAAAGACTCCTTAATCACAGCCTTGGTGGTGTGTTTTTGAGAGAATCCGCTTGGAAGTGAGCTCTAAAAATACCCTGGTGCAACTTGACGTGCATTAGCGTGTGTGGCGTGCATTCGCACATGTTGGCTTTGGCTTTGCTTGGCATGCGTCAAGGGGCCGGTCAGCGTACATCAAGGAGCCGGGCGCGGGTTGGCATAGCTTGGCGACCATTCCAGAAGGTTTCGGCATTTCGGAGCTCGCTCTAGGCACAGGTGTTGACACACCCTGACGCAGCCTGGCGTGCGTTGGCTTGTCCAGGCACGGATCCAAGCGAGCTTTGGTGTGTTCTGGCACGTATCCATACGAGCTTTGGCGTGTCCTGGCATGGATAGACTCACTTTGGCTTGAGCCAAGGCTAGGCCAAGGCCAATTTCACCTTCTTTTTCGCTTCCTTTTCGCTTCTATCGCCAAATGTTGCACGTATTCATTCTTCATTACTTTTTATCACTCATAACTTCAAATCTAGAAAGAATCACACCTATCCACAAATTAATTGAACTCATTTAACCAAATCAAGTATAAAATAAAAAAGAAAGTAAGAAAGAAAGAAATGTAAAAATAAAAGAAATAAAGAAAAGAACATGGGTTACCTCCCGAGAAGCGCTTATTTTACGTCATTAGCTTCCTTGTCACCGCAGGAGGATCCACTAAAGTAATAACCTCCTTGTCGGGTGGAAAGAGAAAATCGTGACGATAGGGCTTAACCCGATGGCTATTGACTTGGAGTCATTCTTGAGTCTTAGGATCGATTAAGGTCACTGCCCCACTTGGATTGACTTCTTCAATTGTTTAGAACCCCATCCACTTAGATTTCAACTTGCCGAGATATAAGGTCAAACGGGAGTTGTAGAGCAAGACGGACATCCAACCTCAAGATCTTTTGGGACTATTCTCTTGTCATGGATTTGTTTCATCCTTTCCTTGTATATACGTGCATTTTCATATTGAACGTTCCAAAGCTCGTCTAAATCCTCCACTTGCAACATTATCTCTATCCTGGTCTCCTTCAAATCCATATTCACGGCTTTTATGGCCCAAAAAGCCTTATTCTCAAGCTCAACCGGCAAGTGACAAGGTTTTCCAAAGACTAGACAATAAGGGATCATACATAGAATTGTTTTGTAGGCCGTTCGAAGGGCCCACAAGGCACCGCTCAACTTCCTCGACCAATCTTTATGATTGGGTTGCACTGTTTTCTCAAGAACACTCTTCACTTGCTTGTTTCTTGTTTCAACTTGCCCCGATGTTTGGGGATGATATGGTGAAGCTATCTTATGTTTGATCCCATAGATCTTCATGAGTTTCTCCTCAAATAGCTTATTACAAAAATGGATACCACCATCACTTATGATCACTCTTGGAAAGCCGAAATGAGCACAAATATTCTCCCTTACATAGTTAACTTTGACAGGCAAGCCATACAAACACAATATCGCGCGGGAATAGTAATCAATCACGTAAAAATTTAAAAATTGCACATATTTCAAATATAAATCATACTCAACCATCCCCCCCTCTAAAAACTCGGCAATCCCCTGATTRCCATAAASGASTATAAGAAAATAAAAKCAAGGGAGAAATGGAATAAGAAAACATCCCTGAAAAAGTTGAGCTTCTCTAAAGAAATGTGCAATTGGCCATTGTGTAGAGTCTTGTGATTGGATTTGTCCTTGAAACCAAGAATAACAAGTAAACATAAAAAAAAAAAACAAATAATAAAATAGTGTTCATCAGCATTAATGAGGCACAGAAGGTCATGTTATGGCACAGCAGCAGGAGGAGACTTGTCCCATGAAGTGAGCAAGGGTATCCGTAAAGCATCAGGTAATCGTGCGCAATCCCCGCCTAGCGTCGATTGGGCAGAGGCGTCGTCCGACGCGCCCGTCGACGCTAAAATTGGCAATTTGTCCAAACCGCTAGCTTTCCTACTGGTGGGTAAAGGTGAAACTAATAAAGATTTCTAAGTTACCGTTAACCCCGGATAAACTGCACAATCTCACAGAAAAAATCAAATACATCCAAGTATAACCGATTAAAATTTAAAGACAAGAGACATGCGAAAAATAAAAATTTTATTAATGCTTATTCGAAACACTTAGACAACCAAATTAAATTAATATTGCGATAAAATAAACAGGATAGAGTAGGAGGACAGTCCTAGGACTCGATAATGGAAAACATAAATAATTAGCTAGTGGCAACGTCCTACGAACTAAGGGGATCCATTGCGCAAGTTTTATAGTGCGTCAATCTTCTTTTGGGCTTCCTCCAGACGCTGCATCCAATATCCTAAGTTCCATTCGTGCGCCACGTTTCCTTCTTTTAGATCTTTGATGTGGGCTTCCAGCTCTTCGATTCGGCGTAAAAGCACGAATTTTTCCTTGCGTATGTCGTAGTTCTATCGCAAGAGGGCCATCCCATCTATCACTACTACATCTAACTCGGCCTCTTTCTCTTCGAGGAGTTTTTCCCTAATGGCGATCTCGTTGGCCAACTCAGCCTCGCTCCACAAAAACCCAATATTTTGATTGGATAGTTTTTCAATCTTCTCTCTAGCCATGAGAAGTTCGTCGTGAAGCTCGTCCATGGACATGTCAAACTCCTCGGGGTTCTCCCTCCTTCGCTCGAGATCACGCTTTTCTCTCCTCAAATCTCTAATGGCGCATTTAAGTTGGAGAATGGTGTCTCTCAACCCCGCGTTCACTTCTCCAGATTCCCTCAATTGATCCTTCAATGCGTAGATTTGGAGGGTGTAATGTATTTTTGTCCATCTTGAAATCACCAGTTTAGGCCTTCATCTTTTCGATTTCAACATGCAGATGGTTCAATTCTTCCCCGTGCTGCTTTCTCAACATCTATTTTCATGGTTGTTGGTTTCTTTTGGAATTGGCCTCATGGTGTTGGGAGGTTTGGAGAATTAAGTTGTTTGGTATAGGGAGACTTAGAACACAAGAGAATTATGAAATATAGAGTGCATAGGTTGTGATTTATATATGAATTAATAGCTCTTGAAAATAGGAGTTCTAGATTTACCCAAATTATAAATAAGGTCAGAGATATTAAGTTTCCTATTCTATTAAGAACTCTCTTAAGGTAATAGATCTAGACTCCAAAACAAGGTAAATTTCATGCAAAAAATTGCCATAAACTTGCTTACTTATTGGGAATAAAATACCCAAAATCGCAGCCTAAAATTTCCAAATTCTGCACACCCTGTCGACGCGGGCGCATAGGCAGCGTCGATGCTGGCGTCGGTTGACGCGATCCGTGCGTTGGCCTCCATATTGAATTTTTTTGCTTTTCGTTCTAAGAATTGATCCTTCATTGATAACATAAATCATGTTTCATAAACATAACACAAACGAAAATAGAAAATGAGAAATAACTAAAAAGAAATACAAGGGATAGAAAAGAAAATAGCTTAGGTTGACTCCCAAGAAGCGCATCATTTAACATCGCTTGCTCGACGCGAGTTTTCTTGATTAATTTGGAATCAGAGGCGGGTCCACTATCTTCAACATCTCACGATCTTGACATGTTGCCTCTCCATCACGATATAGCTTAACTCGGTGTCCGTTAACTTGAAACGTTATATCTCACTTTTCATCGTAAAGGGTGACCACTCCAAATTCATTGATTTCTTTAATCACAAATGGTCCACTCCATCTGGACTTCAATTTTCCTGGAAAAAGTTTTAATCTAGTATTATAGACTATAGCTAACTTACCTACCTCCAAATGCTTATTAACGAGTTTTCGATCGTGGCGTGTCTTTTTTCATCTTCTTTTGCCTCCATGTGTCATCATAAGACTCGTTTCAAATATCTTCAAGCTCGGTCAACTCCAGTTTCCTATACCCGCCCACCTCATCATAGTTCATATTTAACTTGCGAACGCCCCAACTATCTCGGTGCTCTAACTCAACGGGCAAATGGCACGCCTTCCCATAGATGATTCGAAAAGGACTCATACCGAGCACTGTCTTATACGCCGTTCGATAGGCCCATAGTGCGTCAATAAGTTTTACTGCCCAATCCTTCCGACTTGGTCCAACTGTTTTCTCGAGGATAGATTTTAGCTGGCGGTTGCTCGTTTTGACTTGGCCAGACACTTGAGGGTGGTATGGTTTAGCTACTATGTGACGGACCCCATGTTTCGTCATCAGCCTCGCAAAGGCTCTGTTGCAGAAATGGCTTCCTCCATCACTTATAATTGATTTCGGCACTCCGAATCTACTAAAAATATTCTCTTGCAGAAACTTAAGAATGACTTCTGCATTGGCTCTTCGAGCCGGGATCGCTTCCACCCATTTGGATACATAGTCAACACCGACTAGAATATACTCGAAATCTCCACTTTTAGGAAAGGTCCCCATAAAATCTATTTCCCATACATCAAAAATTTCTACCACTTGGTTAGGTACTTGAGGCATTTCATCTCACTTTCCTATGTTGCCGATTCGTTGGCAGTTGTCACACATTTTGCAATACTCGAATGCATCGGCAAATAAACTTGGCCAATAGAATCCAGCTTGTAACACCTTAAATGCCATCTTTTGAGCTCCAAAATGCCCTCCATGGTCATGGAAAGATTTTAGAATGCTCCCCATTTCATCGTTTAGAATGCACCTTCTGTTAAGCCCATCCTTACAAAGTTTGAACACATAGGGGTCATCCCAAAAGTAATCCCTGCATTTACTCAAAAATCTCTTCTGTTCTTAGTAGGATAAATGGTTAGGTATAATTTTTCAAGCAAGATAATTCACAATATCAACATACCAAGGAGTAATTAATTGCTCAAGATTGAAGGCATTCTCATAAAGGAATAGATCGTTAATCATAAAATTCTCGCCCTCATTCTCCTCAATAATTATTCTAGACAAATGATTGGCTACATCATTTTCACAACCTCATCTATCTTTTATTTCTACGTCAAATTCTTGTAGCAATAATATCCACCTAATAAGACATGGTTTACTTTGGGGTTTAGAAAATAAATGCCACAGTGCAGCATGATCTGTATGTACAATTACCTTGGATCAAACTATATACGATCTAAATATATCAAGTGAAAATACGACTGCCAACAATTCTTTTTATGTTGTGGTGCAATTACGTTGGGCATTGTTTAGCATATAACTAGCATAATAAATAACCCTAAGCAATTTATGCACATGTTGCCCTAAAACGGACCCACCGACTCATTAGAGGCATCGCACATAATTTCAAAGGGTACGGTCCAATCGGGAGCAACAACTACATGGGCAGAAGTAAGACTCTCCTTCAGCTCATTAAACGCATTCATACATTCTTCATTAAAAATAAAAGGAGTGTCTAAAGTCAACAATTTGCAATGTGGACGGCTTGTTTTTTAAAAGTCTTTGATAAAACGTCTATAAAAACCTGCATGGCCAAGAAAAATCCTAATTCCCTTAACATCTCGAGGAGGAGGGAGGGTTTAAATCACATCAATTTTTGCTTTATCAACCTCCAACCCCTTTATAGAAACAACATGCCCTAGTGCAGTACCACTTTTTACCATAAAATGGGATTTCTCCCAACTCAATGTTAGATTCTTCTCAAAACAACGTTCTAGAATTTTATATAAATTAGATAAACAATTCTCAAAAGACGACCCAAAAATTGAAAAATCATTCATGAATACTTCAAGAAAATCATCAATAAAATCACTAAAAATTGAGAGCATGCACATTTGAGAAGTCGCTGGTGCGTTGCACAAACCGAAGGTCATTCTTCGAAAGGAAAACGTCCCAAAAGAGCATGTGAACATTGTCTTGCTTTGATCTTCCGGAGCGATGGATACTTGGTAATAGCCCGAAAGTCCATCCAAGAAGCAATAGAATTCGTGTCCGGCAAGCTTGTCGAGAAGTTGGTCTATGAACGACAGAGGAAAGTGATCCTTGCGAGTAGATGCATTTAATTTCCTATAATCGATACACATATGCCATCCAGTAGTCATTCGAATTGGAACTATCTCGCCTTTGTCATTTTCGGTTATGGTGATGCCTCCTTCTTTGGAACCACATAGATTGGGCTCACCCATTTACTGTCAGAAATATTGAAACTAGTTCCTTCATCTTTAAGTTTAAAATTTTCCTTTTTGACCACTTCATAAAGTGTTGGTGTCAGTCTTCGTTGACTGTCCCTAACAGTCTTGGCATCGGTTTCTAACTCAATTCGGTGCATGCAAGTAACAGGGCTTATCCCTTTGATGTCGCTGATGCTCCATCCTATTGCCTATTCGTGGTTACTTAGCCCTGCAATTAATTCTTTTACTTCATGTTCCGCCAATGCTGAATATATGATGATGGGTTTCATTTCGTTGGGCTCGAGGAAAACATACTTTAAATGGCTTGGCAGTGGTTTCAACTCCACTTTCGTCCCAAGTTCAGGTGCGTTAGCTATTTCGCACAATTCCTCATCGACACTCGACACTTTCTTCATAATCTTCAGTGATTTCGTTCAAGTCTATTTCCAACATCTTTGCCACCCTGTTTAAAAATTCTATGTCATCCTCGACACTTAACTCATCTAGCACAGTGATCCCTTTGAGCTCATGAATACAAGATGCAATAGGGTCAATAAACGAGAGATCTTCGTGCATGTACGGAGAAGGAGTGTTGTGGATCTCTTTAAGTGAAAATGTGACTGTCTCACCCAAAATGGATAGGTTCATCCTCCCCTTGTGCACGTCAATCAGCGTATGAGAATTGGACATGAACGGTCGGTCGAGCAAAAAAGTATGCTCAGTGCCTTCTTTTGGAACTTTGCCGACATCAAGTATGACAAAATCGAATGGAATTACAAGCTCGCCGACTTGAACTAATACATCTTCAACTATGCCAAGTGGTTGTCTAATTGATTGATCAGCCAATTGTAGTCTCATCGTAGTTGGTTTCATTGTTCCAAGGTCAAACTCTTTATATAGTGAGTACGGCATCAAATTGATTCATGCACCAAGGTCGAGCATTCTACGCGCCGTTTGCCCATTTCCTAAGGCAGTAGTTATGCAAAAACTCCCCGGGTCTTTCTCCTTTTGGGGTAGCGGACCCTTGCAAATGGCGCTCACCTCCTTGTTTAATTCTACTCGTTGAGTTATCTCCAATCGTCGTTCCCTTGCGACTAACTCCTTGAAAAATTTGACGTATGCGGGCATTGTTTTGATTACATCCAAAAGAGGAAGATTAACATTGACGTTCTTCAGCAAATTGTAAAGTTCCATGAACTTTTTATTTTTTTAGCTGGGCGTAGATGACTCAGAAAGGGAACCTTATCTCAAATAGTAGGTGTCAACTGCTTCGGTTGCTGATTTGGAGACTTGGTGAAGTCGTCGATTGTGGTGGATGGATTTGGAAGCTTCCCTTTTAAAGAACCCAGAATATAAGGATTTGGTGACTTATGCATTTGGTCCACCGGTTTAGGGTCGTCATTCTTCGGCGTATCCGCAGTTGGGATTTCCGTGTCCTCCTCTTCTTTTTCCTCGATTCCATTATCTACCTTCATTCCATTTCGTAAAATGTGGAAAGCTGAAGCTTGCTCTGGTTATCTCGGCAATTTTCCTTTCTCATTTTCTGCCTTCTCCATAAAAGTTGCCATTTAGCCCATCATTTTTTCTAAATTCTTCACACTCTTGGAGAGATCGCTCAAAACTTCTCCCTGCTTATTAACTTGCGTAGTTAGATTCGCGAGCCCGTCTCTATTTCTGATTATTTCGGTTTTGCTGCCAAATTAACAGTTGATCGTTTGGCTGTATCGGAGTAGGTGTCGGTCCGGTTGTTGGAGGTTTGTTTTGTGGTGGTGGCAGTGAATCAGTTTGTGTGGGGGCGAAGTGTAGATTTCCAGGGCCCCATTTTAAGTAAGGAGAATTACGTTGTGTGTTAAATTTTGTTGGAGGTCTGTGCCCATAAGTTGGAAGGTCTTGATGGCGCATTTGGTCCTTGATGGCGTATGCCTCGACTTCGCATTCGTCGTAACACACCATTTTGCATGTATCCACCAGATGCCCTTGCTCTCCACAGCAGTTACATGTCTCAATGGTCTCGTTGCTTGGCACCTCAGTCGCCTCGTTAACTCTTATCTTCCGTGGTCGTGAGCTCATTTTCCTGGACTTCTCGCTCATCTTCTCAAACAACTGCTTGGCTTCCGTGGCGGTTAAATATCTGAAATCTCCACCAGCAACTACTTTTACGTTATTTTTGTAAGAGTCCAAAAGCCCTTCATAGAACAGTTGATTTACCATTCCTGGAGAGTTGTGATGATGTGGGCAAGTTTGCAATAATGATTTGAAACATTCCCATGCTTCGTAAAGCAACTCCCCATCTTGCTGAACAAAGTTGGCTATTTGTCACCTAATGTGCCCCGTCGTCTGAGCTGAGTAATATAGATTTATGAACTTGTCGCTAACCATGGGCCAGTCAATCAGAGATCTCGGTTCTAGTGAAAGTAGCCAAGATTTGGCTTTATAATTCATGCAGCTTGGAAAGCACACCATTTGAAGGTCTTCGTGATGAAGTCCAGGAGATGGGATCCGACCAACTTCGGCATAGAATTCCTTGAGGAAATTTAATGGATCTTCGTTGGCGAGGCCATGAAATGTCGGGAGGTTATTGATTATATGAGGTTTCAACTCAAAATCTCTTGCCGTTCTACCAAACATAATAGCAGAACTATAGGGACCCACTTGAGGAGTCGTGAACTCTCTTTGTTTTGGCTCGCGCGCCCCCCTTTGGTGTCTCTCTTGATTATTAGGCCTCGCATAGTTTCTATCATACTCGTTCCTCTCATTGTAGTGGTTATTAGCGAGCCAGTAATCAATCTGCTCGTCTCCATGGTAAGATCTCTCAGAATAGTTATCTTGGTCATGGTGGTGGCGATTTATATTTCCTTCTCCTCGCTCTTAATTTTGGTCCATCTTATTCCGTTGAATATTTTCCCAATACTCTCGAGGTTGTGCCGGTCCATCGGGGTGAATTGGTTCACTTCCGTACTCGTTTCTTTGTCGTATAGGTGGGTTCCTTGGTGGTTGATCGTTATCGTTGTTGTGAGCAGTATTTTCTAGCCTCAACATCAGTTCAGGAACCGGATCACAAACAAAATCAATTGTATCAGACGATTTTCTTTAAGTTATACAAGGAGGTCTTGCTTGATTGGAACGATGAATATTGTCGATGAATGGTGCAAGTTCGGGTCTAAGTGATCTTCGTCCTTGCATACACTCAAAAGCAAATCAAACGCATCGAATAGGAAAATTAATTATACAAATAGATGGTTGAAAAGAAAATAAACGAACAAACATATTTTTGAAACCTTTGCTATGATCCCCGGCAACGGTGCCAATTTTTTGATTCAAGATTTTTGTGTGTGCCTACTTATAAATATTTTTGAGAAATTCAATAGCTTGCCCGCAAGAGAACGGGATCGCGTATAGGTTGGCAAAGTTAACTCGAGTTCGTCTCTCGAGGAACATACAATCGGAATCCCGAATAGTTTGTTTAATTACAAGTAACTTATACATATTGGGGGGGGGGGGGGGGGGGGGGGGTTGTTTTGATTATCTAAGAAATTGAAACGCATGAACATTAATTAAAACTACGTAATCTAATTTAGCAACTAGAAAATGTTATTCCGAGAATTTAATCTAAGAACTCGAACAAGATCAACTAGCATCATCAAAATTTAAACTAAGAAATCACAGTAAATTCTCCAACTAATCTGGAGAGATTACGTCGACTTGTGCGTCGATGGACGCACCCATGGATCAGCTCTTCAGAGAGTTACATCGGCTTAGCGTTAACGTAGTGTCGACCGTCGTGGGCAGAATCGCGTCGATGCCTGCGTCGACCGATGCAACTTCGCTGTACGTCTCATTTTCCCGGTCTTTCTGCTACTCTTTCACCGGAAAGATCGTTCTGGACTCTCGAACATCAAACTTCATCTATTTACGCGTTGAACTCTTCCGGTTACTTAGTTGTAAGGTGAAAAACAACGAATAATCACCTATTCTCATCAATTACAATCAAAATACAGTAAAATAAGCTGAAAGTAAAAAAATACGGAATTAAGCTTAAACTATCCAACTTATACCAAAAACAACAAGAAAAACTAACTAAATTACTAATAAAAATAAGGACAAATATGTGCTAATCAGAGGATTAGAGACGATGCCGTGTATGTCACTTACAAAATCCTAGCTCACGTAGTGTTGTGAAAGCAGGAGGCCACGAACGCGACCAAGTCGGAGCTCTTCGTGCTTTGTTGCTTGCTTAATGGTCGGCGACCCTGTCTCTACCCCCTAATCATGAACGGAATCCACAATATTATGGAGAAGAAGACGGGAAGAAAAACACCTCGCCTCTCATTCGCTCTGTTCATTATCGACCTCGCCCGTCACTTTGGGTACGACCCGACTGACAATAGCCTTTCGCCTCTTGGGATCTCGACTCTCCCAGTATTATGTGGCCCGGAAAACCGAGCACAAGACACCAGGCAAGGTGGATCTTCATCATGATACACTAACGAGAATGATGGGGCGGCCCCACAAACAAATTCAGGCCCAAAGCCCGATTGGAATCAATTTTTCGAGGAGAATCGTGACTTTCAGATGAAGATGTTTGAGAATCTTCAGATAATCGACAAAAATATCAATAATCATCACAAAAGCAATCGTCGAGGCTTTTGGAAGCTTAAAGCTCGTCTCTCCCTCCTCAAGGAGCATTTTTCCGAAGCTATCCCCTCTCTCGCGATCGAGTCCAGCCGGACATGGAGCTCGATGACACTCCCTCCAACGAGTTCTAAAAAAGCTAACATTTTCTGATCTTTCTTGTGTGTTTTTGTTTTCTCTTCTTAAATGATCCTCTCGACTTCGAAGCCCGTTGGATGTTCTTAGACGCTCGACTCATCACCACAAGCATGACCTTAGGGACATTTCTCTCTCTTTCCTTTTACCATACTTTGAATTGTTTTATTTTTCAATGTGGACATTGTATGGTTTAGGTGTGTGGGTGGGGAGGGGGGGGGTGGGTGGGGGTGGGGGGTGTCCTTATTTAATAACTCTTTCATATGCTTGCTTGTGTATTTGATTTGAGTCGTGTGTATTTATATTGATTAAAACCTTGACGAAGTGACTAATCCAAACTTTTGTGGCACCCCTTTTAAGATATTTAATATAAAACACGTAAGTTTGCTCGCAAGAGTATGAGGAACTTGTAGGGTGGTGAGTTTGACTCAAGTCGATTCTCTCGAGGACAATTGTTCGGTATCTTGGACGTTTTTCTCATTTATAAAATACATGTACATCGGGTTTTTTTTTTGAAGAATTGATTTGATCATTAAAACTAAAGCAATATTGAATTTAAAACTAATTGAACTAATTATCTTAAACTAGATTACCAACTAAGAGCAACAATTAAACTACTCGAACTCAAGAACTAGGAAGTAATAGAACGAATCTAAAAGCATGAATATAAGAAACTACCATGAAGCAATTGTATCATACGAATCTTAGAACGGAGAATTAAGCATAAATCAATTCGCATAAATAAACTAGATAAATTCAATCTCCAAGCATGAAACAATTAAACTAATTAAACTAATTCTAGAATTAACTAAGAATTTAACTAAGCAATTAACTAGGAAATTAACTACGAAATTAACTAAGAGTTTAGAATACTTATTGTAACTAGTAAAAGCAATGA
>BMAC01000243.1:268056-296767 GCA_014905375.1 Phtheirospermum japonicum
TTTTTCTTTCTTTAATCAAAAAAAATTTTCTTTTTATTTTTTATTTATGACGTGGCGAGTATAGATCGTCGGATGAAACACGGATCAATGGCCCAAAAGATTTGCTTGAGCAAGACCAGGATCGGTGACATGGCAGCCTACTAATCTACGGCGGTTAAAATAAAACCGCCGTGAAATATCATCTAATTCATGGCGGTTCTAATAGAACCGACGTCAAAATCCAACGAACCAAAAAAATATTTAATTATACATTCTACGGCGATTCTATGATAACCGCCGTGAAAAAATGTGATTTCTACGGCGTTAAGAGAAAACCACCGTAGAATATAGGAATCTACGGAGGTTTATGAAAATAATCGTTAAAATATGCATTTAACGTCGGTTTTCTGGAAAACCGCCGTTAAAACTTAATTAACGGCGGTTTTCCAGAACCGCCGTGGAAAGGTGATTCTGCAGTAACATTCTTCAATAAATTGTATAGCTCCATTAATTTTTTATTTTCCTTTGCCGGACGTAGGTGACTTGGGAAGGGAACCTGATCATAATTGGTCAACTCCTTCGGTGGTGCATTTGAGGAATCGTGGGGTCTTCAGTTGTTGTCGAATTCTTTCTCTTCAACGACCCCGAAACTTTCGGATTTATAGATTTATGCATTAGATCGACCGATTTGGTTGCATCTACTTGTGGTTGGGTTTCGGCTTCTTCCTTGTCGTTCTCCTTTTCAAGCTCTATGTCGTTATCTATCTCTTTTTCGCTTCTCAGCACATGAATAGCTGAGGCGTGTTCTGTTTGGCTTGGAAAATTATTTTATCCTTCTTTAATGACGCCATGTAAGTTGCCAATCGTCCTACCATCATCTCCAATCTTCTTAATCCTGATGAATTTTCAAGAGTGCTTTTGGCAATTTCAGTCATCATCGTTCTCAATTCTTTCATATCATCCCGAACTTCTCTTATTCCACCTCGGACTCCCTTCATTTCCTCCTGAACATTTGTGAGGCCGTCTTGGTTCTGAATAGTTTCGGCGACTTGATTTTGCTGCCAGACTAAAAGTTGATCAGTTGACTGAACTGTAATAGGCGTTTGCCCTTGCACATGGAAATTATTTGGGGGCGGTGGTAGTGGTGCTTGCTTTTGTGGTAGTCTCTGCCCTGAATGTTATTGGTTCGAATAATACTAGATGGCGTTGACGTCCCCTCGTTGTTCGTTATTGAATGGGATATATCGGCTAAATGTTCGGGGGATCCGCATTGGTAACACGTCACAGCCATCTTCTTTGAAGAGGCTTTGCTCGCCCGCTCGGCCTTCCATGCTGCCAATTTCTCATCAAATATCTCCTCGCACTTCGCTTTGACTAATTTGCTATCATCTAAATCAGGACCGGGGATGGACATCTCATTAACTTTTAATTTATGAGGCCGAGAGTTGGTTTGTCTAGATTTCTCGCTCTGTTTCTCCAAATACTCGTTGTGCCTCGTGGGCCGTTAAATCTCTAAAATTTCAACTTGACTTTTCCCCATGGGCGACAAACCATCAAAGAAAAACTGATTAATTATCTCGCGGGAGTAGATATGATGGGGGCACACTTGTAAAAGTGTTTTGTAACGCTCCCATGTTTCATGAAATAATTCTCCCTCCACTTGTTCGAAGTTATCAATCTGCCTCCGAAGATGCCTCGTTCTTTGTGCTGAATAGTATTGATTGAGGAACTTCTCGCTCATCATCTCCCAATCAGTTAATGATCTTGGTTCTAAGAATAGTAACCAATGTCTTCGCCTTGTCTTTCATGCTATAGGGGAAGCAAATCATTTTCATCTCCTCCCGGTTAAGACCATTACCCACAAATCTTCCTACTTCATCGATAAAGTAGTTTAAAAACGCTAAAGGGTCTTCATGGGCATTTCCGTAAAAAGTCGGAAGTAAATTAAGTTGATGTGGTTTAATCTCCACTTCCCTTGCGGTTGGTCCAAGAACAATAGAAGACCCATAAGGCACCACCTTCGGGCTTGCCAAATCTCGTTGTTGAGGTGCTCGAGGGTGTCTCGGTGCTCTCTCTCGATGATAGGCAGCTTCATAATCTCCTTCGTAATCTTGGTCATTGAACCATTCATCTACAAACTCTCTTTGAGGGATTGGTCTGTCAGGATAATATTCACACACTTCCTCGTCATGTTGAGCGTTCCTTCTTCTATTTCCTTGTCTTAGTTGTGGCGGGGCCCGATTGTTTTGTGGTTTATTGTGACCTCCAAAGTATCGCGGTTCGCTTCCATACTCTCCCCCACGTCTTCGTGGAGGTTGTAAAGGTAACTCATTGTTTAATGCATCGAACAACTCATTGTGACCGTCCTCATGATTCCCTCCTCTAGCCATATCTTTGGGAATTTCATCGCACACGATATTAGTAGCTATCGAAGAAACATTTTCGGGAATGGAAACGGGTCTTGGTCTTGCTGGATTCGCATGATGGATGTCGCCAAACAATGGTGCAAGATCGCGTTGAAGTGATCGTCTACCTCGCATAAACTCAACAACAATTCAACGTACCAAATGGCAAAAATTCAAACCCAGTGCAATTATACAAATAACGACTAGATGGAAAATAAAATGAAAAACATCCTTGAATCCTACTTGTTGTCCCCGGCAACGACGCCAAATTTTTGATCCAAACTTTTGTGCACCCCTTTTAAGATATTTAATTTAAAAACAGGTAAGTTTGCTCACAAGAGTATGAGAAACTTGTAGAGTGGTGAGTTTGACTCAAGTCGATTCTCTCGAGGACAATTGTAAGGTATCTTGGACGTTTTTCTCATTTATAAAATACATGTACATCGGGGGTTTTCTTGAAGAATTGATTTGATCATTAAAACTAAAGCAATATTGAATTTAAAACTAATTGAACTAATTATCTTAAATTAGATTACCAACTAAGAGCAACAATTAAACTACTCGAACTCAAGAACTAGGAAGTAATAGCAACGAATCTAAAGCATGAATATAATAAATTACCATGAAGCAATTGTATCATACAAATTTTAGAACGGAGAATTAAGCATAAATCAATCGCATAAATAAACTAGATAAATCCAATCTCCAAGCATGAAACAATTAAATTAATTCTAGAATTAACTAAGAATTTAACTAAGTAATTAACTACGAAATTAACTAAGAGTTTAGAATACTTATTGGAACTAGTAAAAGCAATGAAAATCTCCAACTATTCCGGAGTTGAACGTTGATCTTGGGCGAAGATTGAATCCCGAACGTGAAATTGAAGCCTCGGACTCGTCATTCTTCGATCCTTGATCTCGGTCTTCAAATCTCGTTATAAGGTGTGGAAATATGTTTATTCTAAGCCCAAATACCCTAGGTAGTCGTGTGTCTCCTTAAAAATCCGAAATATGAAGGGTATATATAGATATATCATGTCTTGGCGCACAAGAAACTCTAAAAATGCAATTCTGGACAGCCACGTCGACATCGCGTCGATTGACGCGTGCTGGAGCTCGGCGTCGATGCTGCCTGTGTGCTCGCGTCGACTGGGCGGGGGCGTTGACTGATGGATTCTTGGATCGACGCTACTGCAAGTTGCGTTGGCTTGGCATCGACAGAGCGTCGACTGATGCGTGCAGGATCCACGTCGACATAGCGTCGACTCTTGCGTCGATCGACGCTACTGAGAGTCTGTCTCATTTTTCAATGTTTCTGCTACTCGTTCACCGGAAAGCTCGTTCTTCACTCTTGAACATCGAACTTCATCCCTTTATGCGCTGAACTCTACCGGTTATTTAACTGTAAAGTGAAAAACAACGAATAATCACCTATTCTTATCAATTATGATCAATACACGGTAAAATAAGCTGGAAATATAACAATACGGAATTAAACTTAAATCATCCAACTTATACCAAAAACAAATAGAAAAATGAACTAAAAAGCTAATAAAAATAAGAACAAATCTACGCTAATCAGTGACGTGTTTAGATGCTTTGGTTAGGTTGTTTAGACTTTCGTTCGACAATAGTGTAATTATGGGGAATGAAGTGTGAAGAACCAATGAAGAGTTTTGTTCTTTGTTCTATTCATATTTCGTTCCAAAAGTCGAATACTCTCTACTAGCCCTATTTTAAAATATCCTCTATAGGAATTTGTGTAATTTTTTTTTTTTTGGAGGCTTTAAGAACTCCATGTGCGTTTCGAGAAATGTAATGAGTTGCACTTAGCAACATAAGATTGGAGTCAATGAACTCTCATTTTTGTTTTGTTAATATGATGCTCGTTTAGTACCTCGCCTCTATGGGTACTTAGGAAAAAAAAGAAAAGAAAAGAAAAATGTTTCGACCAAAAATATGATACTGCCTGAAAACTGATATGCCTTCCCGACCTGCACACAAACACACGTTAGAAAGGACCACCGGTGGTTTTCCGGTAGAAACCTCTCCGATGCTTAAGTCAGAAAGCGTGCGAGGTGTTTTCCAGGAAACAAAGAAGGAATGCACAAAAGAATGACATACCTCTTTCAGCCTTGGGGCTGAGATATTTATAGCTTTTCCCAGTGGGGACACCTTCCGGGATCTCGGAAACAAGGGCCGCAAATCAGGGGCCGTTAAGGCAACAATCTCTGACAAGTGGTCCCGCTTGTCTCCTCAATGGAGGTCAGGAGGCCAGGTCTCCCCTGGGCCTGCTCTTCCCTCTTTCCTATCGGCAATTCTGTCCAGCTCAGGACAGTTCCTGGGCTGAGGTGATCCCTCATCTGATTCACTATGTTTTCAAGAAAAGCCAGGTCAAACCTTACCAAGGCTTAAACTGTTCTGATTCTCCCTTCTCTGGCTATCTTGGTCCAGGTCTATCCCAATCCTGGTCTAACCTATTCATGCCCCATCAACTCCTCCCCCCCAAAATGGTCTGGATAGAGATGTATCATTCCAGGTCTCCCAGGAATAAATGAGGCCCCACTCGTCATTTATTACTTCTCGTACTGGTACGAATCCCAATAAATCCACTTGCAACCAAACCTAATCATTGGCATTAGTGGTGTCGGCCCACATTCGCAAACGGTTACCATATTTGCACATCTTTCCAAGTACTGACAGGTCAGCGGCGCGTGACCTACCCTAGGACGATTGGCATTCTAGCTCACCACCTAGGGTACTGTACATCTGCCCTCCTTAAATGCGGGGATCCCATCAAATCCCGCTTTTTCCTTGATTTTCATTTTTTGAATTTATCAACTTATCTTTTATTCCTACTGGGCTCTTTCTCTCTCCTACTTTCACATTTCTGTTTTAAAAATTTCTCGACTTCTCTTTATCTTCCCCAGTATTCCGACGAACTTTCCAACTTAGTTCTTAATCCCTTTTCTCCGGCAACCTTCGTAGATTAGGTACTCCTCTCAACCTCTACTTTTTACAGTTTCTGATAATGTTAGCGTCTCTTTCTCCCTCGGTGGTGGGAACCTCTCTCCGGTGGCGGCAGTAGCTTCTCCCTCTTTGCAGCTTGCCTCTCCAGAGACGGCAACGGTCTACTTGCCTCCGTCATCTTTTTCGGCAGCCGCTACGGCTGCTTCTTCTTCTTAAGGGGGTTTAGAATATCCCCCGGCGAACCCTGAGCATCCCTAGGTCACTTCCATTCTTAGTTATAGGTCCGTTGAGGAATTTTGTTACAAATATAAATTCCCAGAACGATTTGACACTCATAATCCTCCGGAAGGCACCTTGGCGTGTCAGGCGCCGACCGGCTGGCTGACGTTCTATGCCGACCAGTTTTAGGCGGGTCTGCTCTTGTCGGTAAACCCTATGGTGTTAGAAATTGTCATTCTGTATAAAATCCCCATTTTCCAACTCACCCCTAATTCTTCCAGGATCGTGGTATGCTACAATCTAGCCATGCTCAATCTAGCCATGCATTACGCCGGCCTTGATCCCACATCTCGTACCTTCTTCTAGCTCTTCCAAGCGAAGAGCTCTTTCCCGGGCTGCTTCTATCTTACCGCCAGACCTGGCGTTCACTTCTTATTCAAACTCCCTTCCTCCAACAAGGCCTGGAGAAAGAAAATTTTCTTCGTTCACTGTGCCGGGGACTGGGGCTTCGAACCTAAACCTATTGAGAATCTGCCTTCCTATCCACCTCTGTCCTCGACAGACAGACCTTCCTGTATTTAAAAAGTCATATCCACCCTTAATGGGAATCTCATCAACGTTTCAAAACTCCTTCTCCCTTTCGTCCTTGACTTTTTCAACGAAAGAGCAGAGACGGGACCCTTACCCCCGAGACTGGTAAAGTTCCTTTAGGTCTGGTCTGTCTCTCTGCATTAAATATCATAAGTCTTATATTTTTACCTCTTCTATTTTAAGAAAACATGATGCGCAAGATGTTCAAAGCGGCGGCCAAGAAGGGGACTGAGGTTGCTCCAGAGCCTCGAGTTAGAGATGCAGAAACTCCCTCTTCTCCTCAAATCCAGGTCTCCCAACCTGCACAAGCCCTTGCACGCCTTCCGCCAGCAAGACGCTCCACCTCCGAGACTAAGGAGGATGAGGTTCCTCTATCTAAGAGGCCTCGCACCAGCCGAAGCAGGGATACTACCCCCCACACAACGCCAGCTACGCCCATTAATCGCAGTGCAGGTCCCCCTAATAGGACCTCCATCTTGAACTGCACTGTCGATGTGGTAGTTCGGCATATGAGTGGGCAGTGCGCGCCCGAGGACATGCGGATACTTGAGAAGATGAGCGACCGCGAATTGCTGGAGTCGTGGTGCCAAGATGAGGCGCGGGTAAATCCCTCACTACCCCTTCTTTCCTTTTCCTTTATTTTTCTTCTTTCTCATGTCTATGTTCTAACTCTTTTCTTTGTATCCAGGATGAGGCCAAGAGGGCCCTCTTGGCCATTAGGGCGACCTGGTCTATGACCCAGCCTGGCACCCTCAAAGAGAACAAGATTCTGCAAGAGAAGGTGCGGCGCTATCGGGCTTTGGCTAAGGAGAGGATAGCCGAGACAAAGATGGCGAGGGAAGAGCTGGCCGAAATGAAGAAGGCCCAAGACAAGATGCTAGAAATAGCTCGTTCTGAAGCAAGAGATGAGGCCCTGGCGGATGCGAGGAGATCGGAAGATGAGACCTTGGCTAAGGCCAAGGAGGGATGGAAGACCGAGTTTTTAAACTCTGAGGAGGGTCTAAAGTTGGTCCAGGTCGCCAGGGAAGAGGCGCAAAAAGCCTTCCGGGGATCCAAAGAGCTTTACACCCTGCTCTTTCCCGAGGCTGTGGTTTACTACCACTTAGGCCCAGATGAACAGGCCAAGTGGGCCCTGGCCAACCCTGGGGTTTCTTTTGACCGGAATGTACCTCTGCAAAAACCCCTTGAGCCAACCTCCTTTTCCTATGCCCCAAACAAAGACCGCCTTCATACAATTGGGTCTGCAGAGTTTGCCGAGCATGTCTTCTCTGTTCTTCATTCTCTTGAGCCTGGGCAGTCTCAGCCAGACCTGGCTCTTGCTGTAGTTGCTCCGACTTCTTCTCCCTCCCCAACCTTCGCAGGTCTGGGTGAGCTGCCAGGTGGGACTTCTCCTGGCCCCATGTCTGAAGATGCTGTGGAACAACTAGCGGTCGAGTTGGATGCCGAGATAGATGCTGAGACTTAGGCTGCTCTGTTTTGTTTTGCTTCTATATGCAGACCTATGTTGTTGCCTGTGTGGTTGGTCTGGCTTTTTGCTATCTCTGAACTTGTACTTTGAATAATATTGATAATAATAAATGCTTTTTTGTCTTGTAATGACTCTTGAGTTCCTAGGGTTTCCTGATTTCCCTTATATATGTGCATGTGTAATTCATTTTCCTTCAATTCTCTGAAATGGCTTCTTCCTCTCTTCTTGAAGAACTTGATACTGTAAAACGAAAGAACATCTCCCTGTTTGTGGAAAACTTCAAGCTCTCCGACAAACTTTCCGTTCTCCGTGAGAAGATGAACTATCTGTATCGTCTCTTAGAGAAGAAGAGACAGAAGAAGCGTCACTACAAGAGGGAATGGGCTGATCCTTGACAAGTAAACCGCAAACTGCAGGAAGAGAAAGCCGATCTAACTGAATCGGTGAATCGCCTGACTATCTCCGCCGGCGAGGCTCATGCTCTTTCCGAGCGAGTCGACAAATACCGGCAGCGTTACCACGCAACTGAGCGTGAACTCTGGCGTGTTCGCCGAACTCTAGCTTCGGATGGGAGAGCTTCAGGCTCTAATGGATGACTATTTTATGGGACCTTATGTTGAATTTGCCCATGTTCTTCCTTTTTAATTTTCCTGCAATTTAATCACTTTTGCCATCTTATGTATCAAGCTTTGAATTTATGTAAAAAACGCTTATAATTATGAGTATCGTTTTTTTTAGAATGTTTCATCTTCCCTTTACTTTTTCTCAATCATTCAAATTAGAACTTTTTGGCCAATTCAGGCCTTTTAAACTTTTCGCCAGATCTGGCTCATCATACCAGTCAGCTCGGGGCACCCGCCTTTAACCCATCCTGGCTTAAGCTGACAGTCAGGTCAGGAAAAATCATGGGCAGCCGCCCTTAGCCAATCCTGGCTTAAACTGACAATCAGGTCAGGAAAAATCATGGGTAGCCGCCCTTAGCCAATCCTGGCTTAAACTGACAATCAGGTCAGGAAAAATCATGGGCAGCCACCCTTAGCCAATCCTGGCTTAAACTGACAATCAGGTCAGGAAAAATCATGGGCAGCCGCCCTTAGCCAATCCTGGCTTAAACTGACAATCAGGTCAGGAAAAATCATGGGCAGCCGCCCTTAGCCAATCCTGGCTTGATGAAGATGCTTTTAAATTGTGGCAAAACAGGAATATACCTGCATTATCATTTAATAAAACATTTGTAAGTTGACATTTATACATAAAATTTTCGTAAGTTTGCAATGTTCCAGGCACGAGGAATTTTAGCTCCATCCAGCTCTTCTAACTTGTAAGCTCCGCCTGCTAGAACCTGGGTGACTCGGAGTAGTATGTGCCACGCAGAATCCATCTTTCCTTTAACCTTCCCTAAGTCAGATCTTCTCAGCACCAGATCCCCGATCTGAAAATGTCTCTTAACTACAGATCTATCATAAGTCGCTTTGGTCCTCCCCTTAATGTGTGCCATTCTGACGGCAGCTCTCTCCCTCTTCTCCTCAACTAAGTCCAGAGCATCCTGAATCAATAGCTCATTCTGTTCTTCAATGAAGTTCTGGACTCGATGGGTTTCCACGCTAATCTCAGCGGGAACCACGGCGTCCATGCCGTAAACTAAACTAAATGGCATTTCTCCTGTGCTCTCCTTAGGATTAGTCCTGTACGCCCATAGGGTTGAGCTAAGCTCGTCAACCGATCTTCCTCCTGTTCTTTCCAGACGCGTCTTAATCCCTTGTACGAGAATTCGGTTGGTCACCTCAACCTGGCCATTGGCTTGTGGATGGTAGAAAGACATGAAATGCTGATCAATTTTCATTTTTACGCACCAGGCTTTGATTCTGGTACCCATGAACTAGGTGCTATAATCTGAGACCAGAATCCGGGGAATGCCAAATCTGCACACAACGTTCTTCCATAAGAATTTCATAACCGCATCCTCTGTGATTTTCGCTAAGGCCTAGGCCTCCACCCATTTACTGAAATAATCAATAGCCACTATTAAGAATCTCTTTTGGGCAGGGGCCATGGGAAAAGGGCCAAAAAAATCAATTCCCCATTTGGCAAACGGACAAGGAGAGCTCATCGTCATGAGCTCTTCCACAGGCTTGTGTATTAGGGATGAGTTTCTTTGACATTTTCACAGGTACACACAAAATCCTCCGCCTCTTTTCTTAGTTGTGGCCAGAAATATCCTGCACGCAAGATCTTGCTTGAGAAAGCTCTAGTGCCCATGTGGTTGCCACAACATCCCTCGTGAACTTCCTTAAGAACATGAGCTCCTTCTTCTCGGCTTAGGCATCGTAAGAGGGGCTGCCCAAACCCTCTCCGAAATAGCTCTCCCTTAATCAAGAAAAATCTGGTAGCCCTGGTTTTTACCTTTATCAATTCCTTCTTGTCTTCTGGCAGTGCTCCTTGTTTCAGATATGTTTTTATGGGGGAACGCCAGTCATATCTTTCCTTCACCGAGCACACCTGCCTTGTCCCAAACTCTGCATCTTCTCTCAGCAGGGTGATCACCCTTTCCTGGCAATCAATGGCCGAGCTAGCTACTTTCGCCAAATAGTCAGCTCTTCCGTTCTCTTCTTTGGGGATTTGAAGGACCGTCAGAGCTTTCATATCCTTAACGAGCTCCTTGTACCGAGCTAAGTATTTTTGCATTTTATCTTCTCTAGTCTCAAATGCGCCACTTATCTGTTTACATACCAGCTGCGAATATACCTTGGCACACACCTGCTCTGCTCCCAAATCTTTTTCCATCTGAACTCCTCTCAGCAAGGCTTCGTACTCGGCCGCATTATTGGACAAAGCATAATTCAGGCGCACCGCATACTCAGTTGCTATGCCCACTGGGTCAATTAAGACTATTCCTGCCCCACAGCCCTGGTTTCCCACAGAGCTGTCCGTGAATATTGTCCATTCTTTTGCCTCGTCAGGAGGACCGGCCATTTCTTGCATGAAGTCAGTCAGTGCTTGAGATTTAATAGCTATTCTGGCCTCAAACATGATATCAAACTCACTGAGCTCAATTATCCATTTGACAAGCCTTCCTGATGCTTCTGGTTTACCCATTATAGCTTTCAGTGGCAAGTTGGTCCGCACAACTATGCCATGCGAGAGGAAATATGGGCGCAGTTTACGAGCCGTGCTGACCAGAGCTAACATTGCTCGCTCAACCTCTACATATCTTACCTCCGCCTCATGCAAGACCTTTCTCCAAAAATAGACTGGTCTCTGCACCTTATCCTCTTCTCTCAGTAGGACAGAGATGACTGCCTGTTGCCCTACGGATAAGTATAGGATTAAAGGCTCACCTTGGACAGGCTTTGTGAGCAAGGCCATACCAGCTAGGTGCTCTTTCAATAGTCTAAATGCATCTTCACATTCATCATTCCATTGAAACTTGGCCTTTTTTCGTAAGGCTTGAAAAAATGGCAAACTCTTTTCAGCTGAGCACGAAACAAACTGACTCAAAGCATTAATTCGTCCTGCCAAGCACTGCATCTCTTTGATATTTATCGGAGCTTGCATATCCATTATAGCTCTAACCTTCTCCGGATTAGCCTCAATACCCTTCCCGTTACCATGTAACCCAGGAACTTTCCGGCTCTGACCCCACATGTGCATTTCTTGGGATTAAGTTTCATTTTGTACCTTCTCAGGGTATTAAAGGTTTCTCTCAGATCGCTCACATGTGAGGTTTCTTGGATGCTTTTGACCAACATGTCATCCACATACACCTCCATGTTTCTTCCAAGCTTCGCTTTAAACATCTTGTCCACTAGCCTCTGATACGTGGCCCCTGCGTTTTTGAGCCCAAATGGCATGACCACGTAACAGTATGTTCCTTTGGGGGTTATGAAGCTAACCCTCTTCCAGTCTTCCTCCACAAGTCTAATTTGGTGGTAGCCTTATGAGGCATCCATCATGCTTAGTAGCTCACAACCCGACGTGGAATCAACCAACTGGTCTATCCTCGGGAGAGGTAGTGGTCCTTGGGACAAGCACGGTTAAGATCACAAAAATCTATACACATGCGCCAGTCCTCTTGGGTTTTAGGGACCAATACCGTGTTGTAAATCCACTCGGGAAATTGAGTCTCCTGGATGTGCTTGGCCTTCAACAACTTCTCTACTTCAGATTCAATAATGGCTTCTTTCTCTGGCCCAAAATTACGCTTCTTTTGTTTGACCGGTTTTACCCCAGGGCTGATGTTGAGGCGGTGTTCAGTCACGTCTGGATCAATTTCCACCAGGTCTTGGGGAGACCAGGCAAAGACATCTGCACTGTCCCTTAATAATGACACCAGGTCTGTCAGGACTTCTGGACTGAGCGTTGTTCCTACGCGGAGGACCCGGCTCTCGTCCCCTTGAACCAACTCTACCATCATCAATCCCTCCTCTCTCTGATTCGATTGAGGCCTGTCTTCCGTTCGGGCTCTCTTAGCCTGTCTGTCCTCTTCGTTTCGTCTGATGCTTTCTACATACGTCTGCCTTGATGAATATTGATCTCCTCTCATTTCGCCTACTCTATCCTGAGCAGGGAATTTCAGCTTCATATGATATATTGAGACCACTGCCTGAAAATTGATTAGGGAAGGTCTTCCTAACATCACGTTATAGGAGGAGGCTGCGTCTACCACCAAGAATCAGACCGTCATGGTCTGCCTAAACGGTTCATCCCCTAGCGTAACCAAAAGGTTAACTGCTCCCAGGCATTTCAACGCACCTCCTGCAAATCCGACCAGCGAAGTCGGAACTTCCTCCAGCTCTACGTCCAAGTCCATCTTCTTAAAGCAGTCATAGAACATAATGTCCACTGAGCTTCCCGTATCTACAAAAATTCGTCGGATGTTATAACTAGTTATGGTGGCCGTGATTACCAAGGCGTCCAAGTGCGGGGCCAGGATCCCGTCCTCATCTTCCAACCCAAAGCAAACGTTCGGGCTCGGTGCAACTTGTTCTACCTCTCTTCCTTTCCTCACCAGGTCTCGCGCTGCGTGAACATAACTGTTCTGGGTACGTCTAGAATGCTCATCCCATTCGCCTCCCGTGATCATCTGAATTTCCCCTCTGATGGTCTGAGCTTGATCATTTCTTCTTCCTCCATTTCGCCTACCATCTTGTTTATTTTTGCCCTGTTGGGATCGATCGTAACTGCCTTGGCCAGACCTGGCTTCGTCCCTTCTCATTCGTACATACTCTTTCAGGTGTCTTGTCTGCACCATTCTCTCTAGCTCGTCTTTCAGATGGGTGCATTGATATGTGTTATGCCCATACTCGTTATGAAATCGACAAAATCGGTCAGATTTTTCCTTCTTAGGCTTCTGCGAATACGTCTTAAGCCATTTCAGATCTGGATGCCTCTCTATTTCTTGAAGGATTTCCCCTTGCGGGACTGCCAGGGGCGTATACCTGTAAAAACGAGGTCTCCCTCCAGACAGGTCTCACCCAGACTTATTTACTTGCACCCTCTCCTCTCTATCATAACTCTCTCTTTTCTTTTCTCCCTCGTCCTTGATCTTAAGAGCTTCTTCCAAGTGGATGTATTTTTCAGCTCTTTCCAAGAGTTCACCAAACTTCAGAGCTGGCTTCACCACCAGCGATTGAAAGAACTCTCCTCTCCTGAGGCCCTGTGCCAGTGCATTCACCAAGAGCTCTTCTGAGGCAGACGAAACCTCGAGATTTGCATTAGTAAATCGATTAATATAGGCACGCAGGCTTTCGCCCTCTTTCTGTTTCAGACAAAACAGCTCGAGCGACATCTTCTGATACTTCCAGCAACTAGTAAATTGATGCAAGAAGGCTGAGCTGAATTCGTCAAAATTGCTAATGGAACGCAGCGGTAACTGGTTGAACCAGAGCTGAATCGACTTGGTGAAAGTCATTGCGAAGACCCGGCACATAATTGCGTCAGAGAACTTATGCACCGATGCTGTGATTTCAAAATGGCTGAGGTGGTCCCACGGATCTGCGGTTCTACTATATTCAAAGCCCAAGGATCTATATGAGGCTAGCACATCATCGCGCATGACTTCCTCCGTGATAGGCGTGCCTCTCCGTGCTGGCACCGTGCTTGTTCCCGCCATCTTCTTCTTGAATTCCCGCACCTCCTTCTGCAGGCTTTGCATCTGCTAAGCCAGGCCCGGATTAGCCTGGCTCGACATCTCGCTATCGAAAGTGGAGAGGTCCTCTCTGTCCTGGAGGGGGATCCGAGCAGTGCGCTGACCACGTAGCGGTTCAGTTTCTGTCAATGGCACAGTCTTAGCTGGCGGTGCATTGGATGGCGGTGGCGACATCTCTGCAAACTTCTTTTCTACCGCCGTCTCCACGACTTTGACGATGAGCTTTGAGAGCTGCATGATGAAGTATTCATTGAATGATCCACTAGTAGCTGGAGAAGATTTACCAAGTGGGGGTGGCGTAGTGCTCGGTGCAGCCGCTGCCGACGGCGCTGTCCCCTCTGGCCCAATCGTCGACGGCCCTGCCAATTGCGGCACACTCCATGGAGAGGCGGAGCTCGGAGTGCCGCCGAGCTATCCTACCAGATTCCGTCGTAACCCATCCGAAGCCATTCTAAAATCTCACACCTTAGTTTGAGTAGCTTCCCACAGACGGCGCCAATTGTTTCGCCCAAAAATATGATACTGCCTGAAAACTGATATGCCTTCCTGACCTGCACACAAAAACACGTTAGAAAGGACCACCGATGGTTTTCCGGTGGAAACCTCTCCGATGCTTAAGTCAGAAAGCGTGTGAGGTGTTTTCCAGGAAACAAAGAAGGAATGCACAAAAGAATGACATACCTCTCTCAGCCTTGGGCTGAGATATTTATAGCTTTTCCCAGTGGGGACCCCTTCCGGGATCTCGGAAACAAGGGCCGCGAATTAGAGGCCGTCAAGGCAACAAACTCTGACAAGTGGTCCCGCTTGTCTCCTCAATGGGGGTCAGGAGGCCAGGTCTCCCCCGGGCCTGCTCTTCCCTCTTTCCTATCGGCAATTCTGTCCAGCTCGGGACAATTCCTGGGCTGAGGTGATCCCTCTTCTGATTCATTATGTTTTTGAAGAAAAGCCAGGTCAAACCTTACCAAGGCTTAAACTGTACTGATTCTCCCTTCTCTGTCTATCTTGCTCCAGGTCTATCCCAATCCTGGTCTAACCTATTCATGACCCATCAAAAAAGAATAAGAAAAAAGAAAAAAATAATAAAAATAAAAATAAAAGTACAAGAAGATAAATTCCTTTACAAGTGAAGTTCTTATAATAAGTCGTGCAACCTTTGTACGCATTTTTATTTTTATTTTTTAGATTTTATTGTTAAGGAGGTCTATAGATGACTGGGTTAGTCGGGTGCGGACTTAGCGGTTTGAACATGAATAGACTTTGGCCGAGACATGGATGGGGAACGTACATGGAGGGCAACACATTACTTTTAGGCATTCGGAAGAAAGTCTAAATTTCTTATCTCAACGTATCGTGTCGTCCTTTTGAGTTTCTAATCGATTTAATGCATTAACTTCTCGAATCATTTGATTGCATTAGTGGTTAGTTCATCGGGTGGCTAGCTTTTTCTTGTCTACGTCTAGATTCGGTTTTGCTTGAGGACAAGCAAAAAGCTAAGTGTGGGGAGTTGATTTGTACATATTTGTGTGTGTTTTCCGTTTATTTTTGCATTTTTTTGTGTGTTATAACGGGTTTTAGGTCGTTGTTCCTCTCGTTTTTCTTCCTTTTAGTATTTTTGTAGGTCATTTTGTTTCTATCCCGTTTAAAACCTTTCCTCTCTCATTTCATAAGTTATCATTCTAATTTCATTTAATTGTCTATTTCAGCTTCGGATCGACGAAAACCGGATGAGGGATGCAGAGCTACCATCGATCGACGCATCATTAACGCTGCCCGTTGACGCAGATGTCGAAAACATCTTTCGATCAACATGCCGAGGTTTTCCAGCCTCCGTCGATCGATGCCACCTGTTGATGTGACATCGATGGGCACCCACAAGCGGAGTCGACAACCTTGTTCGATCGACACGCCAAGAGCCACGTGCCACCATCGACCAACCACCGGCAGCGATGCCAGGGATATCGTCGATCGAGGCAAATTGACGGTTGATCGATGATCGTCATTTTCATGCAAATTTACCACGTCGCCCTTCTTGTCTGACACTATTTAAACGATGTATCTCTTCAGCTGGAGATCAGACCCAACCAAAACTAGACACTTACCATTTAGAAACCCTAGTTTCCATGTTTTTGAACATTTGAGTCTTCCTTTCACTCTTACTTCATTTTATCTTTGAATATTTGTACTTTCGATTCTCAAATTCGCATGATCTGGTGTTTGGATCCCCAGAACTCAGCTAGTGGTTGTTAATTTACTTTTTTGCAATTCGTATTCTTAATACGCTTGGGTAATTTCATTAGTTCAAATTCTTGATTTTGTTCGTGAATTTTAGTTATTAGTTTTCGTATTATTGCTTGCGTTAATTTTGGATTTTGTTTGTTCGTACATTTTGGCGCTATTTTTGATTGGGATTGCTTGTGGATTTATTTGGTGATTTTATTGTTTATGCATTCTTGTTTTAGATTCGTCATTGTTTGGATATTAGTGGATTTCACGTCTGTTTGGTTCTCGTCATTTGATCGAACACCTTTGAGTATTGATTGTTATTCATCGTTTATTTTTATCGTCTTCATTTATCATGTTTGAAGATCCATTTGAAACTTTAGTTGAATCATTTACTTGCTTGTTTAATTTGAAATACAATTTGATTTATTATTTTTAGTTCTTAAAACAAAAAAACAACGAACTTATTTGATCGTGTGTTTAGATAATTCATATGTCTTAACGTACATTTTTAAATTTGATTGTCATTCCTTGAGAGATTCGACTCGAGTCAACTTTTCACTTACAACCGCTTCGTTCACTTGCGGACAAACTTTTTTATTTTAATAAAAAGTAAGTGTTAAAACGTTTGATTCAATTCCTAGTCAAATGTATTGGCCTCTACATTTCTAGTCCAAGAGTCACCTTGTTTTTACGTTTTCATTTATTATGAATTGATTCATATTGTTGAGAAATTAATTCTTGGAAATAATTCCTATTTTGTTATTTGCCTTTCTTGGGTACAAACTAAGTTAGGAAACTAGATTTAGGAATATATTGTGTTTCCTAGTTTATGTTTAAGACTTTATTAGTTTCCTAGATTGTGTTTAGGATTTGTTTCAGGTATTTACCAAGTTTAGGAATTTATGTTTGTCTATTTAAGACAAGGATTCCTAAAGCTTGGATTCACGGTTTACACGCACGGAAAATTCAAGGAAGATGCACGACGAGCAAAACAAGGAAGAACACGAAGAACTACTTGAAACCATTGATCGAGATTAAAAAGCTCTTCGAAGTTGCGTGACCAACGGAGAAGATCTTGCCATTCCGGCAACAAGTATTTAGTATCAAGTTTATTGATATTTAGTTTTCATATATTACTTCATATTTGTGTACTGAACGTGAACAAGAAATTAATATAGTTTTCCGGTTTGTACACCCAAGTTCACAAGTGTTTACTTGTGAACTGAATTTGTTATCTCGTGTTTTTATCAATTTATTCCGCTGCATATTTCATATTTTATATTTTACTCTGGCCGATGTTGCTAATCAATGTTGTTAAACATTGACTAACAACATCGTGAATCTGAAAATTACTCTTAAAATCATAGACCTTCTAATTTTACAATTGGCATCTAGAGCGGGTTACTTAACCTCTTAAGTATTGATCCTTATTTTTTAGGTGCTATGGACGCTCAAGGCAACCCGAGGCCTCCAATCCTTAATGGTGAGAATTATTCTATCTGGAAACAGAGAATGAGATGGCATTTGAAAAGCATTGACGAGCGTGTGTGGAAAATTGTCCTCATTGGATGGGAAAAGCCACGTGTCACGGATGGCGAGGGCGATACCACCCCCAAAAAGGAGGAATACTGGACTGCTGATGAAGCAACTGCTACAAATTGGAACTCTAAATGCATCAACACCTTGTGTTTCTATGTAGATGCAAGCTATTACCGTATCATCAAGAATTGCGAGTCAGCAAAGGATGCATGGGACGCACTCCAAATGGTGTGTGAAGGAACAGCAAGCGTGAAGAAATCCAGATTAAGAATGCTCATGTCCACTTTCGAGGCTATGAGAATGAACGAGAAAGAGTCAATCATGGACTACTCCATAAGATTGTCGGAAATAACGGAAGAGTGCAGAGAGCTTTGTGAGGCCATAACTAATTCCCGTCTTGTAGGAAAATTGCTGAGATCCATTTCGAAGAAATATAGAATGAAGGTGGTGGCCATAGAAGAATCCAAAGATGTTGATAACATTGATTTGAACACCTTAGTTGGAAACATCAAGCAATATGAGATGGAACACGTTAGGTCTAGCTCGAAAGAGAAGAATGTTGCTTTTTCTTCCGATTCAATTTCAATTGATGATGAAGATGACGAAGAGTTCGATTTTAATGGGATTATTAAAAAGATGGAGTCGACTACTCTCGGAGAAGATGAACTGGCCTTTGTGACTCAAAACTTCAACAATTTCTTGAAAAAAAAGAACAATCTTAGAAACTCAAATTCAAAGAACAGGCCACAGACATCTACTCCAAAGTTTACTGGATGTGTTCCCCGATCTCAATCCACAACTTCAATTCCCAATGTGTCCAGTTCAACAAAACCACTCAACGAGATTCAATGCCACGAATACAAAGGTTGGGGACATTACAAGAATGAGTGTCCCAACACTCTTAGAAAGAAAAGGATGGTCGCTACAAATTTCACCGAGAATTTTAATGATTCTGAGTCGAATGATCCTGTTCCATCTTTATTCTCCCATGTTGTGTGGGACTTGTCCGCAGAAAGTGGCTTTCTCCCAGGTCCAGAAACAAAAGGTGTTTAACAGAAATTGCAGAAGATTAAAAGATTTAAATCCCTTCAAGGATGAAGAAAATCTGGATTCAAAATGCTCCAATCTTTAAAAATAACCTTCTTAAAAGATCTTGACGTAGTCATTAACTTGGGTTAAGGGGTAAGTTTCCATTGACTTCACCTAAGGCAATGTTGGTTCATAATGTTGTTAGTAATAAAAAGCAACATTGGATGAAGTCACTGAAATCTGAATATGTTTTTGTATATACTTTTAGGTCATGTTTTTAGGCATACCTTAGGACATTCATACTTTGTGAAGATGTCATCTTGATGTGCGTTTTGTTTCGTGTGTTTTTTGTCTTACTTGAAATCTCTTAATTTTGTTTTGAATTGAGCTAACTAAGTGTTTCAGTGGAGTTAAAATCGGACGGCTGGACATGTAATAACGAGGTGAATTTGGTGAGTGATAATTTACATTGCACAAGATAGGTTCAACTGTGCTGATGGTTCAGTTAATTCAGCTTTGTACTTTCGGCCAACTTTGTAGATTAAATTGTGCGATTTTTTTAAAAAAATAAAAGGAGAGGATAAATCGTGGGAAGAGATAATGGGATTGTAATGTGATCATGTAGCCTAATTTTAGGGGGAGTGGGTTTTCATAAAAAGGAAATAACAAAAATCGTGTTTTGCCCCAAAATCAGCCGGTGAAGTATTTTTAGGTATTTTTTCATTTTATATATTTTTTTCTCTCTCCTGTTACAACGGTCACTTTTTGGGCATAAAACCCTGAAAAAGTTTTACCGTTTGATCACAATTCCAAAGCCTTCTGCAAATTGAACTCTCTATACTCCTAATCTCTCTCCAAATCTTTCGATATTCTTGTGTGTTTTTTGAGAAATTGCAGGATGACAAGCTCGCCGCCGCCGTCCTCGTCTGTTCCTGAACTGCCAAAAGATGTTCGTCGCTCCGGCGAACAGGTTCCGGCACCCTATCCACGAGTTGGTGGTCTTGATATTCACGAGGAAATAGGTTGTGGTAGTTCTTCAAACCCACCGCTATCAACATCGCCACCACCCTCGCCGGCGCACGATTCCTGCACTGTCATTCCAGCTCCGTCACCGATTGACGCCACGCCGGATGCACAAGTGTTCCCAAGATAGCTCGGGAACAAAATTGACGTTGATAATCCCCCAAATTTGGCGTTTGTGGCTAAAACTTTTGGACGCGTAGGGAACCCTACTCTGAAGAGGTCTAGGCGCTTGCGCAATATTCCGCCCGGCGTTGTACCACTCTTGAGGAATTAATTCTTGACAATAATTCCTATTTTATTATTTATCTTTTTTGGGTACAAAATAAGTTAGGAAACTAGATTCAGAAATATATTATGTTTCCTAGTTTATGTTTAAGACTTTATTAGTTTTCTAAATTGTATTTAGGATTTGTTTCAGGTATTTACCAAGTTTAGGAATTTATGTTTGTCTATTTAAGACAAGAATTCATAAAGTTTGGATTCACGGTTTACACTCACGGGAAATTCAAGGAAGACGCACGACGAGCAAAGCAAGGAAGAACACGAAAAACTACTTGAAGTCATTGATCGAGATTAACAAGCTCTTCGAAGTTGCGTGACCAACGGAGAAGATCTTGTCATTCCGACAACAAATATTTAGTATCAAATTTATTGATATTTAGTTTTCATATATTACTTCATATTTGTGTATTGAACGTAAACACCCAAGTTCACAAGTGTTTACTTGTGAACTGGATTTGTTATCTCGTGTTCTTATCAATTTATTCCGCTGCATATTTCATATTTTATATTTTACTCTGGTCGATGTTGCTAATCAATGTTGTTAAACATTGACTAACAACATCGTGAATTTGAGAATTATTTTTAAAACTATAGACCTTCTAATTTTACACATATGTACCTCAGCTATTATAAATAGGAGTCTATGATGTGTGATTATTATCAAGGAAAAACAATATAATTAATAAAATTTATTTGTTCTTGAATAATATTTCCTACACGGGACTGTCTAGGTTTTTTGAAACCCGTACAATTCCTCTCAAGAGTGGTCCTTTTTCATAATTAGAGACGAACTCTTTTTTATCCATGCTTCCCTTTTTGATATTAAATAATAAATAATTGTGGATTTGTCGAGCATATTTGGTTCCCAGCACCTTTTGTACCGGCAGGTATCCCTCTTCGTGATGATGTCAGCAACAACGGTGGAAACTTTGATTTTAACCTTGTACACAGAGAATGGCTGGATGAGGAAAGAACCATTGACGTACGTGTATCTTGACTGGCCATACATGTTTGCCACAGTAACTGTACAAAATCATAGAGGAGGATAATAGGAGCACAAGATAGTATGACTACTTTCTTACATTTGTTCTTGAAGTCCTACTATATTATTTGTTCACTCTACCCAACTTTGTATATATAATATAAATTTAGAGAGGGAGAAATGCGCATACATATATATACTTTAAACTTTAATGACAGAGAATCAAATGATAAAAATAAAAGACACTTAATGGGGTCCATCGAATTTTGCCCTCTTGAGTATCTCAAAGGTAAACAACAATATTTATTTTTCTGTTTTATTTTGGAAATTTGATTGATTGTTTATAAGTGAAAATATAGCTCAAGACAAAGAATAAACACTTTTGATGTAAGGGTGTTTCATGTTTTATTAAAATCATAAAAGAAGTGAGGTTTGCGGCACCTCAAGCAAAACCTATTAAAAGTAGAGTGTTTGCTACGTACGGCCATTGAAAATAGAATACTTGCGATCAATTTGAGTTTATTTCTATTTTTGAGGTTGTGAATTGGCGGGAATGATGAAGATTTGAGTTGTTAATTTATAGCTTCAGTTAAGGAAGAACTTATCATCAAGAAATTATTCGAAGAGTGTTACAGTTTTCATGTTTATGTTGATAGTATGATTACATTGAATCTAAAATAGGATTATATTCCTTGATTCTGAGTTTAAGGAGGAGCTGATACTAAAATAGAAAAAGATTATCAATCTAAGAAGTCTTGTTAGGATGCATTTCGGGGGAAAGTTTAATATGTCTTGAAAAAAGTTTTCTTGATGGTCTCATTTAATTCCCCTTAGAACCAATGAAGAGGATAAACCACGCTTCACCATGGAACTTGTTGTCCCAATATTGATGGCCACCCAAATTATCGATTATCGTCGTGTCGCCCGTTTTAAGCCGATGAGTACTTTTTATTATATACTTCAAATCAGTAATATTTCTAATGAGACTTAAGCTCTCACTCAGTCGCAGGACAGACAAATGATTGGGAACCCCAAGTTGCGTTAGATAGAATTTTTGATAGAAATGAAGGATCGGATTAAAATACTTTACCTTATCAAGTTGCTTGACATGCCAATTTTCACGATTTCCCTTGGCAGAAATTATGGTGAACTTCAGACTAATGACAAAGTCATTTGCAAGAAGTGACTCAACAAGGACATTGCAGTTAACCAAATAAAATAACAAATTAAAAAAACTCATACGATTAGCCTAAAAGAATGGCAATTATCAACAACACAGAAATAAGGAGACACTTGTTGTATTCAAAGAGCTACTTCATAAGACCGTCCAGAAGTTTGGGGTGGTTTGGACCCTCGAGCTCAGGAAAAACTTGATGAAACATATCTACAAGTCCCGAAAAGTGCCTCTGTCTATTAGCAAGCGTAGCCTCACAATAATATATGCCAAATGTGGCCATCATTGACCTCAATATTTTGTAATGTAAATGGCATCAGTTATTGACAAATCATATGAATGTTGACTAGATATTGTATTGTATCATGTTTTATTAAAAGCATACAAGAAGTTAGGTTTGCAGCACCTCAAGCAAAAACTATTAAAAAATAGAATGTTTGCTATGTAAGGCCATCGCGACCAATTTGAGTTTATTATATCTAGTTTTGAGGTTGTGAGTTGGTGGAAATGATGAAGATTTGGGTTGTGAGTTTATAGCTTCAGTTGGGAACGTTCTTACTCATCAAGAAATTATCCGTTGAGTTTGATTGTCTTCATGTTTAAGAGTTAGAAGGTATATACGAACGCTCCCATTTGATGTTGATAGTGATGTGAACCAAAATATCCGTACGTAATATTATGTGATATATATGGGTATTTATGGAAGGCGACCTCATTTCTAGGAGAGGGTGTGCCTCCTGAAAGATGGGCGAGCTGTATTGTGTTTTTTAGAAGTGAACGAGCCGAAGGCTGTTCCTCAATATTATGCCCTTGAGAGGTGAACGAGCCGAAGGCAGTTCCTCAAACGTGGGCGAGCTGATGTATCTGGAGTAGCGACCTGTAGTATGAGGATGAGTTCTCATATAGGGTCGTGATCTCTGGTGGGTTGGGCTGAGTATTTGAGCCTGATTGAGAGTTTTATATGTATGTGGGCCTGGTGGGCTATATGCCCAGCCTTATTTCGGTAATATATATTAAAAAGTTTCATGTTTATGGAAACTTATCATATGGGAAGAGTCCCAATTGAAAGTCGGTGAAAGAGTCACGGTATGTATGGAATTCTGGTTATGAAAGTTAACCCTAGATAGTGGAGGAATTCTCCTATCTCTATAAAAGGAGCTTTTGTCTCTTATTCATTATCATACTATTATTGTGATTTCACCGCATTATTGAGGGAGAAGAGTGTGTTTATCGCTTATTAACTTAAGCGTCGGAGGGCCATAACAGGCTCAAAATCCGACCCGTTTTAGGCGTTGTTTTGCAGGATTGGCGAGGTCGCTACGACGATTGGGAAGGACGTTCGAGGTCGTTGGAGCAAGCTAAATCATCAAATCAGGTCGTTGATCTCTATTTTGAGGTTAGTGCCCTCTTTATTTGGTAGTTCAACTTTTTGGACTTATCAAATTGGCGCCGTCTGTGGAAAAGAGGGATATCGAGTCCTTGAGCGAAAGACGTGAGAAATTTCGTACACAAAATATGAGGGATAACAACATAATTCCGATGACATTACAATACAGTGCTCTGTCGAACAACAAGAAGAACAAAAAGAATAGACTGGCGGACGTTAATGAGAAAGACGAGGCCAGGGATGGAAAAACGACTCCTCAGGTGGATCCAGTTGTCCAGGGTGTTGGTAGTACGCCACCGCCCTCCCCCAGAAGGCGTGAGGGGAAGGGATTTGCGGAAGACGTAGAGATGAAAACGCCGGAAGTTGAGGCGCAAAAGGCGATCCATGTGAAGGGGAAAGAAGGAGAAGATTTACTGAAGGACAAACCTTGTTAGAGTAAAAAGGGGTTTTTGGATGGACTCATGGATTTCGTGCCGCTGGAGAAACAAGAGGACTTACGCAGGTACTTAGCAAGCGAGCTGAGTACGGGGAAGGAAAAAGGCGGTAGATCTCATATCGAGAAGGAGGAGGAGTCAGCAGTTAAAAAAGTAGAGCGAGGCGAGAAATCTACGTCGAAAAGACTATCTCGCAAAAGGGGGCGGAGTAAGCGGAGAAAGCATGATGTTTCGAGTTCCACCTCGTCTATAGGCTCTCATACTCGTAGACAGCGAGCAAGAGGACGGAAGGTAAGGCGGAGTCATTACAGGCGAAGTAGTCGACGACATTATAGATATAGCAGTGATAGCGAGACCCCGACCTCTGATACGGATGGTGAGTCTCAGGCGAGAACTAAGAAGAGCGGTAATGTGTCCAAAGGAGAGAGTGAGATGGGACCACATAATAAGGCCTTTAGAGAGCTGCAGGAGGCCATGCTAAAGTTACAAAGGCGAGTGGATGGGGATAAGCTGGAAGGAGAGGAAGGACATCCTTTTTCGGAGGATATGATGCATGCACCAATGCCCAAAAACTATAAGGCGTTGGATTTGCAGTATCGGGGGTTAACGGATCCAGTTGAGCACCTACAGCTCTTTGAAAATGCGAGAATGCTACACAGCTACATGGATGTCGTGGCATGCCGGGCTTTTATATCCACCCTGAGGGGGATCGCGCAAAATTGGTTCGATCAACTCCCGCAGAGGAAAATTACCAGTTATTCAGTGTTGCGAGCTGCCTTTTTGAAGCAATTCTCCAGTGCTCGAGAGGGTTCCAGGACGGCGCAGTCACTCTTTACTATGGTACAGCGACCTGACGAGACGCTCAAACAGTATGTCAACTGATTCACCAGTGCCACTTTGGGGGTGCCCACTGCCACTGACGAGATGAAGGCTGGAGCTTTACGAAAAGGATTGAGGAGAGAAGACTTGCGCAAATCATTAGTGAAAAAAGAGGCGCGAACGTATGATGATGTACTGGCAAGATGTCATAAATACATACAGGTGGAGGAGGCTGAAGAGGAACATAGAGTGCGTTTTGGCAGGTCGGATACGGAGGCGCGAGAAGTTATCCCGAGGAGAGAAGTAAGAAGAGAGTCAAGGAGGGGAGTGCGCGGGCTCCTGGCTTCGAATGCAGGGGTTAGTGCGAGGCAGGAGGTGAGCGCGCGCGATTGGAAACAAGAAGACTTCACACCACTAATATATCTGCGGGCTAAGGTGTTTAGTATTATGGAGCGTTCTGTGCCTGATGCCATACAGTAGCCAGAGGATCGCACACCTATCCCCACTCACCCAAAGACTGCCTCCTTCTGTCGATTTCATAATAACTACGGGCATTAAACTGAGAAGTGTAGGCACCTCAAAGAAGAAATAGAGAGATTGATATAGGCAGGGCATTTGAAAGAAGTGATCTATAAATAAAGGGAGCCGCGCGAACAAGGGCAGGCGTTACCTCCACCGCCGCCGAGGAGCCCGCCTCAGCAGCAGGTCGCGAGGCAAGGACGGCAAGGAAATCAGAGACAGGAAGGGCCGCGGAGAAATAGAGGAAGAATAAATATGATTTCTGGAGGGCCAACGGATGGGGACTCCAACAATGCGAGAAAACGGCATGTCAAGTCAGCTCGCTTGGGCGTAAGTGAGGTCGCCAGTGTGAGCAGACAGCCTCAAGTAGCAGGGCCAGTCATTTCCTTTGGCCCCGATGAGAGGCGCGGGCTACAGGAAGATCATAATGATGCATTAGTGGTCGAGGCGGAGATTGAGGGTTATGAGGTCAGCAGGATATTTGTAGATAATGGAAGCTCGGTGAACATCATATATACAGATTGCCTTGATCGGATGGAGATAGATAGAAGAGTGAGGTCAGTGAACACGCCCATATATGATTTTAATGGGGCACAGGTGAACACGGAAGGCGAACTGACGTTGCAAGTGGCGTTGGGGAGAGATGATTCGAGAGTCGAGAAGAGCTTAAAGTTTCTAATCATCCAGGGGAGGTCGGCCTACAATGTGATACTGGGGCGACCTGCCCTTAATGCGTTTCAGACAGTAACATCGACTTATCACATGAGTATCAAGTACCCAGTGGGCAATGGAGTGGGCGAGGTTGTTGCAGAGCAACAGGTCACAAGGTCGTGTTATCAGATGGCGGTTAGGAAAGGGTTGATGGAGAATAAGCGAGAGAGAAGTAATGATCAACCGGAAGGGGTGCTCAACCCCAAGAAAATGAAAGAACAGGAGAATTCGGTTCAGCCGAACGAGGAGTTAATGGAGATTTCCCTGGAAGAAGAACATCCGGAGTATACCACGAGGATAGGTACCCAAATACCTGAGGCATTGAAGAACGAGCTGATAGAGTTGTTGAGGGAGTTTCGGGATATTTTTGCGTTCGGTGATGAAGAATTGACGGGTGTTTCACCAGAGGTCGCGCAGCACCATTTGAATGCGGACCCGGAGGCGAAGTTGGTAAAACAAAAGAGAAGGCACTTTGGGTCGGAACTGGATAAGGTGATTGAAGAAGAGGTGTAGAAATTGTTGAAAGCAGGCCATATAAGAGAGATTCGTGACTTGAATAAGGCATGTCCTAAGGATTATTATCCTTTGCCGCGGATCGATCAGTTGGTGGACTCTACCTCGGGGTGCGAGCTATTGATTATGATGGACGCTTCGCAGGGATATCACCAAATACCCTTGGCGAAAGAAGATCAGCCCAAAGTAAGTTTTGTCACTTCTACAGGTACTTATTGTTTCGTCTCCATGCCCTTCGGGTTGAAAAATGTAGGTGCGACCTATCAACGGTTGGTGGATCGCATGTTTAAGGATCTGCTGGGGTCCACCATGGAAGTTTATGTAGATGACATGCTGGTGAAAAGCAAAAGAGCAGATTCCCATGTTGAAGATTTAAAGAAGACTTTCGTCATCCTAAGATAGTATGGGATGAAGCTTAACCCAAAGAAGTCTGCATTCGGGGTGCGATCAGGGAAGTTTTTGGGTTATATGGTGACGGAGCGAGGAATCGAGGTAAACCCTGCGAAGGTGCGGGCTGTTTTGGAGATGCCGCACCCACGCACAGTGCGGGATGTACAAGTACTTACGGGGCGCATCGCAGGTCTTAGCCATTTTATTTCCAGGTCGGCGAAACGAGGTGTCCCCTTTTTTAGGGCGCTGAGAAAGGGATCCAAGTTCGAGTGGTCAGAGGAAGCGGCGAATGCCTTTGACGAGCTGAAAAAATACTTGGCAGAGATACCACTGCTAACCAAACCAATGCCGGGAGAGGATTTGATTTTGTATATATCCGTGGGAGAGGTCGCAGTGAGCTCTGTCTTGATCCGAGAAGAAGCAGGTCTGCAGAGACCTATTTATTATATTAGCAGAATGCTGCAGGGAGCTGAACTGAAGTATACTGAGCTTGAGAAAGGAGGGTTTGCGCTTGTTTGTACGGCCAGGAAATTGAGGCCTTATTTCTTTGGCCACAGAGTGAAGGTACGTACCAATTTGGCCCTCAAACAAGTCCTGGGCAATCCAAGCGTATCAGGGCGATTGGTGAAATGGGCGGTGGAGCTGAGTGAGTATGACGTGGTTTATGAGCCAAAGGGTGGCTATCAAAGCACGGGTATTAGCTGATTTCTTGCAGGAAATTACAAGGCAGGTCGACGAGGATAGAGAAGTGAAAGCGTGGACCTTGTTTACAGATGGGTCGACTATGGCTTCAGAGGCAGGGTTAGGTGTTGTGTTGACCAGCCCTGAGGGAGAGAATTTAGAGTTTGCGATCAAATTGGGATATAAAGCGTCCAACAATGAGACTGAATACGAAGCTGTGTTACAAGGAATATCTCCACAATACCCTTCATGTATCTCTCTTAGTACCTCCATCCCCCGCTCTCTTTAGCCAAACATTTCAGAAGAGGTCCAAATCGCGACCTCTTATACAGCTCTTCATTAATAGCACAAAAACGAGCTGCAACTCTAGCCTCTTTTGTTGTCAATTTTTCTGCGCCCTCTTGCGCTTTCAGGAGAGTATCCCAAATAGGTGATCGCCAATCATCCTTATCTTCAATCTCCATAACCTCTACACCCCTCTCCACACTGCTATTACCCAGTTCCATTAGTGTGATCTTTCGAGTGTCACAAGACACTAACACTCCTGCTATTCTCGCTAGTTGGTCTGCCCATGTATTTTCAGCTCGCGGTAGGTGCTCCAGCTTGAACTCTTCAAAACGAGCCGCATGTTCTCGCAATTTTTTCAAATACACCCTCCATACGTTCTTCTCTAGCTTCGAAAGAACCATCGAACTGTCGAGCTACCAATTGCGAGTCAGTATATGCCATCTCCACAATACCCTTCATGTATCTCTCTTAGTACCTCCATCCCCCGCTCTCTTTAGCCAAACATTTCAGAAGAGGTCCAAATCGCGACCTCTTATACAGCTCTTCATTAATAGCACAAAAACGAGCTGCAACTCTAGCCTCTTTTGTTGTCAATTTTTCTGCGCCCTCTTGCGCTTTCAGGAGAGTATCCCAAATAGGTGATCGCCAATCATCCTTATCTTCAATCTCCATAACCTCTACACCCCTCTCCACACTGCTATTACCCAGTTCCATTAGTGTGATCTTTCGAGTGTCACAAGACACTAACACTCCTGCTATTCTCGCTAGTTGGTCTGCCCATGTATTTTCAGCTCGCGGTAGGTGCTCCAGCTTGAACTCTTCAAAACGAGCCGCATGTTCTCGCAATTTTTTCAAATACACCCTCCATACGTTCTTCTCTAGCTTCGAAAGAACCATCGAACTGTCGAGCTACCAATTGCGAGTCAGTATATGCC
>BMAC01000243.1:337227-349855 GCA_014905375.1 Phtheirospermum japonicum
GTCTCTCGAGGATAGATTATTATCGGCGGTCGGGTGGTTTTAGTTATTCTCTTGTTAAGCTAAATTACACTAATCTAAACTAAGAAAAGGCATTAAGTCATTTGATTGGGTTTGAGTTTCTATGCTAAAGCCTTGAATTTAAAAGGAGACTTTAATTAAAATGATGAAAATGAGAAGTTTAGGGTGTCCGGTTCGTCCCACGACATAATCAGTTTTCGGCCGAGCAACTTTAATCCATGATTCGGGGTTGTCAATTCCAAATGTCGATCAAGTATTGAGCGTCGTACATGATTAGAGTAGATTTGTCCTTGTTTTTATTAGTATTTTAGTACGTTTTTCTATTTGTTTTTGGTATAAGTTGGACGATTTAAGCATAATTCCATATTTTTATAGTTCTGACTAATTTTATCGTATTTTATTCGTAATTGATGCAAATAGGTGATATTTCATTGTTATCACCTTACAGCTAAGTAACCGGAAGAGTTCAACACGTAATATACGAAGTTCGATGTTCAAGAATAGGAGAACGAGCTTTCCGGCGAAACGAGTAGCAAAAGATAGAAGAGAGACGGAGGCAGACGTGCAGTCGCGTGGACTGACGCGACCGTCGAAGATCCGTCGACGCGAGCCATGACCTGCGTCAGTCGACGCAGCGTCGACGCACTGTCAATGAAACTTGCTAAAGCGTCGATGTCGACGCACTGTCGATGCAACTTGATGAAGCATCGATGTCGACGCACCCAGTTGACGCACCCGCCCAATCAACGCTCACGCCCAGGCAGCACCGACGCCGAGCACCAGCATGCGTCAGTCGATGCACCGTCGACGCGACGGCCCAGAATTCGGATTTTAGGGTTTCTTGTACGCCAAGACTTGCAATATCTATATAAACCCTCTATATTTCGGATTTTCAGAGAAGACACGACCCCCTAGGGTATTTTAGCTGATAATAAACATAATTCCACATCTTATAACGAGATTTGAATATGGAGATCAAGGATCGAAGAACAACGCGTCCAAAACATCGAATTCGCGTTCGGGATTCAATCTTCGCCCAAGATCGACGTGCAACTCCGGAATAGCTGGAGCTTCTCATTACTTTTAGTAGTTACAATAAGTTTTCTAAACTCGTAGTTAATTTAGTAGTTAATTTCTAGTTTAATTGTTAGTTTAATTCTTAGTTAATCTCTTAGTTAATTCTAGTTTAATTAGTTTAATTTTTTTATGCTTGGATATTGGATATTGGTTAATTTAGTTTATTTATGCGATTGATTTATGCTTGGTTACTCGTTAATCTTAGATTCTTATGATTCGTTGCTTAGTGGTAATTTCTTATGCTCATGCTTTTAGATTCGTTAATTAGGTTTAATTTATGGTTGCGTATTATTGATAGTTTAACTAAAGCTCGTAGTTGGTAATCTAGTTTAAAGTGATTAGTTTAATTAGTTTTAGTTTAATTGTTGCTTTAGTTATAATGATCAATTCAACCTCTTTAAAACCCCAAATGTACATGTATTTTATTTTCGTAATTGAGAAAAACATCCGAAAGACCGAATAGTTGTTTCCTCGAGAGATACGACTCGAGTCAAACTCATCACCCTACAAGTACCTCGTACTCTTCCGAGCAAACTGACGTGCTTTTAAATTAATTAATTAAAAAGGGTTGCACAAAAGTTTGAGTCAAAAAATTGGCGCCGTTGCCGGGGAAGCAACGAGTAGGAATATAGGATGTTTTTCGTTTTAAGTCTTTAGTTTCTTTTTATTTTTATTTATTTATTTTATTTTCGTACTTGGTCTTTGCCATTTGGTACGTTGATGTATTGTTGAGTTTATGCAAGGAAGGCAATCCCTTCAACGCGACCTTGTACCATTCGTTGACAACATCCACCGTTCAAATCCACCAAGACCAAGACCCGTTTTTATTCCCAAGGACGATTCCTCAACAGCAACTAATTTCGCTTGTGATCAAGCTTCCGACATTATGATAGAAGCAAATCTGATTCGAAACGGTGATTAACCACCGAGATCACCACCACGCCCCATTATTCTGAGACAAGATGCGGGGAGAAACGAGGGAGTCGACCAGCAGCAAAATGTAATCGGTCACCAACCCAACATGGCGAATGTGAGGCACAACGAAGAGATGAACAACAATGCTATTCGCCAACACAACATCGAGAACGTGGCAATTAGGAACGAAGATTTTCTGCAGCATAACGTGTATGCTAACAATCAAGGGCACGTGAATGATTGGTTGGAGAATCAAGATCATGGTTACGAGCAAAATAATTTCGGAAGGAGATACGAGCGCGAGCACCATTACGCGTATGACGACCACTATGAGAGAGCTAATGACCAAGTTAGGGAGCCAAGGGGAGATCGAGCGCCTCGACAACGAGATTTAGCACGCCCGAAGGTTGTGCTTTATTGGTCTTCTATTGTACTTGGCCCGACTGTAAGGGAAGTAGAGATTAAACCGCATCAAATTAATTTACTTCCGACTTTTCACGGAAATGCCCACGAAGACCCTTTAGCATTTTTGAACTACTTTATCGATGAAGTAGGAAGATTTGTAGGTCATGGCCTAAACCGGGAGGAGATGCAAATGATTTGTTTCCCCTATAGCATGAAAGACAAGGCGAAGACATGGTTACTGTCCTTAGAACCAAGGTCATTAACTGATTGGGAGATGATAAGCGAGAAGTTCTTAAATCAATACTATTTGGCACAAACAACGGGTCAAATTCGGAGGCAGATTGCTAACTTCGAACAAGTGGAGGGAGAATTATTTCATGAAACATGGGAGCGTTATAAATCACTTTTACAAGCATGCCCCCATCATAGCTATTCCCCCGAGATAATTAATCAGTTTTTCTTTGATGGTTTGTCGCCCATGGGGAAGATCCAAGTTGAAATAGCAGCAGGAGGAGATTTTGGTGATTTAACGGCCCGCGAGGCAAAACGAGTATTGGAGAAACTGAGTGAAAAATCTAGAGAAACCAACTCTCGGCCTCGTAAATTGAAAGTTAATGAGATTTCCATCCCTGATCCTGACTTAGAWAATGGCAGATTAGTCAAAGCAAAGTGCGAAGAGATATTTGAGGAGAAMTTGGCAGCTTGGAAGGCCGAGCGGGCAAGCAAGGCCTCTTCGAAGAATACTAATGCGATGTGTCACCAATGCGAATCCCCCGAACATTTAGCCGATATGTGCCCGTTCACCAAGAACAACGAGGGGATGTCAACGCCATCCAGCACTATTCGAATCAACAACATTCGGGGCAGAGACCACCACACATGCAAACACCTGCTACAGTTCAGTCGACTGATCAACTTTTAGTCTGGAAACAGAACCAAGTTGCCGAAACTATTCGGAACCGAGACGGCCTCACACATGTTCAGGAGGAAATGAAGGGAGTTCGAGAYGATATGAAAGAAYTGAGAAYGATGATGGCTGAAATGGCCAAAAGCACTCTTGAAAAATAGTCAGGACTAAGAAGATTGGAGTTAATGGTAGGAAAATTGGCAACTGACATGGCATCATTGAAGAAGGAGAAAAATACTCTTCCAAGCCAAACAGAACAAGCCTCGGCTATTCATGTGCTGAGAAGCAGGAAAGAAGTGGATAACTGCATCRAKMKAGGAAAGGAGGAAGACAAGAAAGAGACCGAGACCCAACCTCCGGGAGCAGTGAAGAAAAAGAAATCGACAGCAAGTGAAGACCCCATCGATTCCTTAATTTCGCCTCCCAAGAAGTTGACTGTTTATGATCATGTTCCCTTCCCAAGTCGCCTACGTCCGGCCAAGGAGAATAAAAAATTCATGGAGCTATATAATTTATTGAAAAATTTCAATATTAACCTCCCCCTGATAGAGGTGATAAAGACAATGCCAGCGTTTTTGAAGTTTTTCAAAGATTTAGCATCAAAGGAAAGGCGTTTGGCTACAAATCAACATGTGGCTTTGATAAGAGATGTTGGTGATATATTTAAGAAACCATTGCCACCCAAAGAGAAGGACCCCAGGAGTTTTTGCGTAACTATTTCTCTCGGGAATGGACAAACGGCAAGAGGGATGCTCGATCTTGGCGCTAGCATAAATTTGATGCCCCACTCAATTTACAAGGAGTTTGACCTAGGACCGCTAAAGCCGACCACGATGAAATTAAAATTGGCGGATAGAACGATAAGGCTACCTTTGGGGATTGTGGAGGATGTCTTAGTGCAAGTTGACAAGGTAGTAGTGCCGATCGACTTTGTCATTATGGATATTGGTGATGTACAAAGCGAGAACCGAGAACACACCATTCTGTTAGGACGTCCGTTCATGTCTACAACGCGTACGGTGATCGATGTAAACAAAGGGAGGGTGACTATGTCCGTCTTAGGCGAAACGGCGATGTTTTCACTTCAAGATTTTCACAAGAGTCCTACATCGTTTGTTAAGAACGATTGTTCTACTATCGATTTAGCAAATTCTTGCGCGAATGAGCTCTTGAGCATCGGCACGATTGAAGAGTTTGATAATGTAGAGGCATTTGATGATGGATTGCCCATGCGGTTTGACGTGCCTCAAAATGAGCCAAGAGTGGAGTTGAGACCACAACGAGATCGATCGAGGTTTGAGCCAAGAGAAGAGACGAAGACACCGAATAATCATTCAAGATGTGTTTCCCTCGATCCCTACAAGAATTTTAAACGTACGAAGAAAAAGGGCGAGGCTAATAGCAAGGATTGGACAACGAAGAAGAAGAATTCAAATGAGGTTTTTAACGAGAAGTTCAAGGTTGGTCAACTAGTGCTGTATAATTCCGATCGTAAGTTTGATCCAACCAAGTTTGAAGTCGCATGGAGTGGACCATTTTTAATAAAAGAGATGGATGAGTATGGAGTCGCCACTATTTACGATGAGAGTGCAAACACGGGATTCCAAGTCCACAAGCATCGACTCAAGCCTTATTTCAAGGATTATATGAAGAATCGTGATAGGAGCAAGAAGGAGTTCGTGGACCCACCACGAGCTAGAAATTGATCGAGCAATTGCGTTGAGCATTTGACGTTAAATGTTTCGCTTCTTGGGAGGCAACCCAAGTGTTAGTTAGTTTTCATTTTATTTTCCTTATTTTATTTTATTTTATTGCTGTCTTTTTATATTGTGTCAATTGACGTGGTACGTTTATGTGTGTGTTGATGTGCAGAAAATACGATAAATCGCTTATTCTGGACAACGGTTATATAACGGTAGCTTGCTACCGCAAGGCCTTGCCGCTAGTTCAACTCAAGGCGTTAACGATGACAATTAACCACTGAACCAACCGCTTACCGCATCAATGAGGGATAACGATGATTTCATCGATCGAGGTCGCAATCCGACCCAAGTTAGCCGTAGTCCGGCAACCTTTGGATGAGCTGCAATCCAGCCATTTACGACGTTGGCCGCATTCCGGCCGTTTCAAATCCATAAAGACGTACCACCGGGCACTTGCGCGTAGCAATTGATCGCAATTATGTTTTGTTTGTTTGTTTTTGTTTTCGGACATCGATTTTTTTCAGGGATGTTTTCTTATCTCCCATACTCTTATTTTCTTTAATATTTATGACAATCAGGAGATTGCCAAGTTTTTAGGGAGGGGGTGGTTGAGTATGGTTAGTGACATTTGATGTCTTTTGTTTTGAAATGCATATTTTTGATGTGATTGATCGCTATTTCTACGCTTAATTGTGTTTGTATGGCATGCCTATCGAAGTTGACTAAGTATAATTATTTATTTTCGTTTTTGAGCGTGCATAAGTGCATAAATTTTTCAAAATTATTTATATGTTGTAAAAAGGTACTTGGACGCAATTGATTTCACAAAACCTTAAAAGCAGCGTTAATTCAAAATTTTTCATGCAAAAAGCCAGCGAGTAGCCTGAGTGTTTATCATCATTGCATGTACGTGAATAAGTTTCAGTCTTGATATCTCTTTGATACCGCTGTGTGTAGTTGACTTTGAAAATGAAGTTAAGGCGCATATAAAACCCTATTCCGGACATATTCATAAATTTTAGCCACTATAAATTCCGAATGAGCCAATCATAGCCAAATATCCATGCCTATAGTCATGAGTGTTTTTGAGTCGATCCCTACTAACCCATTAAAAGCGTGGGGTAGGAGTTCGCTATTTTTATTGGTTATTTAAGTCTTGGAAATTGTTATTAGGAATTTATGATTTTATCTAGGACCACCATCCAAAAAAAAAAAGAAAAAAAAAGAAAAAATAGAAAGAATAATACCCCATAAAATTTAAAAAAACAATAATAATAAAGGGGGAAATAAAAATAATAATAATAGGATGGTGGATATGTTGATTAATTGCCTACACGCTTATTAAGGCTTGAATTTTATTGTTTATTTTATGAAACCTTATGTTTAAAAGGCGAAGAGTTGTGTAAGAATCATGTTATAAGCTTCAATTGTGCTTAAGTTGTTTGAGCGTTCAGTCGGTTTACGAGTTTTGAGTTGAGAAATAGCCTATATTTAAAAGGCTACGTTATGAGTGTTTAGTGAGGTTTTTATTTTTGAGCGAGGTGAAGCAATTTGCTTCTTGATTAGATTAGGTTGAGTGAGTTATTGATCATGTTTGATCATGAGTTAGCCACACGACTTATATATACCATACCCGTCCAAAGAGCCTTACATTACAACCCGCAAAGACCTTTACCGATTCTTAGTTTTGACAGCACACTTAATTTGCGATTGAAAAGAGATTGATTTTCGGTTGTGCTTATTTATTGTGCATGTAATTGTATGATTTGAGTGTATACACGTCCCATGCAGAAAATACTTGAGTGCTTTTGAGCGTACTTATATATATTATCCTTCGTGAGGAAGCATGATTTTATTTTGAAGCGACAATGTAATAATGGTCAAGTGATTGATGTTGCGTGACTTGTACCTATATTTTCAAAATCACGTATGTAGCATAGCACGACTCACTGCTTGAATTTATTTTCATTCTAGTCATACTTTGAAATCATCGTTTGTTCGAGGACGAACAAACCAATAAAGCGTGGGGTAGTTGATTAGAGTAGATTTGACCTTGTTTTTATTAGTATTTTAGTACGTTTTTCTATTTGTTTTTGGTATAAGTTGGACGATTTAAGCATAATTCCGTATTTTTATAGTTCTGACTTATTTTACCGTATTTTATTCGTAATTGATGCAAATAGGTGATATTTCATTATTTTCACCTTACAGCTAAGTAACCGGAAGAGTTCAGCGCGTAATAGACGAAGTTCGATGTTCAAGAATAGGAGAACGAGCTTTCCGGCAAAACGAGTAGCAAAAGATAGAGAGAGACGGAGGCAGACGCGCAGTCGCGTCGACTGATGCGACCGTCGATGCTCCATCGACGCGAGCCATGACCTGCGTCAGTTGACTGCAGCGTTGACGCACTGTCGACGCAACTTGCTGAAGCGTCGATGTCGACGCACTGTCGACGCAACTTGCTGAAGCGTCGATGTCGACGCACCCAGTTGACGCACCCGCCCAGTCGACGCGCACGCCCAGGCAGCACCGACGCCGAGCACCAGCACGCGTCAGTCGACGCACCGTCGACGCATCGACGGACGCCAGAATTCGGATTTTAGGGTTTCTTGTGCGCGAGTCCTGCATCGTTTGTTAAGAACGATTGTTCTACTATTGATTTAGTAGATTCTTGCGCGAATGAGCTCTTGAGCATCGGCACGATTGAAGAGTTTGATAATGTAGAGGCATTTGATGATGGATTGCCCATGCGGTTTGACGTGCCTCAAAATGAGCCAAAAGTGGAGTTGAGACCACAACGAGATCGATTCGAAGTTTGAGCCAAGAGAAGAGACGAAGCCACCGCATAATCATTCAAGATGTGTTTCCCTCGACCCCTACAAGAATTTTAAACGTACGAAGAAAAAGGGCGAGGCTAATAGCAAGGATTGGACAACGAAGAAGAAGAATTCGAATGAGTTTTTAACGAGAAGTTCAAGGTTGGTCAACTAGTGCTGTATAATTCCGATCGTAAGTTTGATCCAACCAAGTTTGAAGTCGCATGGAGTGGACCATTTTTAATAAAAGAGATGGATGAGTATGGAGTCGCCACTATTTACGATGAGAGTGCAAACACGGGATTCCAAGTCCACAAGCATCGACTCAAGCCTTATTTCAAGGATTATATGAAGAATCGTGATAGGAGCAAGAAGGAGTTCGTGGACCCACCCACGAGCTAGAAATTGATCGAGCAATTGCGTCGAGCATATGACGTTAAATGTTGCGCTTCTTGGGAGGCAACCCAAGCGTTAGTTAGTTTTCGTTTTATTTTCTTATTTTCTTTTATTTTATTTCTGTCTTTTTATATTGTGTCAATTGCCGTGGTACGTTTATGTGTGTGTTGATGTGCAGAAAATACGATAAATCGCTTATTCTGGACAACGGTTATATAACGGTAGCTCGCTACCGCAAGGCCTTACCGCTAGTTCCACTCGAGGCGTTAACGATGACGATCAACCACTGAACCTACCGCTTACCGCAGCAATGAGGGATTACGATGATTTCGTCGATCGAGGTCGCAATCCGACCAAGTTAGCCGCAGTCCGGCAAACCTTTGGATGAGCTGCAACCCAGCCATTTACGACGTTGGCCGCAATCCGGCCGTTTCAAATCCAAAAAGACGTGCCACCGGGCACTTGCGCGTAGCAATTGATCGCAATTATGTTTTGTTTGTTTGTTTTTGTTTTCGGACATCGATTTTTTCAGGGATGTTTTCTTATCTCCCATACTCTTATTTTCTTTAATATTTATGACAATCAGGAGATTGCCAAGTTTTTAGGGAGGGGGTGGTTGAGTATGGTTAGTGCCATTTGATGTCTTTTGTTTTGAAATGCATATTTTTGATGTGATTGATCGCTATTTCTACGCTTATTTGTGTTTGTATGGCATGCCTGTCGAAGTTGACTATGTATGATTATTTGTTTTCGTTTTTGAGCGTGCATAAGTGCATAAATTTTTCAAAATTATTTATATGTTGTAAAATGGTACTTGGACGCAATTGATTTCACAAAACCTTAAAAGCAGCGTCAATTCAAAATTTTTCATGCAAAAAGCCAGCGAGTAGCCTGAGTGTTTATCATCATTGCATGTACGTGAATAAGTTTCAGTCTTGATATCTCTTTGATACCGCTGTGTGTAGTTGACTTTGAAAATGAAGTTAAGGCACATATAAAACCCTATTCCGGACATATCCATTAAATTTTAGCCACTATAAATTCCGAATGAGCCAATCATAGCCAAATATCCATGCCTATAGCCATGAGTGTTTTTGAGTCGATCCCTACTAACCCATTAAAAGCGTGGGGTAGGAGTTCGTATTTTTATTGGTTATTTAAGTCTTGGAAATTTTTATTAGGAATTTATAATTTTTGTAATCTAGGACCACCATCCAAAAAAAAAAGAAAAAAAAAGAAAAATGAAGAATAATACCCATAAAAATTTAAAAAAATATAATAAAGGGGAAATAAAAATAATAATAATAGGATGGTGGATAGTGTTGATTAATTGCCTACGCGCTTATTAAGGCTTGAGTTTTATTGTTTATTTTATGAAGCCTAATGTTTAAAAGGCGAAGAGTTGTGTAAGAAGCATGTTATAAGCTTCAATTGTGCTTAAGTTGTTTGAGCGTTTCAGTCGGTTTACGAGTTTTGAGTTGAGAAATAGCCTATATTTAAAGGCTACGTTATGAGTGTTTAGTGAGGTTTTTATTTTTGAGCGAGGTGAAGCAATTTGCTTCTTGATTAGATTAGGTTGAGTGAGTCATTGATCATTTGAGTTAGCCACACGACTTATATATTCCATACCCGTCCAAAGAGCCTTACATTACAACCCGCAAAGACCTTTTCCGATTCTTAGTTTTGACAGCACACTTAATTTGCGATTGAAAAGAGATTGATTTTTCGGTGCTTATTTATTGTGCATGTAATTGTATGATTTGAGTGTATACACGTCCCATGCAGAAAATACTTGAGTGCTTTTGAGCGTACTTATATATATTATCCTTCGTGAGGAAGCATGATTTTATTTTGAAGCGACAATGTAATAATGGTCAAGTGATTGATGTTGCGTGACTTGTACCTATATTTTCAAAATTACGTATGTAGCATAGCACGACTCACTGCTTGAATTTATTTTCATTCTAGTTATACTTTGAAATTATCGTTTTGTTCGAGGACGAACAAACCAATAAAGCGTGGGGTAGTTGATTAGAGTAGATTTGTCCCTTGTTTTTATTAGTATTTTAGTACGTTTTTCTATTTGTTTTTGGTATAAGTTGGACGATTTAAGCATAATTCCGTATTTTTATAGTTCTGACTTATTTTACCGTATTTTATTCGTAATTGATGCAAATAGGTGATATTTCATTATTTTCACCTTACAGCTAAGTAACCGGAAGAGTTCAGCGCGTAATAGACGAAGTTCGATGTTCAAGAATAGGAGAACGAGCTTTCCGGCGAAACGAGTAGCAAAAGATAGAAAGAGACGGAGGCAGACGCGGCAGTCGACGTCGACTGATGCGACCGTCGATGCTCCATCGACGCGAGCCATGACCTGCGTCAGTTGACGCAGCGTCGACGCACTGTCGACGCAACTTGCTGAAGCGTCGATGTCGACGCACTGTCGACGCAACTTGCTGAAGCGTCGATGTCGACGCACCCAGTTGACGCACCCGCCCAGTCGACGCGCACGCCCAGGCAGCACCGACGCCGAGCACCAGCACGCGTCAGTCGACCACGTCGACGCACCATCGACGCGACGGCCCAGAATTCGGATTTTAGGGTTTCTTGTGCGCCAAGACTTGCAATATCTATATAAACCCTCTATATTTCGGATTTTCAGAGAAGACACGACCCCCTAGGGTATTTTAGCTGATAATAAACATAATTCCACATCTCATAACGAGATTTGAAGAATGGAGATCAAGGATCGAAGAACAACGCGTCCAAAACATCGAATTCGCGTTCGGGATTCAATCTTCGCCCAAGATCGACGTGCAACTCCGGAATAGCTGGAGCTTCTCATTGCTTTTAGTAGTTACAATAAGTTTTCTAAACTCTTAGTTAATTTAGTAGTTAATTTCTAGTTTAATTGTTAATTTAATTCTTAGTTAATCTCTTAGTTAATTCTAGTTTAATTAGTTTAATCGTTTTATGCTTGGATATTGGATATTGGTTAATTTAGTTTATTTATGCGATTGATTTATGCTTAGTTATTCGTTAATCTTAGATTCTTATGATTCATTGCTTAGTGGTAATTTCTTATGCTCATGCTCTTAGATTCGTTAATTAGGTTTAATTTATGGTTGCGTATTATTGATAGTTTAATTAATGCTCGTAGTTGATAATCTAGTTTAAAGTAATTAGTTTAATTAGTTTTAGTTTAATTATTGCTTTAGTTATAATGATCAATTCAATCTCTTTAAAACCCCAAATGTACATGTATTTTATTTTCGTAAATTGAGAAAAACATCCGAAAGACCGAATAGTTGTTTTCTCGAGAGATACGACTCGAGTCAAACTCATCACCCTACAAGTTACCTCGTACTCTTGCGAGCAAACTGACGTGCTTTTAAATTAATTAATTAAAAAGTGGGTGCAAAAAAGTTTGAGTCAATACACGTCCTATGGCAGAAAAATACTCGAGTGCTTTGAGAGTATACCCTAATATATTTCCTTTTGTGAGGATGCACGAATTCGATTTTGAAGGCAACAATGTAATACGAGTGGAAGTGTTTTGAAGTTTGCATTGCATGTACCTATATTTTCACAATTATTTAAGTAGCATCGGCACGACTCATTGCTTGGACTTGATTTTCATTTCTTGCTATACTTTGAATCTATCGTTCGTTTGAGGACGAACAAACCAATTAAAGCATGGGTTAGTTGATTAGAGTAGATTTGTCCCTTATTTTTATTAGTATTTTTAGTACGTTTTTCTATTTGTTTTTGGTATAAGTTGGATGATTTTAAGCTTAATTTAATATTTTCATAGTTCCATCTTATTTTACCGTGTTTTGATGCGTAATTGATGCAATTAGGTGAAATTTCATTGTTTTTCACCTTACAGCTAAGTAACCGGAAGAGTTTCAGTGCGTAATTAGATGAAGTTGATGTTCAAGGAAATGGAGAACAATCTTTTCCGGTGGAACGAGTAGAAAAAGATCGAGAAAGTTGAGGAAGACGCGCTCTGTCGCGTCGACTGACGCGAGCGTCGACGCTCGACGACGCGATCCATGATCCGCGTCAGTCGACCGCAGGGCCGACGCACCGTGCGACGCGTAACTTGCTGAAGCGTCGACTGAAGGAGGCGTCAATCGACGCACCGTCCGACATAACTTGCTGAAGGCGTTGAACTGAAGGAGCGTGCAGTCGATGCAGCCGTCGACGCAACTTGCTGAAGCGTCGGACTGAAGGAGCGTCAGTCGACGCACCGGCCGAGCCGATGCGGCACACCTAGGCAGCAGCGACACCGAGCACTGGCACGTGTCAGTCGATGCACTTGTCGAAAGCGGCCGGCCCAGAATCGGGATTTTAGGGTTTCTTATGCTCCAAGTTAAGGGAAATGC
>BMAC01000243.1:349880-366202 GCA_014905375.1 Phtheirospermum japonicum
CAAGACTTGCAATATCTATATAAACCCTCTATATTTCGGATTTTTAGGAGAAGACACGACCCCCTAGGGTATTTTAGCTGATAATAAACATAATTCCACATCTCATAACGAGATTTGAAGACGGAGATCAAGGATCGAAGAACAACGCGTCCAAAACATCGAATTCGCGTTCGGGATTCAATCTTCGCCCAAGATCGACGTGCAACTCCGGAATAGCTGGAGCTTCTCATTGCTTTTAGTAGTTACAATAAGTTTTCTAAACTCTTAGTTAATTTAGTAGTTAATTTCTAGTTTAATTGTTAGTTTAATTCTTAGTTAATCTCTTAGTTAATTCTAGTTTAATTAGTTTAATCGTTTTATGCTTGGATATTGGATATTGGTTAATTTAGTTTATTTATGCGATTGATTTATGCTTAGTTATTCGTTAATCTTAGATTCTTATGATTCATTGCTTAGTGGTAATTTCTTATGCTCATGCTTTTAGATTCGTTAATTAGGTTTAATTTATGGTTGCGTATTATTGATAGTTTAATTAAGCTCGTAGTTGATAATCTAGTTTAAAGTAATTAGTTTAATTTGATGTTGCGTGACTTGTACCTATATTTTCAAAATCACGTATGTAGCATAGCACGACTCACTGCTTGAATTTATTTTCATTCTAGTCATACTTTGAAATCATCGTTTGTTCGAGGACGAACAAACCAATAAAGCGTGGGGTAGTTGATTAGAGTAGATTTGACCTTGTTTTTATTAGTATTTTAGTACGTTTTTCTATTTGTTTTTGGTATAAGTTGGACGATTTAAGCATAATTCCGTATTTTTATAGTTCTGACTTATTTTACCGTATTTTATTCGTAATTGATGCAAATAGGTGATATTTCATTATTTTCACCTTACAGCTAAGTAACCGGAAGAGTTCAACGCGTAATAGACGAAGTTCGATGTTCAAGAATAGGAGAACGAGCTTTCCGGCGAAACGAGTAGCAAAAGATAGAAGAGAGACGGAGGCAGACGCGCAGTCACGTCGACTGATGCGACCGTCGATGCTCCATCGACGCGAGCCATGACCTGCGTCAGTTGATGCAGCGTTGACGCACTGTCGACGCAACTTGCTGAAGCGTCGATGTCGACGCACTGTCGACGCAACTTGCTGAAGCGTCGATGTCGACGCACCCAGTTGACGCACCCGCCCAGTCGACGCGCACGCCCAGGCAGCACCGACGCCGAGCACCAGCACGCGTCAGTCGACGCACCGTCGACGCACCATCGACGTGACGGCCCAGAATTCGGATTTTAGGGTTTCTTGTGCGCCAAGACTTGCAATATCTATATAAACCCTCTATATTTCGGATTTTCAGAGAAGACATGACCCCCTAGGGTATTTTAGCTGATAATAAACATAATTCCACATTTCATAACGAGATTTGAAAATGGAGATCAAGGATCGAAGAACAACGCGTCCAAAACATCGAATTCGCGTTCGGGATTCAATCTTCGCCCAAGATCGACGTGCAACTCCGGAATAGCTGGAGCTTCTCATTGCTTTTAGTAGTTACAATAAGTTTTCTAAACTCTTAGTTAATTTAGTAGTTAATTTCTAGTTTAATTGTTAATTTAATTCTTAGTTAATCTCTTAGTTAATTCTAGTTTAATTAGTTTAATTGTTTTATGCTTGGATATTGGATATCGGTTAATTTAGTTTATTTATGCGATTGATTTATGCTTGGTTACTCGTTAATCTTAGATTCTTATGATTCATTGCTTAGTGGTAATTTCTTATGCTCATGCTTTTAGATTCGTTAATTAGGTTTAATTTATGGTTGCGTATTATTGATAGTTTAACTAAAGCTAGTAGTTGGTAATCTAGTTTAAAGTGATTAGTTTAATTAGTTTTAGTTTAATTATTGCTTTACTTATAATGATCAATTCAACCTCTTTAAAACCCCAAATGTACATGTATTTTATTTTCGTAATTGAGAAAAACATCCGAAAGACTGAATAGTTGTTTTCTCGAGAGATACGACTCGAGTCAAACTCATCACCCTACAAGTACCTCGTACTCTTGCGAGCAAACTGACATGCTTTTAAATTAATTAATTAAAAAGTGGTGCAAAAAAGTTTGAGTCAATACACGTCCTATGCAGAAAATACTCGAGTGCTTTGAGAGTATACCCCTATATATTTCCCTTTTGTGAGGATGCACGAATTCGATTTTGAAGCAACAATGTAATACGAGTGGAGTGTTTGAAGTTGCATTGCATGTACCTATATTTTCACAATTATTTAAGTAGCATCGCACGACTCATTGCTTGGACTGATTTTCATTTCTTGCTATACTTTGAATCTATCGTTCGTTTGAGGACGAACAAACCAATTAAGCATGGGGTAGTTGATTAGAGTAGATTTGTCCTTATTTTTATTAGTATTTTAGTACGTTTTTCTATTTGTTTTTGGTATAAGTTGGATGATTTAAGCTTAATTTAATATTTTCATAGTTCCATCTTATTTTACCGTGTTTTGATCGTAATTGATGCAATTAGGTGAAATTTCATTGTTTTTCACCTTACAGCTAAGTAACCGGAAGAGTTCAGTGCGTAATTAGATGAAGTTGATGTTCAAGAAATGGAGAACAATCTTTCCGGTGAACGAGTAGAAAAAGATCGAGAAATTGAGGAAGACGCTCTGTCGCGTCGACTGACGCGAGCGTCGACGCTCCGACGACGCGATCCATGATCCGCGTCAGTCGACGCAGGGCCGACGCACCGTCGACGTAACTTGCTGAAGCGTCGACTGAAGGAGCGTCAATCGACGCACCGTCGACATAACTTGCTGAAGCGTTGACTGAAGGAGCGTCAGTCGATGCACCGTCGACGCAACTTGCTGAAGCGTCGACTGAAGGAGCGTCAGTCGACGCACCCGCCGAGCCGATGCGCACACCTAGGCAGCAGCGACACCGAGCACTGGCACGTGTCAGTCGATGCACTGTCGAAGCGGCGGCCCAGAATCGGGATTTTAGGGTTTCTTATGCTCCAAGTTAAGGGAAATCTATATAAACCCCCCTAAGTCCATCCCAAAAGGAGATACCTCTCTCCCATACTCTGAATATTCAATCCTTTTGGTTCGAGATCAACACCATCCACATCCATATAACAACAATTGATCAAGATCGAAGATTTGAGGATCGCTAAGCTCCAACCATCCGTTCGTGATTCGTTCTTCGACCAAGGTCAAGCACCTCTCTAGATTAGCTGGAGAATTTACTACGTTTTCTAGTTTAATAAGTACTCTAAACCCTTTATTCGTTTTCATAGTTTAATTTATGTAATTAAGTAGATGCTTTTCAATAATTGTGTTAGAATTATTTTATGCTTGGAACCCTAAATACTTTTGGTATTAAATTCGTAATCTTAGTTTAATTAATGATTGGTTATTATTCTTGTTTAGTTAAATTGTTTCGTTTACATTGCGTTCTAGATAATTTCTGCTCGTTTATTCTAGTTAATCTTATTCAAAAGTTTTTAGATTAATTTCTCTAGTTCATATGTTTGAGTTGCTGAAGTAGAGCACTTAGTTTTACTTATCGTTCATGCATCTTAAATTCCTAGATAATAAAAACAATCAACCCCCCCCCCCCCCCCCCCCCAATTTGTATGCGTTATTGTGTTGAACAAACTATTTAAAATTCCGATTATATGTTCCTCGAGAGACGACTCGAGTCAAGTTGCCAAACTACGCGCGACCCCGTTCTCTTGCGGGCAAGCTATTGATATTTTGACAAATTGTCATAAGTAAGCAACACAAAAGCTTGAATCAGTCTAGAGCTGATTGAATCGTTGTGCCAGGACAAGGCCAGGGTAGCTATCTTCCTCATTCCTCTTATACTCACTTTGCCTTTATAATTACTAATCATAGATTGGGTTATCTTTCTTAATCAGATTGCAACAAAGAGGTCCATCCTGGTGGCTCGTGTCAGGGGCTCTCTGAAGAACGTATATTTGGCAAAAGAGCATCACTGCCTGCAGGAGAAATATAAGAAGGTAACGGCTCTTTGCAAGGAGAGAGGTTCCGAGCTGAAGAGGGTCCAGTTCGAGCTGAAGGCGGCCAGAGAAGGGGAGGGAAAGACCCGAGCTGAAGCATTGACCGCCAAAGAGAAAGAGGAGGAAACCCGAGCTGGAGCAGCAAGCCAGATGGAGGAAGCTCTAAAGAGGGGTCGGGAAGAGGGGAGGACTGAATTTCTGAATTCAGAGGATGGGATCCGGCTCATCCAAACCACTAGGGAGGCTACCAAATGAGCCTTTCTCGAGTCATTAGAGCTTTACCAATTGCTGGTGCCCGAGGCCTTGGTGTACTACAACATGGGTTTGGATGCTTGCGAGCAGTGGCTCAAAGAAAACCCTTTTACCCCTTACGACAGGAACAGGTCTATCCAAGGGAACCCCGAGCCCACGGGCTTCTCCTACTCGGATGAAGGAGATCGCCTGCACCAGCTCGGGACTCGTGAGTTTATCGAGCATATCCTCCAGCTCTTTCTCTCTTCCTCTCCCGAGTCCTCTTCTCACCCAGATCAGGGTGTAACTTTAGCATTGCCTGCCTCTACTCCCTCCCCGACCTTCGCTGATCTGGGTGAGTTTCCCGGTGGGGTGTCACCCAACAACCTGCTCGAGGAGGATGCTGTGGAGAAATTTGCAAAGGATCTGAATGGTGGAGATGACAACATGGCAGACTAGGCTGATCTGGACAGCTTTCCTCACGCTTTTTGATATTTATGTAACTTGAAACAATTTGTTGTCTTGTAATAATTTAGGGTTTCCTGGTATTAGGGAAACCCTAGTACTATTCCGTTATGATATCCATGTGCTTGTGTCCTTTAAATACGTGTTCTCCCTTTATGTTTTTCATTTTCATTATGGCTTCTTCATCTCTGCTTGAAGAAATTGATGCGATAAAGACTTTCCGATAAACTGTCTCTTCTTCGTGAAAATTTTTCACATGTATGCAGACTTCTGGACAGGAAGAGGCAGAAGAAACGCTATTACAAGCATGAATGGGCTGAACTCTTCCAGATCAACCGCCAACTGGAAGAGGAAAATGTCAACTTGTTCAAATCGGTATATCGGCTGACCATCGCTGCGAGCGGGGCCCACACTATTTCTGGGCAGGCTGATAGGTACCGTCAGCGCCTCCACAAAACCGAGCGTGAGCTGTGGCGTGTTCGCCGAATTCCGGCCTCCGACAAGAGGGCATCTTCCTCCCATGGATGATTTCTGAACCTTTGTTCTTGATGTATTTTATGTTGTTTTCATGAAACATTCCTTTTCCCTGTTTCTCGTATGTTCAATTAAACTCGCCATGTTTCATTATAAAGTGGCATAAGTATCTTGTTTTTTATGTAATTCTTACCTTGATTTGCAATGAATGATTTATTTCTGGGCAAAATACCTCTGTTAACTTAGATCTAGACCCGCCTTTCTGGACAAAATCCTTTCATGAGTATTGCTGCTAGACAATCAGCTGTCGAAACAGTCATTGAACATGATATCATCTGAACTGCCCGTATCCACAAATATTCGTCTTATGGTGTAATTGGCGATAGTAGGTGTAATAACCAAGGCATCCACGTGAGGGGCCAAAATGCTGTTCTCATCCTCTAATCCAAAGAATTTGTTTGGGCTTGGCGTTAACTGCCCGACCTCACTCGCCTTCCTTGCCAGATCTTTCGCAACACGGACATAGTTATTCTGGGTTCGCCTGGAGTGTTCATCCCATTCGCCCCCTGTGATCATTAGAATTTCACCTCGTACCTTCTGAGTCTGGTTATTCCTTCGCCCATCATTCCGTCCAATCTCCGCATTATGCTTGTTTCCTTGAGGTTGGTCCCGTCTGTGGGAGTCAGACCTAGACTCTTCCCTCCTCATCTGTACATACTCCTTGAGGTGCCCTGCCTGCACCAACCTCTATATCTCATATTTATGGTGGGTGAAATGATCCGTATCGTGACCATACTCATTATGGTAATGGCAAAACTGGCCAGATCTTTCTTTCCTTGGCTTCTGGGAATAAGTCTTGGGCCATTTGAGATCGGGGTGCCGCTCAATCGCCTGCAGAATCTTCCCTTGAGGTGTAGCCATAGGTGAGTATCTTTCGAAATGGGGTCGTCCTCCAACCAGGTCAGTCCTGGGTTTTTTCATCGGGGTCCTGTCCTCCCTATCAAGTCGCTCCCTCCTCTTCTCTCCATCTTCCTTGATTCTCAAAGCCTCCTCCAGATGGATATGTTTTTCTTCTCTCTCCAGGAGCTCGCTAAATTTCAGCGCTGGCTTTACGATCAGTGACTGGAAAAATTCCCCTCTCCTGAGCCCAGAGCTAGAGCGTTAACTAAGAGCTCTTCAGATGCTGATGGCACCTCTAGCTTTGCATCCGTTAATCATTTGATGTATGCGCACAGATTTTCATTTTCTTTTTGCTTCAAGCTGAATAATCCCAGCGGCATTTTCTGGTACTTCTTGCAGCTGGTAAATTGGTGTAAGATTGCCGAGCTAAATTTGTCAAAGTTGCTGATAGAACATGGAGGCAACTGGCTGAACCAGAGCTGGGCTAACTTCGTAAAGGTCGTCGGGAAGACCCTGCACATGACGGTGTTAGAAAACTTGTGCAAAGTATCTGCGATCTCAAATCGGCTCAGGTGATCTCATGGATCTCTTATTCCGTTGTATTCAAAGCCCATGGACCGGTAAGAAGCCGGTACATCGTCGTGCATAAATGCATCTATAAACGGGGTACCCCTCAGCGCCAGCACCATGCCCGTGTTTGCCATATTCATCTTAACCTCCCTGACCTCTTTCTGCAGGTTTTGCATCTGCTCGGTGAGGTCTAGGTTGGTTTTGCTCGATGTTTCACTTTCAGAAGCGGAGAAGCTCTCCTCCACTTCCTGGAGGGGAGTCCGGACCGTGCTCTGTGTTCGTGGTGGCTCTTTCTCCGGTGGTGGAGCTGCCTTGGAAGGGGGTGTCGAGAGCTCGGCGAACTTCCTATCCATGGCTACTTCCACCGCCTTGCCGATAAGGTCGGACAATTATCTTAGAAAGGAATCGTTCAGCAACCCGCCATCAATTTGTGCGGTTCCACTAGGAGGTTGCGCTGCGCCTGGTCTAGCTACCGCCAATGGTCCTGCCGCCTCTGGCGCACCTATCGGTGTGGCAGAACTTGGCGTGCCACCCAGCTCCGCCACCAAATTCCACCGAAGTCCATCCGATGCCATGTTTCTTCTCACGTCTTAGACTTGATCTCCCACAGACGGCGCTAATTGTTTCAACCTGAAAACTTGCCCTCAAAGAGTCTGCACCTTCACCTGCAAATTTCCCAACCTGCTTTACACAAAAACACGTTAGAAAGGGCCGTTGGGGGTTTTCCGGTGGAAACCTCTTCGATGCTTAAGTCAGTAAGCGTTTTGATCGGAATAATATAAAACAGGAGAAGAATGCTGGAAAAATCATACCTCCTCCAGCCCCAAAGCTGGAGTATATATAGTTATTCATCACATGGGGCGTTTCCGAGATTTCGGAAACGGAATCCCGCGAATCTTGGGACGTTATTAAGACTGACCTGAGCAAGAAACTTCTGCCAAGGGCAAGACAGCTCTGGCCTTACGTTTCTTAAATTCCTGATCTGTTCCCTTTGAAACCACTATTAATAAATATGATAATAGTGATGATAATAAATGTATTAAAATAATAATTACTATTATTAATAAATATGATAATAATAAAACTCATCTGAAGTTAGGGTAATACTATTATTAAAACTGAATATTTACATGTTCGATTCGTATTCATCAGATTCGTTGAGCATTCGTATTCGTTTAATATATGAATGTGAATATTGATTCGGATTGGATTTGAAAGACGTATTCGAATTATAGCTTGCGTATTTTAAAAAATATATATTAAAAATACCTAAAATAAAATATACACATTATCTATATATATACAAATAAATACATACTAGTTTAACACCCATGTATTACACGAAATTCATTAAAAAGATAAATATAAAAAGTATTTTGATAATTACAAAGTTTCAAATCTAAAAAAAATAAAAAAATCAAATGATGTATTTTAACCATGCCTTGTAGATTAAAATTTTTTAAAATATGTCACATCTTAAATCCGTGTCTAACCTATACTAAATAATTAATTACTATTGAATTGTTGTATATTTTAATATTTAGATCAAAATCATTAATAATTATTAGTTATGTACTTTGAAAAACTCAAAAGATGACACACTGTCAATCCGTGTCGCATTGTACCGATGTATTATCAATATTAAATAATTATTAATTATTAATTATATAATATAATATTTTTATGTTTATATTGAATTCATGAATAATATTTAATTAAGTATTTATATTATTTCAAATAACTCTTAACTTATCTATATAGAATATTATTAATATATTATAATAAATTTGTTGTATTAAATAAAAATTTATAAATATGAGAATTCTAATATATTATAATATTTGTTTTTATATTAGAATTCATAAACTCTTATAGTTAGTATTAATTTTGGTAAGACTCTGAACCACCAAAATTTGTCAAGCGTCTAAACCATTATAAAATTGCACATCATCCTGAAACTTGATAAGCAGACACACAATAGAAATCTTTTCTTTTAGTATATAGATGGTATATATATATATATATATATATATATATATATATATATATATATATATATATATATATATATATTATTCGAATCGACAACGTGAGTATTCATAATTATATTCGTTAATAATTCAAATTTGAATTAGGATCGATAAAAAAAATCGATTACTGAATGAAATCAAAAGTGTTATTTTAATTAAATAAAAGTGTTATCTTTTCAAATAATATGTATATTGTGATTATCTTATTTTCTTAGAAACCTTGAAAAACAGTACCTGATAGTTTTTTATTAATAATATGCATTGTTTATGTTTTAGGAATATTATTTTTTATGAATATTATTTTTCACAAGAAAAAAATTATTTTAAGGAAAATTATTTTTAGTTATAAAGATTATGTTAGACTTATTTTCATTATTAAGTATTTTATTAAATACAAAATATACAATCGAATTAATATTAACAACAATTATAAATTAACAAAAAAGAACAAACAAATTATGAATATCTTACATTTAATTTGATTATTGAAATTTCATGAACTACATATTATACTATCAAATTAATACTTACAATACTTATAAAAAAGATAAACACGAGTTATTTTTTAAAACTATAATTTTTTGAAAAATTTGTAAATTATAAAAACCTATTTCTGAGTTTTTATTCGATTTGGATTCGATTCGAAAGACGTATTCGAATTATAGCTTGAGTATTTTTATAACTTTTTTATTAGAAATACCTAAAATAAAATATACCCATTATATATATAATAGATTTATATAATATATCAATTATAATTTAAATAATCGTATTTTAGTATATATAAATATAATAGAAACCTATTTGACATTTAATAAAAATATAATTTATTGATGAAAAAAAAATATAATTTATTGATGACGAAAATATAATTTATTAACAAAAAACATTTAATAAATTAGAATCATAAAATATAATTTATTGATGACAAAAAAAATTGAATAAAAAAAATATAATATAATTTATTGATGACAAAAAAAATGGCAATGAACATGCATCTCTCCCGGGCCAATCCGATAGAGATCAAAACCCAGGCCCCAGCCATGTCCATTTGAATTACCCAAAGTCCATTAGAGAAGTCCAATATATATGCTTCCCCGGCCCAGGAGTTGATTCCGATGGTTGTTGGTAAACAGAAGAATCTTAATCTGCATTATAACATTTTCCCTTATCGATGTGGGACTTTTAATACTCCTCGCTCGCATCACTGTGTATATATCTTCTTACCTATTCCACTAACTTTTTTTTCTTTCTTTTGTTATATCTCGGCAAAGAAATTGAAGCGACCCCTCACCCCCCATTGAACAAACATCCCAAAAGCCGATACTTTCCCCCAAATTCCTTTACCTAACACACGAAACAATCCCACCAAATCATTTTTTTAAATTCATATTATATCTGATTTATTAAAAAAACAAGAATCAAGGCAGGAATATTAGTTCTTTTTTCTCTTTAGTACCCTTTCCAATTTTGCGGAGGTTAAGATTTCAACTTTGTTCTGAAGCCGTGAAACTCTGTTGCCACCGCCGTCACTTCCGAAGTCGTGAGACCTCGCTGTTCAAACGTCGTGAGATCTTTCTATTTGAGCTTCCAACGATGTGGGTTTTCTCCGCCGCTAAGCTTTCACCAGCCACGATTATTCTCAGGTTCACTGTAAATCTGTTGAGTTTTCTATATCGGGCTTTTTGATCTTTGGCCTTTGCGGAGACTTGCTGCTGATGGGCTTAATTGAAGATATAAAAACGTAAATAAAGGCCCTGATACTTTGTCATATTATTGTGTGGTTAATTGTTGCAGTTTAGTTAATTTGTGTCCTTTATATGGTGTCGAGTGTTGCCCTTTTTAGCTTGGTTAATTCTTATCAACATGAATTGTTACGGTTTGGTTAATTGTTTGCAGATGAACAGTTTCATGCATCAAGTTTCTGAATTGGTATCATGAGCAACAACGAAGTAGCATTGTCAGTGCAGACAACATGTGAGTTAGGGCCGAATGGCAGAACCGTGTTGAGAAGAATGGGTTGTGCAGCAGCTGTTCGGGATGAGTTCGGGCTGCAATCTGATTTGGATAGATTGTAATAGCGAAGAGAGAATTAATACACTTCCGCTTAATCGAACATTAAACGTGGGACGTTGAACGCTTCGGCCACACCAAAAATTTCGGGTCTTTATTCATTTGTTGTTGTTGAGGGCGGGATTCTAGGAAGTGTTTTCCCTCTTACCATTTTTTTGGCTTAGGATCCAAAAATTGATTGAACCTGTTGCAAGTAGTTAAAGCCAAAAGTCTACATACGAGTTATGATTTTGCAGCAATAATATTCACCTTACAAGTTCCACATTTAACGAGGCAATTGGATTTCTATGATTTAAGGGCGTGAAAGTTACAATCTTCTTAATATAAAGATTTGAGTTAATATTGTAACTTACCATATTTATAAATATATTTAGTCAAAACCTTAAAAGGATAATTAAGTAATTTAACATAATTATAATTTATTTTTGAGTTGTTGCTCCGGAGCAATTCGCTCCACCTAGCATCACTCCTTACCCAAACACCTAGATAAGTCTCTCCCGTCAATACATAGAGCCCAAGAAGCATATATTGAGTTGGTCGGAAATGAGATCACCAATTGTACTTGACTAGTGTAGACACCCGCGTATTACGCGGGTATAACGAAATAAATACATAATAAAATAAAACTGAAAAATTAGAAATTGAATTATTTATACAATAAACAAAATGTTCACTTGAGATTTTGAAAAATTTATTTGTAAACAACATTTGTTGTCTTATTAACAATGTTACCATCGTCGTCGCAATATAAGATTTTTAATCCTTTACGACTATTCACCCGAGAGATGGCGACATAGAGCTGGCCATGGCTAAAAACATGTCTCGGTAAGTACAAACCAACATTAGATAGAGTTTGACCTTGACTCTTGTTTATAGTCATTGCAAAACAGACAATAAGTGAAAATTGTCTCATCTGAAATTTAAACGTGACCCTGCTATCCGATGGATTCAACGCCATACGTGGAATATAGAACTTCATTTCAATATTAGTTCCTGAAAGAATCTTTTCCTCAATAATACGTTCTCCAAGTTGGGTAATGACCAACCTGTTACCATTGCATAATCCCGAGACTTGATCCATGTTTCGAATCAACATAACCGGAACTCCAATCTTCAATTTCAAAACATGATTAGGAATCCATGAGCACTTTATTGTGTTTAGAAAGCCGACCGAGTACACTTGATGTTGTGCTTCTCCATTCACATATGTCTTGCAAATGGTGTTAGAACTAAGATATACTCTTTCATCCCCTGGAACAATAGACACCACGTACTCATTAATTGTTTCAAAAATTTATAATATAAATTATTTTAGAAATGTAGTATTTTAACACAAACCACCATATGGTGACAACTCGGCTTGCGAAACCCGCGATTACGCGGGCATATATAAGAAACTCATAAAAAATCATCAAAAAAGAAAAAACTAACTTAAAAAAGTGAATATCAAAAGTTACGTAAAGACTTGAAAAAATGATTATAAGAGGCTAAATAAATAAAGTATAGATTACTATTCAAACATTCTCGTAAAAATTTAATTTTCTGCACTTAATATCTTGAATAAAAGCAAAGTAATTGCACATCAAAATAGATTTATAAATATCTCTTGTATGCCTATTTTCTCAACTCAACATGAGAAATTGGTTTGACAATAAATTTATATAAAAAACCTAGATTATAAAAGATAATCCTTTTTAAGTTTATTTTAGTTGCATAGGCTATATGTTTTACCGTTATTGACCCAAATGAGCATTACTATCAAATAATCAAAGATATAATCATTAATTTCCTATGATAGTTATTTCTTGAACTATGAATATTCACATTTTATAAATATGAAACTCTAATTTATAATTAGCATTCTTACATGGATTTCACTAAATTTTGTTATAAATATATTATTGTAACTAAAACATCTCCGAAGATAGAAACTTTATATTCACGTCCAAGAAACTTGTTATCGATTAATATCAATTATTAAAAAAAAATCCTTATGTGGATTTCACTATATTAATCATGTCCAAGAAACTTGTCATCAATTAATATCAATTATTAAGTAGTTTTTTTTTTCATATATACGCTATTTAATACTCCCTCCATTTTTTTATTAAATGTCGTTTTAGAATTTATGTCTACAGTTAAGGAACATGTAAATTTGACTAATACAACCTTAATAAAATTAATAATATTCCTAATTAAACTCTCTTACCTCTTTACTAATAATTATCTTATTACCATAAATTTATTTTATTCTTTAAATTAGTAGGGATAAAGTTGGAAAAATTGGTAAAAAGTTCTAAAACGACAATTAACTTGAAACAAAATTTAACTTCTAAAACGAGACTTAATATGAATCGAAGGGAGTATATATGTATGGACAATATATAATATTTATTTATTTCCATATATACATTATACGTATTTTTCAATGATGAAGTAATTAGATTTATATCATGATATATGGAAACTTGGATTTTTCAGTCACACCGATATCAAGTGTTCTAAAATAAAACATGTGTCAATATTAAAAGTGTTAAATTATCATAATAGTTTATACGAAATAATGTAGTATATTTATTCACACATCAAAGATGTTACCGTATAAAATATTTTCAATTACCTTAATCCATGAATGAAAAAAAAATACTCGTATCTTTCTATAATAAACAATTTCAATTTACATTAATAAAAAAATTTGTATCTTTTTATATTTAGTCCTATAATAAAAAAAATATTTTAAAAAAGTACTCTATAATAAACAGTTTCAATCTACGTTACTAAGTGATAGAAAAAAGTAGGACTCTCCATAATGCTCTAATGATTTAGAAAACATATAATGCTAAAATATATACAAATATTTGAGTGTAATGTATATATTCTTAAAACATGTAATTATATGAAATAATTTTTGAATTTATGATAATATATGATATTTTGGATATAATTTCTCACACAAACCCTTCGATGACTTATCGGCTGCCTTGCTTGAGGAATAGTTTCACGAAAATGGAGACGAACCGGAATAACKTCCGATCTTGTTTCTAGATTGAGTAGAAAAGGGATATATGATCGTTTTCTTCTTCTGTGCATCTCTGTGATGGGTAAATCTCCATGAAAAAGGGACAACTTTCGTGTAGTTTGTGATTGAATGTAAGAATAAATATCGATGAATATGTTATCAACACATAAATAAGGTTATCATCTCCCTTACCAGCAAGAATTGTACATATACATTTTTGATAAAACATGCTTGTGTATATCATATAATTAAGAATTATTATGCTAGTGTGTTCGGCAGAATATTCCTACTTTACTATCAGTTGTACTCTACTAATTATGGAATACAATATTAGAGCATATGAAAACAGATTTGTAGAATATTAAATATAAAATAATAGTATATTACTATAATTAAATCAACCTAACATCACTACAACAAATGAGACTAACTGGAAGGACAAAAGTCGTTCCTACAAGTGTTGTTGTCTTTGCTTTTGATCTATAGGAACGACATATCGTTCCAAAATTGTTGCTCCTATAGGCATTTGCCTGTATATCTATAGGAACGACTTTTGTCGCTCCTGTATCTTAAATACCAATAGGAACGATATGTCGTTCCAAAATTGTCGCTCCTATAGACTTCTGTCTGTATATCTATTGGAACAACTTTATGTCGCTCCTGTAGCTTAAATACTAATAGGAACGACATGTCGTGCCAATTTCTCAAATTTCTGCGTCTCAAAAATCTCATATTTATAGGTCTATAGGAACAACAAATCACTCCAATAGTGTTACACAATTAAGCAACATGTCCTCCTTATTTTGTCATTCCTATTGATTGTAAACCTATTCAAACAAAATCTTGTTCCAATTTTGCCGTTTCCAAGTTAATTAGGTATCCAAAAAAAAAATCGTTATTATAAGTTAAATTCATAAGATAGGAACTCATAAATAACTCAAAATAATTCAATATTAAGCATATACATTGCAACACGCAACTTGTACACTTCAAATTACATCAACCAATTCTATTAATTCCACCATTAGTTAGAGTAGTCAAAACGATTCAAAACAATTATACACTTCAATACCAAACTAAGGTGAAGATCCATCATGCTCGTCCGTATCACAGGCCGTATCATCAGCAAGCATATTCTCTATATCAACTTCTATCCCAACTTTTGCCTTAAGAAGAGGAACAAAAAAAACATATATTCTTGGTATAAATTGTGAATTAACAGAATAAAATCAAATTATATTATAATTTGGCACCATTTAATTCCTTATAAGAAACATATACGTTTACCTTTAAGGTGAATCAAGATAGCACTCGTGAACTCATTGAATCCCAAATTCAAAACTTTCTCTGAAATCCTGCACCAGAAAAAGAGGATGTATCTCTTGAACAAACAAATTAAATTTTTTAAAAAACTGCTTGATATAACTTCATCACCTGTCACTAACATCAATTAAAATTGAAGAAGAAGGAGAAGGATAGGCATGAGACATTACTAATTACTGTATCATGACCCAAAATATATATATTAAGGTTGCTGTAATACATATTTTACAATGCATAAAAGATTAATGGGTCACAACAATATGATCGATAATAATGTACTTATTATAATAAAATAATGCAGAATCACCTTGTCTTGACTTATATCCCGCGGCAGAAAGTGATCCAGCGTGGCTAGTCTCGCAAAGAAACACAGAGCTTARTATTATTCAAGGCTGCATMAAAAYATATAATTTGGAGAGGYAGGCCTCCAAGAAGAAGAAATAAAGCAAACACAGAACGTATAATTAAGGAATTATATAATATCAAATTAGCTAAACACGAAATAACTGTTGGAAAATAATAAAATAATAATAATAATAATAATAATAATAATAATAATAATAATAATAATAATAATAATAATAATAATAATAATAATATGGATGTAGTAATTTCTGTTATGTATGTATAAGGAATATTATGAAATAAATGTAATGCTGTATTTCAACTTGATGGATAATATATAACAATAATATATGGATGTAGTGATTTCTATTATGTACAAGGAATGTGAAAATAAATGGAATGATTGTATTTCTACTTGGTTTTGTTTTAAATCACGTGCACTTAAATCTAAATAGGGTGGTTAATGAAAAGAGAAGAAAAGGCAGTCGCATCTAAGAACATCTAAGAACAATACTCAATTTTGTATGCTTCGAAACGGCATTTACTTTGAAGAACTGCTATTTGACCAAATATTATTCTCGACCCACACAAGAAAAATATTTGAAAATGGTCAATAAATTTATTAATTAATTAACCTCGTTTGCATTAATGCTTTTGGAAGCCGAGCTGATTATTTTTCAAATTGTACTCCATATAGAAATTCTGCTACAAAACATTACCTAAAATCATTGCAGGCGCCAGACTTTCCCTTTGGCTGAGGGGATACTCGTTATTATAGCCAAGCAAATAACTCCCGAATCTCTCATAAAGTAATTCTCCAGTGGCAGAACCATTTTCCGACCTCCTTTGAAATAA
>BMAC01000243.1:399366-412674 GCA_014905375.1 Phtheirospermum japonicum
TACACAGAGCGTGCATTCTTCTCCAAAGCTAATGGCATCTTTAGATCAGCAAAATATGACTCACACACACTTTTTAAACTCGATGACGTGTTTCTCTGTGAATCCTAGCAGTGTCGAAATGCATGAAGATTCAACTAAACTGTCCCGGTGATTTGTAAAATTGCCAAATCAGTAGTTTTTACTTTCTGATCTAGATGTAGTTCTCAGCAATTCGCTCATAGAAATATCCCTAAAAAATGTAAGGATCGACTGTTCGCGTATTTTGAATAAATCACGAAACCACCTATGATCTACTAAATTAAAATCTTCTGTAATTCCATTCCATTTTTCTTCAAATTCCTTAGGCTCTATGTATTCATTTCAAACAATATCCTTAAGCCTTTTATTGAAATTCTCATCACTACTTAAAACAGGCCCAAATTTTTCACTCACCTTCATCGGGATGTGCCACATGCAATATCGATGTATCGTAGTCTCAAACACGTTCGAAAATGCAATTGCAATTGAGGGATCTTGGTCAGTAATGATGTATCCTGGCTCATGCACCATTGCCTTTTTGAATTGTTTGAGGACCCATACATAAGAATCAACATCTTCAGTAGCTATCAACACAGCAGCAAATGTGACACATTTTTTGTGTTTGTCAATCCCCGTGAAAGGTGCAGACACCATATTGTACCATTAGCAGAAGAAATGATATTAATATTTAAGTAATACACAGTTGGCACATTTTATTGATTTATATGTGTAAAAATAAATGCATTAATGTGCACACACTGAATTGAAACATAAATGTGCACACATTGAGACATAAATGTGCACACAACAAAACATAAATGTGCACACACTGAAACATAAATGTGCACAAGCCCACAAAACTTCTATCTGCTGGAATGACATTAATGCATTATTTGTAAAAATACTAAAATTTAAATGTTTCAGAAAAATATGTACCTGTTAGTTCTGTACGTTGTATCAAATGACACCACATCACCAAACACGGCATAGTTTTTTCTAGAAATGGGATCTGCCCAGAAAACTCTCTTTAGCCGGTCACACTCATCAAGTTCATAGTCAAACTAGAACGCTGAACTAATTTCTTGTCTTCTATAACACTTGTCAATAACCAATTGTGCATCAGCCCCTGAAATATATGCTAATAAGTCTCTTTTGTAGTTATTAAAATCGACACTAGTAGCATGATTAGAGTAGATTTGTCCTTATTTTTATTAGCTTTTTAGTTCGTTTTTCTATTTGTTTTTGGTATAAGTTGGATGATTTAAGCATAATTCCGTATTTTTATAATTCCAGCTTATTTTACCATAGTTTGATCGTAATTGATGCAAATAGGTGATATTTCRTTGTTTTTCACCTTACAGCTAAGTAACCGGAAGAGTTCAGCGCGTAATAGACGAAGTTCGATGTTCAAGAATAGGAGAACGGGCTTTCTGGTGAAACGAGTAGCAAAAGATCGAGAAACGGAGACAGACGCTCTGTCGCGTCGACTGACGCGAGTGTCGACGCTCCGTCGACGCGAGCTATGATTCGCGTTAGTCGACACAAGGCCGATGCACTGCCGACGCTACATTCTGAAGCGTCGATTGAAGGGACGTCAGTCGACGCAACGTCGATGCAACATTCTGAGGCATCAATTGAAGGGGCGTCAGTTGACGCAAAGTCGACGCAACTTTCTGAAGCGTCGATGCAAGGCCGCGTCAGTTGACGCACCCGCCCAGCCGATGCGCACACCCAGGCAGCAACGATGCCGAGCACCAGCGTGCGTCAGTCGACGCACCATCGACGCGATGGCCCAGAATTTGGATTTTAGGGTTTCTTGTGCGCCAAGACTTGCAATATCTATGTAAACCCTCCATATTTCAGATTTTTTGGGGGAGACACACAAGATACATGACTACCTAGGGTTCCTTAGCCTACAATAACAATAATCCCACATCTCATGACAAGATTTGAAGACGGAGATCAAGGATCGAAGAACAACGCGTCCAAAACATCAAATTCGCATTCGGGATTCAATCTTCGCCCAAGATCGATGTGCAACTCCGGAATAGCTGGAGCTTTTTACTTCTTTCATTAGTTCCAATAAGTACTCTAAACTCTTAGATAGTTTCGTAGTTAATTTCTTAGTTAATGCTAGAACTAGTTTAATTAGCTTTATCATTTTATGCTTAGATATTTGGTTTAATTTAGTTTACTTATACGAGTTAATTTATGCTTAATTATTCGTTCTTAGATTCGTATGATGCGATTGCTTAAGGGTAGTTATTATATTTATGCTTTAGATTCGTTGCTTTAAATTCTTAGTTCTTGAGTTCGAGTAGTTTAATTATTGCTCGTAGTTGATAATTTAGTTAGAATAATTAGTTTAAATAGCGTTAGTTTAATTATTGCTTTAGTTATAATGATCAACTCAATTTCTTTTAAAACCCCAATTGTACATGTATTTTATTCTAGTTCGTAATTTGAGAAAACAACGAAAAGACCGAATAGTTATTTCCTCGAGAGATACGACTCGAGTCAAACTCATCACCCTATAAGTACCTCGTACTCTTGCGAGCAAACTGACGTGCTTTTAAATTAATTAAAAAGGGGTGCACAAAAGTTTGGATCAAAATTTTGGCGCCGTTGTCGGGGAAGCAACGAGTAGGAATTTAAAGATGTTTTTAGATTAGTTTATTGCCATTTGGTATGTTGACGTGTTGTTGAGTTTATGCAAGGAAGGCAATTCATTGTCAACATTCACCGTTCAAATCCGCCAAGACCAAGACCCGCTTTCATTCCCGAGGACAATTCCTCGACAGCAACTGATTTTGCTTGCGATCAAGCTCTCGACATTATGTTAGGAGCACATTCAGTTCGAAACGGCGATTCACCACCGAGATCACCACCACGCCCCATTCGAAATGGTTATGGTAGTGAACCCATCATTTTGCATGGACAACCACAACCCCGAGCCAATTGGGCTAATTGTCAGCAACACATGGAGAACGTGAGACGAGACGAGGGGAGAAATGAAGAAGTTAACCAGCAACACAACATAGTCAATCACCAACCCAACATGGCAAATATGAGGCAAAACGAGGAGATGAACAACAATGTCATGCATCAATACAACATCGAGAACGTGGCATTTAGGAATGAGGATGTTTTGCAGCGAAACGCTTATGTTAAAAATCAAAGGCACATGAACGAGTGGTTGGAGAATCAAGATCATGGACGAGCGCGAGAACCATTACGCATATGACGATCACTACGAGAGAGAAAATGACCGAGTTAGGGAACCAAGGGGAGATCGAGCACCTAGGCAGTGTGATTTGGCGCGTCCAAAGGTTGTACCCTTTAGGTCCGCTATTGTTCTTGGACCTATGGCAAGAGAAGTGGAGATCAAACCGCACCAACTTAATTTACTCCCGACTTTCCACGGAAGTGCTCATGAAGACCCTTTGGCATTTTTGAATTATTTTGTAGATGAAGTTGGAAGATTTGTGGTTCATGGCCTTAATCAAGAAGAGATACAAATGATTTGTTTCCCATATAGTATGAAGGACAAGGCAAAGTCATGGCTACTATCCCTAGAGCCTGGTTCGTTGACTGACTGGGATATGATCAGTGAGAAATTTTTAAATCAATACTATTCGGCCCAAACTACGGGGCATCTTCGGCGGCAAATTGCTACTTTTGAGCAGTTGGAGGGAGAGCAATTTCATGAAACTTGGGAACGTTACAAGACGCTTTTGCAAGCTTGCCCCCACCACAACTATTCTCCGGAGATGACTAACCAGTTTTTCTTCGATGGTTTATTGGACCATGGGAAACGAGAAGTAGAGATAGCAACGGGAGGAGATTTTGGAGATTTGACAGCCACCGAGGCGAGGCGGGTGTTGGAAAAGCAAAGCGAAAAATCTAGACAAACCAACTCTCGGCCTCGTAAAATGAGGGTTAACGAAGTTTCYATCCCCGATCCTRATTTAGATGACGGCAAGTTAGTCAAGGCAAAATGTGAGGAGATATTTGACGAGAAATTAGCTGCTTGGAAAGACGAGCGAGCTAGCAAGGCCACTGCACAAAGGATGGCTGTAACATGTAACCAGTGTGGATCCCCCCATCATTCAGTGGATGTGTGTCCAAACAACATTGAGCAGCATGAGGATGGTAATGCGATCCAAAATTATTCGAATCAAAAGAAGTACACACCGCAACGTGATAATCCTCTTTTCAAGTGGGCCCTGGGAATCCAAATCATATGCCACCTGATCCACAATATCCCCCACCGCAATATGCACAAGCACCACCAGTGCCGCCGCCGCAAAATAATTTTCATACGCAAGGGAAGGCGTCTAATGCGACTCAACCAAATGATCAGCTGTTGGTTTGGCAGCAAAATCAAGTGGCCGAGACGATCAGCAATAGAGAGGGACTTACAAAGGTGAACGTAAAGATTGATGAACTCTCGAAGAAGGTGAACGGAATTGACCATCTTTCCGGTGTTGTGCATGATCTAGCTAAAAACATGGATAGAATGGAAAGAACTATGGGCCAACTAGAAACTGACTTTGCAAGGTCAAATAAGGAGAAGGACAAGCTACCAAGTCAACCAGAGCAAGCGTCGATGGTTCACGTCCTTCGCAGTGGGAAGAAGATCGACAATGGCATAGTGGACCAAGATGAGGAAATTCTTCCTAAACCAGTAGACAAGCTACATAAATCCACCAATAGATACGTGCCTAGATCCATTCAAAGGATAATTCCAAACAACACCCTTGGCGAAGACGAACCATCACTGCCGAAGCAATCAACGATGCAATACAAGGATGTTGTTCCTTTTCCAAGCCGGTTGCGACCAGCGAAAGAGAACAAGAGGTTCATGGAGCTATACAACCTCTTGAAGAATGTCAATATCAACCTACCACTTTTGGAGGTAATCAAAACGATGCCCGCCTACGTTAAATTTTTTAAGAACTTGCCTCGAAGGAGAGACGCTTAGTGATGGATCAATACGTACCATTACCAAAGGAAGTTAGCGTGATTTTTAAGAATCCATTGCCACCCAAGGAACGCGATCCTGGAAGTTTCTGCATCACTATTTCATTAGCTAATGGGCAGAAAGCAATAGGAATGTTGGATCTTGGAGCAGGAATAAATTTACAGCCATATTCACTTTATCAAGCGTTTGATCTTGGACCACTAAAGCCGACAACCATGCGCCTACAATTGGCCGATCGCTCAACCCGATGACCCTTGGGAATAGTTGAGGATGTCTTAGTACAAGTTGGAGAGCTCGTACTTCCGGTTAATTTTGTGGTTATGGAGGTTGGCGAGGTACCTGCTGAAAGCACTGAGCATACCATTTTACTGGGACGCCCGTTTATGTCTACCTCCCATACTCTAATTGATGTTCACAAAGGGAGGATGACAATGACAGTTTTGGGCGAAACAGTGATGTTTTCTTTAAGAAATATTCAGAACACTCCCTCCCCTGTCATGCAAGAGGATGATTCATTCGTTGATCCCATTACATCATGCGTAAACGAGTTACGAGAGGTCGCAACTTTAAATATATCGAGCGACGGGGACGACGCCGGATTTTCTATCGAGGGAGGGGACACACGAGTTGATTCTAGCAAGGAGTATGATGAGTTTGAGGATCAGATGCACTTAAGTGGGGAGGACTTGATCGAGTTACTAGGTATTGACATGCACGATATCGTAGAAGAATTTGGAGACGATTTTTATGTGGAGGGACCGCATAAACCACCAATAAGTCGCCCAAGTCACGATTCCCTCAACCCTAACAAAAAATTTAAATTTTCACGCCAAACGAACAAAGGCGAGGCATATCTCAACGATTGGACGAGGAATAAGAAGAAATCAAAAGAGATTCTCTCAAGGGAAATTAAAAACATGCAGTACGAGGTTGGAGAGTTAGTGTTGTATAATCACGAGCGTAAATATGACCCAGCTAATTTTGGAGCAGTACGAGGTTAGAGAGTTAGTTCTTGATAAAAGAATTAGATGAGTACGGCGTAGCCACGTTGTATGATGAGGTCGGAAAATCATCCTTTCAAGTTCACAAGCATAGACTGAAGCCTTATCATGTTGGAAGAAATATGAATCGCGATCACGAGTCGGTGGAGTTTGGAGATCCACTGTACGTTTGGAATTAAACGAGCACAATAGCGTCGAGCAAGCGACGTTAAAGTTTGCGCTTCTCGAGAGGCAACCCGAGCATTTGTATCCTTTTGTATTTTATTTTTTATTTTATTTATTGTTTTATTTTGGTTTTTATCTTTTTAGAACAGATGGAAGAACTCGGATGAGGAGAATTGATCAAACAAGCGAAGAAAAGGTCGCCCAGGACTCCGCCAGCATCGACGCCGAGGTTGCTCGCGTCAGTCGACGCGTCTGCCGAGAAAACGGCCTCTGTTGAATCGATTGGGCTCGCGTCAGTCGACGCAGCGTCGACGCGAACTCCGGACCCGGCCCAGAAGTACTTAAAACCTGGATTTTGACCCTCCAACCCGATCCATATACATTTTGACCCGTGGGAAACTCAGAAAACTGCTTTAAAACAGCCCCCTTCTTCCCTCTTCTCACTTTTCCTCCTTTTCTAACTTCAAAATTTTAATTTTCTTACTCCCTTCCAAATTCTTAATTTTTTCAAATCTCCAAGCACTCCAACAATCAAAAACCAAGAAATTCAACACATTGCCCAGAAATTTGATCAACCTACTTCCATACAAGGCAATTCTCCAAAACGAGCTAGGTGGGTTTGAAGCAACTTTCGGGCAAATTCGGGCAATCTTCCGGAAACGGGTGAAATTCGGGCTACTATCATTGAGGTACTTCACTTATACTTATATTGGGACCATTATTATCATTGTTTGGTTGTGTTGGGAAGTTGTTGGTGCAAGAATTGCTTGAGTACTTAGTTGGTTGAACACGTACGCCAAGTGTTCGACAAAATTCCCCAAAGAAGCAAAAAGTTTATTTTTCAAGAATTATCATTCCCGTTCACTTTCGTATTGTGTGATAATGTCTCGAGCGGGTAAACGAAAGGATATCTCGGGGAAATATGGAGCACCGTTCCAAATTTTCGACAAAAAGGAAGGGGACACGTTCAAAAATATTCGCAAATGGGGTTTCACTACGCATAGGAGTTTGAACGTCAATGGACTTGAGGAAGAGGCCTCGAATGGTTCGAAACACCACACTGACCTATCCCGTTATGTTGAGGTCCTTGGTTGTGGGTATTTCGCCCAAATGCACCTCCCCGGATTTAGAGAGCTTATGCTCGAGTTTTTCTCCACTTTGGCGATCCGGAACGATGAGACGTTCACGTGTAGGCTAGGAGGGAATGATGTTATTGTGAACGAGGAGATTTTTGGCAACATCTTTGGGTTCCCGACCGTAGGGGACCACCCGGTTGGAATTCAAGGTTTCGACTTAGCCTCTTTTTGGGGGATGATCACCGGGGGGAAACACGGGCGATTGTAAGCAATTTCCTTGCTCGAAAATTCAAGACGACGCCATTTACGTTGCCTAAAAGATCCTCGGGCACATCATTTTATGCAAGAACGAGGCAAATTACGCGACTAAATCCGAGCTTTATGTTCTACAATGCCTCGTTGATGGTCATCCAGTCCGGTTATACCCATTGATCTTGCAAGGATTCTATAACGTTACTAAGGGTACACCGGGAAGCAAGACACCACTTCTCTCCTTCGCGCCATACATTACCGACCTCGCCCATCACTTCAGGTTTGATCCGGCCGAAAACGGACTTAGCCCACTCGGGACCACTTCATTACCTCTTACGCGTGCACCGGCACCCCGAGTGAGGTCGTCAACTAGAGGAGGTTCGTCGTCTCGACCGCACAATGACGACAACGATGGCGACACGGATATGGAGCAAGCCCGTCATTTTACTTCGGGACCGAGTCCCGATTGGGGGCAATTTTTTGATGAAAACCGAGCATTTCAATTGAAGATGTTCGATAAGCTCCAAATCATCGACGAGAAGATTGATGCGAACCACGACCAAAACCGTCGGAGTTTGAAGAAGATGCGAGCTCGTATTTCGAAGCTCGAGGAACGATTTGAGGCGRCATACCCCACACCTAGCATGGACGTCGATGAGAACCCCGACGATGATGGTTCCCGCGAGTTCTAAATCTCGTATCTTTATTTTTATTATTTATGCTTTATTTAGAAAAAATGGAAAATATAAAATCCAATAATATTGTTATTTTCTTTGTTTTTGTTTTTTTTTTCTTAGGGCATTTCACATCACGTACGTTGAAGAAGTGGTCAATTGCACAAATCAATGAGTGGCGGCTCGACTACTAATATTTCAGGGATGTTTTCTTTTTCCTTCCTCTTTTTGATTTTTGGATGTATTTGTGGCAATCAGGAGATTGCCAGAATTTTTGGAGAGGAGGGTGGTCGAGTGTGATTTGTATTGATCGATTTTGTAATTGTATTTAATACTTGGCCTGTAATAATTATATACTTAAACGTGATTAATTGCTATTTCTACGCTTAATTGTGTTTGTATGGCATGCCTGTCAAAGTTGACTATGTATGATTATTTGTTTTCGTCTTTGAGCGTGCATAAGTGCATAATTTTTCAAAATTTATTATTATATATTGTAAAATGGTACTTGGATGCAATTGATTTCACAAAACCTTAAAGCGGCGTCAATTCAAAACTTTTTCATGCAAAAAGCCAGTGAGTAGCCTGAGTGATTATCATCTTTACATGTACTTGAATAAGTTTCAGTCTTGATATCTCTTTGAAACCGCTGTGTGACGTTAAGGCATATATAAAACCCTATTCCGGCCATATCCATATATTTTTATCCACTATAAATTTCGAATGAGCCAATCATAGCCAAATAATCCATGCCTTTAGTCATGAGTAATTTTATTGAGTTGACCCCTACTAACCCATTAAAAGCATGGGGTAGGAGTTCGTTATTTTTTATTGGTTATTAGAGTTTTGGGATATTTATTAGGAATTCATAATTTTATTAATTTTTGAAATAAAAGACCACCATCCGAAAAAGAGAAAAAAATACCCCATAAAAAGAATAAAAGGGGATATAAAAAAAAGAAGGATGGTGAGTCTAGTTGAACTGTGTTAGTCATTGCCTACGCGCTTATAAAGGCTTGAATTTTATTGTTTATTTTATTTTATGAAGCCTTATGTTTAAAAGGCGAAGAGTTGTGTAAGAAGCATGTTATAAGCTTCAATTGTGCTTAAGTGGTTTGAGCTTTCAAGTCGGTTTACGGTTTGCGAGTTGGAAAATAGCCTATATTTAAAAGGCTACGTTATGAGTGTATAGTGAGGTATTTTTATTTTTTGTACGAGGTGAAGAAATTTGCTCCTTGATTAGATTAGGTTGGGTGAGTTATTTAGCCACACGACTTATATATTCCATACCCGTCCAAAGAGCCTTACAATACAATCCGAAAAAGACCTTTTCCGATTCTTAGTTTAGACAGCACACTTAATTTGCGATTGAAAAGAGATTGATTTTCGGTGCTTATTTATTGTGCATGTAATTGTATGATTTGAGTGTATACACGTCTCATGCAGAAAATACTTGAGTGCTTCTGAGCGTACACTTATATATTATCCTTCGTGAGGAAGCATGATTTTGTTTTGGAGCGATAATGTAATAATGGTCGAGTGATTGACGTTGCGTGACTTGTACCTATATTTTCAAAATTACGTATGTAGCATAGCATGACTCACTGCTTGAACTTATTTTCATTCTAGTTATAATTTGAATTTATCGTTTGTTCGAGGACGAACAAACCAATTAAGCGTGGGGTAGTTGATTAGAGTAGATTTGTCCTTATTTTTATTAGCTTTTTAGTTCGTTTTTCTATTTGTTTTTGGTATAAGTTGGACGATTTAAGCATAATTCCGTATTTTTATAATTCCAGCTTATTTTACCGTAGTTTGATCTTAATTGATGCAAATAGGTGATATTTCATTGTTTTTCAAATTACAGCTAAGTAACCGGAAGAGTTCAGCGCGTAATAGACGAAGTTCGATGTTCAAGAATAGGAGAACGGGCTTTCTGGTGAAACGAGTAGCAAAAGATCGAGAAACGGAGACAGACGCTCTGTCGCGTCGACTGACGCGAGTGTCGACGCTCCGTCGACGCGAGCTATGATTCGCGTTAGTCGACACAAGGCCGATGCACTGCCGACGCTACATTCTGAAGCGTCGATTGAAGGGACGTCAGTCGACGCAACGTCGATGCAACATTCTGAGGCATCAATTGAAGGGGCGTCAGTTGACGCAAAGTCGACGCAACTTTCTGAAGCGTCGATGCAAGGCCGCGTCAGTTGACGCACCCGCCCAGCCGATGCGCACACCCAGGCAGCAACGATGCCGAGCACCAGCGTGCGTCAGTCGACGCACCATCGACGCGATGGCCCAGAATTTGGATTTTAGGGTTTCTTGTGCGCCAAGACTTGCAATATCTATGTAAACCCTCCATATTTCAGATTTTTTGGGGGAGACACACAAGATACATGACTACCTAGGGTTCCTTAGCCTACAATAACAATAATCCCACATCTCATGACAAGATTTGAAGACGGAGATCAAGGATCGAAGAACAACGCGTCCAAAACATCAAATTCGCATTCGGGATTCAATCTTCGCCCAAGATCGATGTGCAACTCCGGAATAGCTGGAGCTTTTTACTTCTTTCATTAGTTCCAATAAGTACTCTAAACTCTTAGATAGTTTCGTAGTTAATTTCTTAGTTAATGCTAGAACTAGTTTAATTAGCTTTATCATTTTATGCTTAGATATTTGGTTTAATTTAGTTTACTTATACGAGTTAATTTATGCTTAATTATTCGTTCTTAGATTCGTATGATGCGATTGCTTAAGGGTAGTTATTATATTTATGCTTTAGATTCGTTGCTTTAAATTCTTAGTTCWTGAGTTCRAGTAGTTTAATTATTGCTCGTAGTTGATAATTTAGTTAGAATAATTAGTTTAAATARMBTTAGTTTAATTATTGCTTTAGTTATAATGATCAACTCAATTTCTTTTAAAACCCCAATTGTAAATGTATTTTATTCTAGTTCGTAATTTGAGAAAAACATCGAAAATACCGAATAGTTATTTCCTCGAGAGATACGACTCGAGTCAAACTCATCACCCTACAAGTACCTCGTATTCTTGCGAGCAAACTGACGTGCTTTTAAATTAATTAAAAAGGGGTGCACAAAAGTTTGGATCAAAATTTCCGATATCCTGGTAGCCTCCAGCAATTTGCTTGTACAATCTAAAAGACTTCAGTGGACCTATGTTTGCCCTTATAAAATTCAACACAAAATTCTCATGTCTAACATTTATTGCTCGGTTTTATTTTAAGAATGGTAAGCACTCTTTATAAGCCAATGGATGGTGATGCTTCTTTTCAAACAAATAGAGTAAGTATCCGCTATTCCCATCCAATCTCAATACGAACCTAGCTTTGCACCCAACTCTATTTGTTACCCGGCGCCTAATTTTATGTTCAACAACTATTGGTGTCGTTGCTCTTTTTGGTGTGAGGGATACACTTGTTGTGGTTGCCATTTTTGATCTAGGTGGGTTTCTCATACTCTCGTTCTTGTAACCTTGTTTAGAGCACAGTAGATACTACCAAACAACTACACCATCATCTGACTTTATTTTTGTGCTACGACGGACGTCAAAACCAACCTCCTTAGCATAAGACTTGTAAAACTGTATAGCTTCATCCAAGCTTTTGAACTTCTGATTAACATAAGGTTTAATTGCATCTTCACATATCGGGAGCCAATATTTTATAGAGCTAGGTGTCATGACCATAGTTTGTCGAACAGGCTCACAATCGTGGGAAGAACATTCAGCATCACCTGCAAAATCTCGCATTCAATCAGTGCACAAAACAGTACATGCCACATATAATACAACAGAAAAATTATTTTAAGACTTCATGACACGTGCAAAACATCAAGCATGTACGTGCATAAGGGAACACATTAATGTGCACAAACCGACACTGAATTGTGCACAAAAAAAATTACTCTTGCATTAGACAACAACCACATCAGAAGACGACATGCACAAATTTTTTTATGACTTCATGACAAGTGCAAAACATCATTCAGCATGGACGTGCACAAGAGAACACATTGATGTGCACAAACGGACACTGAATTGTGCACAAAACAAATCACGCTTGCATCAGACGACAACCACATCAGACGACGACATGCACAAATTTTTTTAAGACTTCATGACACGTGCAAATCATCATTCAGTGATCGACGAATCCTCGACACGCTATTTCGGAATCCGTCTCCGCAAGAGTACGGAGTCGGTTGTAGGGCGGAGAGTTCTTCCCGAGTCGTGTCTCTCGAGGATGGATGTTATTGGCTTATCGGTGTCTTATTTGCCCTTATCGTCGATTGAAATTAAACTAATCTAAACTAGGAAAGCAGTAGTCATTGATTTGGTTTGAGTTTGAGTAACTAAACTTTAAATTAAAAATAGAAGTTTTAAAAGCATTAAAATACGAAAAGGAAGTTAAAGCTTATTTTAAAAACGATTAATCTAAACTAGTTAACTAAGAAAGCTTATAACTTAAATTAAGGAAAATGGAGGGAAAATTAAAGTCTAGCTTATTTGAAAAGGTCAACATTAATTTAACAAAAATTAAAGTTTTAAAAAGGAAGATTATATAAAACTTCTAAAGACTTGGGAAATTGATCTAACAACTAAATAACTTAAAAGCATAAGTTCAAAAGCTAGAAAGCTATAAAATGAAAATGGAAGTTTTGATAATCAAAATAACAACTAAACTATGATCCAAGCATCACACAAGATTAAAAGAAATAACATGAAAATAAAACTATATTATAGAAAGATATTACCAAATGTATGATTCCACAAAAAGCTTGAAGAAGGAAATGGAAACTTGAAGGATTCTTCACAAAAGAAATCTAAACCAAAGCTTCAACAACTTAACTAATGAAGATCTAACACTTAACTAAACGTAGAGCTGATTAACTAATTACTAGAATCTAATTTGATCAAAATGAAAAAGGAAAGATTTTGCTATGGTAGAAGGAGCTTCCTCTGTAGCCAAAAGCCCTTCTGCAAGTTGATTCTGAATGAAATGACGTCTGGTTGATTAATACATCACGCAGGGGCAAAATCGTCCAAAAAGCAGCAAAAATCTGCTTTTCAGTCGATCGACTGGCAGTCGATCGGTCAAGTCGGCAGTCGAT
>BMAC01000243.1:417165-465439 GCA_014905375.1 Phtheirospermum japonicum
AAAAACTAAGAAAACCTAGAAATAACGAAAAACGGCCAACTCGACTCCTAAAACACCTAAAAGCAAGCAAAACACACGCAACGTGATACAAAAAAAGTAAGAAAAATATGTACAAAAACGTGCAAATCATTCAGCACGGACGTGCACAAGAGAACACATTAATGTCCACAAACGGACACTGAATTATGCACAAAATAAATTACGCTTGCATCAGACGACAACCGCATCAGACGAAAACCACATCAGACGACGACATGTACAGATTTTTTTAAGAATTCATGACACATGCAAAACATCATTCAGCACGGACGTGCACAAGGGAACACATTATTGTGCACAAACGGACACTGAATTGCTGAAACACGGAAAAGTTGAAATCTTAGATCAAAACACTATGTATGGATGGTATGAACTGCCCAAACAAGAATTCTTGAACAGATTGTGCACAAAACAAATCAGACGACAACCACATCAGATGACAACACGTGCAGATTTTTTTAAGACTTCATCACACGTGCAAAACATCATTCATCACGGACGTGCACAAGAGAACACATTAATGTGCACAAACTGACACTGAATTGTGCACAAAACAAATCAGACGACAACCACATCAGATGACGACATGCACAGATTCTTACCTGGTTAACTCAAAAAAAAATCCAAAATCCAAAAATTCGATGAACTCCACTAATTTAAAATAAAAAATTACCTGATTCGTTCAGAATTGAAGCCATCAGGGTGCAACCAAAATTGAACCAAGAAAAAAATCAAATTGAATAAGGGACCAAAATCGAATAGGAACCTCCAAAATCGAACAGGATACTCTGACCTAACCCTAAATTCGAACAGGATTGTCACGCCGATCTCTATTATTCCGACCCAAACCTAAATCCGAACAGGATTGAAAGGAATAGGATTGAGTTTCTTGATAAAATTATTTTTCAATGGAAAAAACTGAGCTGATTTTTCAAGGAAAAGGATTTATTATACGGATATATTAGCTGATTAATTGACCAGGAGATGAATTGAGAAGGGAGATGTATCGAGCAGGGAGATGAATTGAGCAAGATATCGAAAAATTTCTTGTCTTTCTTATTGTGATTTCTTTCTTGCGTTTGAAGCTTTTAATTGTGTTTGCAGGCCCAATTGCGATTTATTTCTTGCATTTGCAGCGTTTATTTTTGTGAAAGATCGCGTTTCTGGAAGCGATTCTTAGGTTTTAACTTTGTTTGATTAGATATAATCTATTAGATTAGATTCGATATAATGGCTAGGATTTATTCTCATTTCTCACCCACGGACCCATTTCCACCGGAACCCAACCCTATATATATATATATATATATATATATATATTGTATATATTGAAAGAAAAATACAATTAGTGTGTCTTCGCCAATAAGTAACTGATATATATATATATATTGTATATATTGAAATAAAAACACAATTAGTGTGCCTTCGCCAGTAAGTAACTGATGTAGGACAATTTAGGTATTTGTTATCTTTGTGTATTATGGAAACATGTATTTAATACCCCTATATAAAGGGAGTCTTTGATGAATAAGAGAACCCTAATGAGGCATTCTTCCCATCGTTAGGGGGAGATAAGAAAAAGTATATTCTAATGAAACGACAGGAATAGTTTCACACTATGTCTCATTATGATCCCTGCATTTCACAATGTAACGTGAAAGTAAAGTAAAGAGAACAATTGATCTTCAAAGTATAGAAGACTCAATTTCTAAAGTGACAAGATCATATATATACCAGCTACAAATGTCTCTGCAAGGTTAAAAGTTCTCATAATGGGCACAATGTCGTAGATTAAGACATTGAAACCATAAGTGGAGGTGTGGTAGAGGTTGTGACTCCCAAAAGAAACAGTGGGAGGTCACTTGGTTCGATCAATACTCGCCCAAGGAATAAGAGGGCATGTATGGAATAACTTCAATTGATCATCAATGAAGATAATTACGCTCATGAAATTATCTCTGGTTATGCTTATGTCCATGAATCATTACTGGAGGACGCTCCTATGTTTAATATGATTTTAGAGAATAAAGAAATCTCTATGTACTATGAGAGTTTATATATAATAATGGAAAGATTTCTCACACACATTGGTGATGTATACACTGTTGCTCAAGGAATCATAGACCACGATGATATCGAGCCACGCTCTATTGAAATGTCAATATATATATATATATATATATCACTATTTGTGAGACTAGTCTCATGGAATTTTTTTGAAATACTGGATATTTTGATAAATAAATAAAGTTTATTTTTATTTTTATTTTTCTCTCCCACACATAAATACACACACACAAATGTACTCTCCCCTACCGTTGGACTCCATCCGCCACTGCCACCTGCCGCTCGCCGACCGTCGCCACCAACCATCACTGTCGCCTGACAGCGATAATATTGTTTTTACAATTTTATATCATTGGAAGCGTCTCGTTTTTTTTGTTCAATATTTGGAATTGGATGTATGATATAATATTTCATTCACCATAGATCTGAGGTCAAAAGTTACAAAATTATCAACTTTGACCTCCGGTTTACATCGGTTTACCAGGATAAACTTAGATTGATCACTACCTCTCATCTCATCTCGTTCCACTCTACAATACTGTCAATTTACATATAAAAAAATGTCGCCGAAAAAATAAAGTTAGAATCTGCCGAATTTAAGTATTACAAAATTAGTTAAAGTATCACAAAATTTAACTAAAAGTTAAAATCTAAAAGTATCTCAAACTTAGTTTAAAGTATCATAGGTTCAACTAAAAGTATCACAAAATCAAGTTAAAAGTAACACGTTTTATATTTATACATCTTTATTAATTAAAATATCATAAAAATATTGTTAAAATACTACAAAGTAGTTAAACTATCACATTATCTATAATTAAATTTTTTTCCTTACATCTATGTCTATTACACTTAAATAATTAAAAGCATTACAAAAGTCTAATCCCGTATCACAAAACATAGTAAAAGTATTAAGTATTTTCTAATACTTATACTGAATTTGTAATACTTGATAAAAATATATAATACTATGTATATGCACCTAAAAATGTGATACGTTTAATTCAAAATTTTGATACTTTGCACTAGTATTTTATACCCGTGCGATGCACGAAACTCATGGTACATAAATATGTAAATTGAATATTAGTGTTATTACTTATTTAAGTATGTATTATTTGATATTTTCTTGTACATAATATTTTGGGTAAATTCCATTTTTAGTACCAAACTATGCCTAAATTTCAGGACCAGTACCCCACGTTCAAAAGTATCAATATCAGTACCCTGAGTTACCTCTTTCTCTCAAATTTCATACCCGTGATGACCTGCCGTTAAAAACTTACGGAGACCAACTACCTCAGGTTAGGGTTAGATTTACTCCCAATTCACTACCCCATTTCCTGATATTGTCAATAGAACCCTAATTTTCACAAAACCAAATCACAATTTCATATATTTTTGAGTTTCCCAATTTCCACTCTCTCTTCTCATCATCTGAATCTTGAAGCAGTAGTTGTGGATTAACAGTTATAATTAATACCAATATACTCGCTCGCTCGCCATTTATTAATAATTTAGTCTTGACTGATTCTTGCTTGGATTAATTATTGTGCGATGGGAAATTACTTAAAAGAGATAGAATGAAAAACCGCTCACGATCCTTACTGCACCAAAATTGGGTCGAAGCGGTGCGTGTGGGTGTCGGGCCCGGTGATAGTGGGGGTCGGGCCGTCGGGGCTAACGGCGGCGGCGTGCCTAAAGTAGTAGGGGAAATCGTCCCTGGTGGTGGAGAGATCCAACTGCATCGCGTCGCTGTGGCAGCTCAAGACCTACGACCGGCTGAGGCTCCACCTGCCCAAGCAGTTTTGCGAGCTGCCATTGATGCCCTTCCCCAAGAGCTTCCCGACCTACCCCTTCGAGCACCAGTTCGTGCGCTACCTGGAGGACTACGCCGACTGCTTCGGGATCCGGCCCTCTTCTTCTGGAGGGTGGCCACAGCGGGGGAGGGGGAGGCGGCGGTGGAGTACGTCTGCCGGTGGCTGATCATGGCGACGGGGGAGAACGCGGAGGCGGTGGTGCCAGCGATCGAGGGGATGGCTGAGTTCGGCGGCGACGTGGTGCACACGAGCGGGTACAAGAATGGAGGGTTTTACGAGGGGAAGAGAGTGCTGGTGGTCGGCTGTGGGAATTCGGGTATCGAGGTTTGTTTGGATCTTTTCAATCATCATGCCAGATTATGGTGGTTTTATCTCCATCACATTGAGCAAAAAAAAATTTCATGTGAATAATCATATGAAAAATGATTCGCGTAAATTATAAAGATTAATTAGATCAACAACACACACACCTTTCGTATAAATTTTGGTATGGAGGTTTTATCTCCATCACAGTGACAAAAATGCTTTTCATATGAATAATCATTATTCCACGAGAATCTATTCGTACCAGAATTTGTGGCATGATTTTTTCTCATATTAGAGTATTTCAATGTTTGGAGGTGGTGAAAACACTGAAAATGGGATGAAAATTGGGATGAATTTTTTTTTTCACTTCTGCTAGGGTACATGCAGTTTTTTGGCGCCAAACTCTCCAATTTTCCCCCAATTTTGTGGTCTCTGTTAGTTTTTAACGGCAGGTCAACGTAGGGTGTTAAATTAGAAAGAAAAATGTAACTCAGAGTACTGATATTGATACTTAACGTGGGGTACTGATCCTGAAATTTAGGCATATTTTGGGTACTAAAAATGGAACTTACCCAAATATTTTTGTTATTATGTTTGTAAAATTGTCGCTCCCATTTACTTTCGATTGGTGACACACAAAATAGTATGTTTATTTGTAATTTTGCATAGCATGTTATAAATCATAAATAGTGATATTTTAATTGTTTCGACTATTAGTAATCTCAATTTGTATTGTGTATGCAATTATAAATTATAAATATAAATATGAAATATAATCCACTATAAGAAAATAGTAGATTACCGAGGGCAAATATGCTCTCGATAATACTGAGAGCTTTACCAAGGGCAATATTGAGGGATTAAACTTTCGGTAACGACACCCCTTGATAAAACCTCTAGTAAATCGACTCCAACGTTTACCACCATTATTAACGAAGGTAATGCTGAAAGATTTTCGAGGAAATATATATCGACCAGAAAAACTCATCGATAATATTGAGGGGAATGTAAAGCCCTTGGAAGTACCTAGGAAAATCAAATGCCCTTGGTTATACCGAGGGTAGTTAACGCCCTCAGCAAATAATGGAAAGTATAATAATAATAATGATAATAATAATAATAATAATAATAATATTACTGAGGGTAAAAAAATGACTTCGGCATTACTGAGGGGAATTTCGCCCTCTCAATATTTACCGAGGGGAAACCTCTCCCCTCAGCATTTTCGACAATTAAAAAAATATGTAATTAAATTCAAATAAACCCTATAATGTTATTTTACATGTTTAAAATGTATCACATTATTTTAATATATAATTATCATAGAACATATTTTTATTGACATGTATCGTGTAATATTAATAGTATGTATGATGATCGATCTTTTGTTATACCATATAGATCGGTTGCATACGTAATAAATGAAGTCTTGTTGTTTTTTTAAAGATACCATATGATTGATTTTCTTGTTTTATAATCAAAAAAAATACTAATTGATTTGTAATTATATATATATATATATATTTCAAAATATCATTATTAAGAATCTTATTAAATAGGAAACAATTTTCAACCAACTCTTCTAAATCATTCACCCTCTCATGCATCATACTTGAATGGCTTAATCATTTTGAATTATAGATAAGGAGACTTCTACGGTGCTTTCACGACACCATTCCCCACTTAGTGTGGTGCATTTACAACCATTAGATCAATTTTAAATTTTTTAGATTAAGAGATCTATGGTTATAAATGTAAGGGGAGTAGGGGGCATGGTGCTTTTAAAGGCACCGTAAAATTTTCCTATAAGTATAAGTTATTTCAAGCATTAGCTTATATTTTAAAAAATTAATGCTTAAACAATTAAGTAATATTCATATATGAAACATGAAATATTAGAATCATAACACTAAGCAAAGAAAATTTCAATTACAACAACTTTGTAAATAAAGCAACTAAGAGAAGATATATTCAACAGAAAATAAAATTAATTGTTCTTAAACTCGTTCAAACATGCATAAATACAAATATAAATTCAATATAGCTATAAAACATCATATCCAAAAAATATATTTTTAAATATTCAAACTTGATTATAGAAAATCTGGATAACATATATATTTTCAAATATTCAAACTTTATTATAAAAAATCTGGATAATTTATGTTATCAGGTGATTTAAATAAAATTTAACATATAGAAAATTAATCAATCAATTGCATAAAAATAAATAAATAAATAATCGTCCAAAATTGATAGTTAATCAAAATTAAGCAAAGAATGAATGAATAAACTAGGCTTCAGAATACTTCAAAATTCTAGGATTCAAATTTCATTCACCTCTATTTTCACATTATGTCGTTCTCTTTCAATATTAAAATAAATTAATTAATTAAACATAAACATAAACATAATAATAATAATAATAATAATAATACCACAAACATTTAGAAACATTTACAACAAACAGAAAATGGACACGCGTTTTGTGATGAAGAGTTGATTGATCTGCCAACCATATTACTAACTTCACATTTCAAAAACAAGTGATACGAAATCCTGAAAGGCTAAGAGTAAAAGGCAATCAATCTCTAATTAAATTGGCTACATATAAAATGTAGTATGTATTTTAAGATTGGCCATGACAACTTTTCCTTTAGTATTTGCTAAACTTATTTACTCGGTCTCACTATGGGGCACCGAATCTAGAAGCACCAACCAAACCTAAAAACGTTTTCAGACAGAAAACAAAAAAACAACAACACTTGATTTACAATATAGTTGATGACTAATTATGTACAGAATCGAAACCATTACATTACACTGAAAACTAATTACCGCCGACAACTTCTAAGATGCTCTTCATCATATATAGGCAAGGCCAGTCACTTAATTATATACAGTAATCATAAGGTGCTTCTATATATGTATATGTTCTTGATTCCTACTCCACAGCACAATTCGATTTCAGGAAAAGCAAACCTTTTTCACCTCCTCTCCACGACTCCAAACCCTGCTTTTGGTCACATCATCGTCCCATTTAAGGATTTTCCCTTTCTTTTCTTTTCTTTTCCATTTTTCCGGTTTTCGGACTCAAGGGCTCTCCCTTTTTCCAGATCAATCGTTGTTGACGGCTCCAAGAGTTGAAGTTAGGGATACAGACGAGGGCATCTGTTGGGGTGACAATGTATAGCCTCCTTTTGGAATCACAGCATCAATCATAGGCGAATACGGTTTCGTCACTTTCCTCTTCAGTAATGCCTGACACCAAAAAAAAGAAAAAAGAAAATCTCAAATTTAGAAAAATTCCAAGTGATTTTCAATAGTTCTAATCCCTTATTTTAGTTTCATTGTTAACTCATCTTACATCATAAGTACCTTAATTACTAACTTTGTTTTTTATTGAGAGCAAATAGCAGAATAACAACATGAGCACAAATAAGTGGAAAGAAAATGATCAGAAACAAAATCGGACCATTGACTGTGTTGGCCCATAAGTAGATCTCGCCTGCTCGATCGAAGAATAAACCTCAAACGCTTGATTAGAATCAGGGGCACACTTTATAATGCGAATTTGATCCTTTCCATCCAACAATTTACTATGTAAATATAGAATAACCCGCGAAGGTGGAGAATTGAGATGATCTTTCTTTCCATGAATCAGTTCCATTGTCACTAAGTCATCCCATGCAACATCCCACAGCACCGAACATGGATCTCTCGCAGGGTTGAATTTTTTCTGTGCTATCAGGTTCGATGGTTGCTGAAATTTTATCAACATGTAAAATTAGTTATAACAATAACAGGATGAGGGGTTTTCAAGTTTGAATTTAATCGACGCACTTGCAACAGTAAAACTCTTCGATGAGTAACCAGAATGATTCGCCCTTTGGGGAGTGCGAAATGATCCTCATAGGCATCAGTTAAAGCAAACTTCCCACGTACTTTAAACAGATCAACCTGAACAAAAAAGGAGCCAGATTCCGCTAACTGCAGAATCACCTGTATCGAAAGATATGTAAAATTAATCACATGTATCAGATAATATGCATTATTATTTTATAATTTGAAGCTGTCATATTTTAGTAATCTAATTTGATTTGAGTTTTCAAATTCCAAATTAGACTAGTAATCTATTTCTTTCATTCATCTTTTGAACAACTAGAACTTCTTGATTTGAATATTTGAAGTATTTAGCACAAACTAAGAAAGAATATTACTGCATAGAGGGTAAAATAATGTACCTGTCCCCGCGCTTTGTACTCATCATATGGCCTAAGCAAATTATCACCACTAATAACTCGAGGTAGCCTTCGTCGAAGGAGTTGGTCTTCGGAAGCAATAGCCGACGCTATCTTCATTCTCATTGCGTTGGCGCCTTCTGTAGTTTTTGACAAAAGATCTAAAACACCGCTAACGGGTTGTGCAGCAGCACCTATCAATCCCTTGCCAACACCCTGTACAAAGCCCTCGACACCAGAAGCTTTTGCGCCTTCGAGAGGCTTTGTTAAAATGCCAGTGAATCCTCGGAATAGTCCTTTGGCTAAGGCCCCGCCACCTTCTCGGATGACATCACCAAAGTCTTCTACGCCTTTGTTATCCTGCAACGAAGTGATATCATGTAAAATGAAGGACAAAGTAATGCATAACTCAAACAAATATTATCTGCTTCGGAAATGAAATAAATTCAAACCTGTCTTTGCCGACTTTGTATGAATTTCTTGTCCATTGATAAGGCAGCAACGCCTTTGCTCATATGGCCAAGTGCACTACTTGCATTGCCCAAGATATCAACTCCAGAAAGCAGCTGCAGTGGCTGACTGAGGACATCCTTTTTGATGTTTGAGATAGCGTTATTGACTAGCACACTATGCCTCATAGACACATTTTCCTGAAATCTCTGATTTATCCGGACCTGATGAAACAATGTATAAATGTGTACTCAGATACGAAATCTTGGGTGAACTCATAACAGAAGAGTGCACCGAATAACCCTACGACCATAATTATGGTGTTTTTCCTTTAATAGCATAACACGGACATATTCATCTCTGGCCCAAATAAATTGAGTAGCTCAAAGCTTTCTGAGATAAACATGTATAACGATAACATTAAATCTACATTATGGGACAACACATGAAGCTTATGCTTACGGGCATATTTTCAGTATTTCCGAGAGCAGTCATTAAGCTTGCCCAAAATCCAAGGACACCCACTGGCCTTTGAGTTGGAGACATAGACATGGTTACTTTGAAACGAATCTCGGAGATATTAAGAACACTGCCAAAACAAAGTACAATGGTTTTTAACACTAGTTCTAAGAAGCAAAAGCAGAAACAGATGGATAACACGGTTGCAAAAGATATACATACCCAACTTGAATGATGGGATCAACTGAAACAGAAGTGCTCTGAGTTTCAAAGATTCTCGAAATATTAGCCTGCTGGATCAGCCCATGAAGGCGCCAGATAATTGGTTCGTGAATATTAATCAAGAAGGCGGTGTTTTCAGGTCCCTGACGGAATATTTTTTCAAGTATTCATTAGCATTTAAAAAAAAAATCAGAAATTTATGCAGCAAAATAAACTTCATATACTTACTTGCAACCCTATATAAGGATATATGCACAAATCTAGGGATCCACTAGACTGCTGTGTCACGGAAAGCTTAAAAATATAATCAGTATCCTCCCCGACTCTTTGCGGCCGGAATAAAACTGGCACTGGAGTTAGGGGCAACTGATTATCGATCTGAATTCCCCCCATTCGTATTTTTAACCTGAGTTACAAAATTCAGAATTAGCATAGGCATATACTCCAGATATGACCAAATCAAAATTACAATGTAAATGCTACCAGTCAGAAATATTCTAATAAAGCAAAAGAAAAAATGACCGGGGCTAGATACGTGACAAAGAACTTACCGACTAATTCCGGATCCTAGTCCAGTGGAATACGACAGCAAAAAGTTCTGCAGGGTCAAATATAATATCTCTTCTGGTGTATGATCAACAATGGACAACCCAAGCTCCGCGACTTCAAGGATGAGATGGAATTCACAATCTGCACCCAATGTTGTTTGCTGAAGCTGAGACGTACTTTCGGAGATTTGTTGTACAGATGAAATGCTTCGATTTAAAAGTGTTGGCGCTTCATTTTCTGGCATCCAGTCACTGATTTTAACAACATTTACTTTCTCTTCCCTGATGATAGAGACTCGTATACCCCTCCTAGGTCCTCCAGCAACCTGGATGGGCTGATGATCTTTAATCTCATCAATATCATACTTCTGTGATGTCACTGGATCGTCTCCATCTACCAATACTTCCAAAAACCGTTGTCTGCCAATGTCTTCCCATGAAAAAGAAGTGGCAGCATTAGGATGCAGAGACCTCCAGGAGTCATTGGAACCATTGACTTGCCGGAATTGTATCGGAAGAAAAAAGGACCGATTTTCAATCCTGCAAATGGCTTGAATTTAGAGAAAGAGACAGGAATAAAAGTTTAAAAAAGAAGTATGATTAAAAATCACCTGTAAGGACTTGAAAAGGAACTGGGACGAAATATAACCTCATAGCGTGAGGTCTTTGGCCCACCTCTTACTTCAATTGAAAGATTTATTCGATCACTTCCGAGCTCGCTTCTCAAGCATATAGACATTAGACCTTCAGAGGCAACGGTGAACGGTGCACTCCATTGGTACCCATCCATCCGCAACTTAAGGAATGATGGATAAAGTCAGTGACATGCATATATTTGAACGATCAGACATATATAAATGGAATGGCTCATCACAGACCTTAAGCAATTCAGGTTTTCCAGACTGCCAACCAAAATGTTTGGGCGGTTCTGTAGGATGAAGCCATTCTAGTGAATGAGTATCACATTGCTGCATACATATTCTATACCCCACTCTGTTGATAAACATTGTGTGTGGCTGAAAATGTACGACCTGAATGTATACAAGAAATTGTAATGTTAAAGCATTGAACACGGAATATAGAAAGATCAGAATAACAATACCTAGATCCCATTTTTCATGGAATATTTAAGTTACTGAAAAACTCAGCCAACTTGAAAGTCGCTCACCAATACCGAAACTTAAGAAAGCCAATCCAGAGCAGAAAATATAAATTTAAACAAAATGTTTTTTTATTTTATTTTATTTTTAGCAATTTACCGACCAACTATAGATTTTGAAAAAGTATAAGCAAAAGCAAATTTCTGAAACTAATCAGTAATTTCAACATATGTATCTGAGAGCAGCTATCCTAGGGCAATGCAAGGCTTCTACAGCAATCTGGAACTATTAATCTACTCCCCGATATATCAAATTACATGCACCCAACCCCAAACAGCCCACAAGCTAACATCTATTTTTTAAGTGATAGGCTAAATCACTCCACCTTAGCCCGTCTGGACATATATGGATGAATAATAACAGCTTATGCTTCACAATGAACAAACACCAGATAGCTCACAAATGTTGGACCGAGAAAAGATACCACGGATGGATAAGGTCAGAAACATAGCAGGCACTAATGTGCGCAACTCTCCTAACTAATTCTACCACTGCATCGTCTCTATATATTGGTAGAGAAATTACATTCACAGACCTGAGACCTCAGGTTTGCATTTAATACCATTACCACAAATCGGAAATGAAATCTAATACATGTTTTCCATATTCCTAGAAAGGTTTTCACAAAGTAGAACAATGTCAAAATAGGATTTACCTTCCATTGCTGTAACTAATTCAACGTTTCCTTTAAAGGTTATGCCCATAATAGGAAAAAAAACAAAAAAAATGGATTATTGACAGATGGAGTATTTTAAAATTCCCAAAGTTTCAAAAAAGCTTTGGGAACAGCACTGCAATCGCTACATTCTATACCTAAGCTATTTTAATGCACATTTACACAGACATAAACCACTCACAGTTTTTCCAAGAAAGGTAAAAAATTATGAAAACAAGTGAAACTGAAATCGCACAATCTTCCATCTCAATTGTATGATAAGTTTCTATATCTTCATTTTATAATGAATATTTGTACCTTTGTTCTGTCTGAAGTCATGTGCAGCACAGCTGAAAGTTTGTGGTAAGTTCCATCAGAGTGGAATGCCTTCGCATCAACTCTTTGCTGAAGAGTCAAGTGAATCGAGTAATTGAGATTACAAAAAAAATAAATTTAAAAAAAGATGAAGAAGAACGAAAGAATAAATGATATTCCACAACCTTTTTCTCCAGCTCAAGAAGTGATACCCCAGGACTGAAATTCTCAGAATTCCGAATAGCAACAGAAATGCCCACCCTTGGAGACAGATACATGTCATTTCGCGATGAAAACAGCATAACACCACCACGGCCAACATAATCTTGCGGGGAAAGCATACTGGGTGTTGGACTAGTATCTTCAATAGCTTCCAATACTTGAATATTTCTCCTCGTACCAACCTGTTTCCCAACCACTGGGGTTGAAGGATATTTCGATGCTGATTTTGCAGATTTAACTGCTTCGGAAACCAGAAGAGAATCCACATCCGCATTTTCCAGCGGCTCAATTTCCACCACTCTATATTCCAACGGGAGGAAGGAGTCATTATTTATCCAGTAGGGAACAAAAAACCTTATTGTTTTGGGGGCAGCTGCAGTTCCTCCCAAGTCCCTCTCAATGCTGACCCGTAACCTCCTGCAAGAAGGGAATGACAGAGAAATGAAACCAAAGTCAAATCAATTCTTTAGTAGATAACCAATCTAACATTAAGGCAGACATATAATCACGTTGGTTTATTAAGGAAACATTTTTGTGGCAGAATAAAGATGCATGGTTAGTTAATCATCCTAGCTCCTAGGCACTAATGACTTGTGGTCGAACTTTAATTGATTTGAAGAACAAAAATCTCTCAGTTGAAACAGACAACCTCAATCCAAATCAATTTGGTCCTATATCATACAGAACACAAAAATTATAAGTGACTGACAAATCCATTATCATCGGCCCCATGGACCATGCCATGAGTATACGTCCTTTTGCTCATTGCCCTTGTTACGCTCAACCAACTATGCGGAAATATGTGACACGAAGTGGCAGAATTTAACATATAGTTGTAATCCCATCACCACCTCCACCCCCAACCCCTTCTGGAAACCATATCACAGAACACAGCAAGCCTCCTTCAGATAATCAAAAACCTCCTAGTTTTACCACTGACCTAATGCCTATTCTGAAGTATTTATTAGTTCAATTTCCATCGTTAATTCTTTTACGGGATTTCAAGAGGTAATAAAGCGCTATTTCAACCGAGATAGGACAGTCTAAAACCGCATAATTATTACATGGGGAAACATATGAAATCTTGGTGTAGTCATTCTTGAAAGATGGCTTCCCAGGGTAAAATTTACTAAATTCCGTCAAATGATGCAGCTGGATAAGATGCAGACCAGGAAAGCTAGTAAATGTCTAATTGTCCACACAACTCAGCTCGAAACACCTAAATTGTAGGTCCCTCAAAGTAAAAAATAAATTTAATATGCAGTTGCAACAAACAAAATCCATACATGCATTCCCAGTCTTCACATCAAATACTTGATGAATTAAGACAAACCAAAGCAACTGTATGAATTCCCAGAACTGAGCATGCAAGGCGGTAAAGGGGCAGTCAATATACAGAAGAAGATATTGCAACATATGTATAAAGAACGTTGAAGCTGTACCTTTTTTTCTGCTGATGAAGCATCAAAAATGAGGAAACGTGATTACCACCTCCCATATCCAAAATAAGAACGGGGTCCTGATTTACCAGGGACATAAAGACGGCGTTATTTCATGAAAAAATAATTCCATGCACAAACATGTATGCATATGCTAACATGCATACTCAAACAAAAAGTCATTACCTTTTCCATAACCCAGCCACCCTGAATAATTAACATTACATATATCGGATTCCGTATGTCAGCAGAGTATATGTGTACAGTTCCACGAGATGATACAAACCCTTGCTGTCTTTCTACGCTTTTACCATCTCTCAGCCTTTCCCAGATTTTGAATTCTGCAGAACAAGGAAGTTTGTTTTCCAACCTCAGCGGAGAGCTGGCTGATATTTTCCAATCATAAACAGGGGTATTGAGATCTGTATGAAGAACGGATGCATCTGTGCCAATGGAGAGCCAAAATAATCTACCACTAGACCCGGGACAACACCAAAGAAGATCCTTCTTCTCCAGCTGATCTAGCCTCAATGGAGAAATTGGAATTTTACTTCCACGCTTTAAGGTACTTTGACGAGAAAGTGAAGCTTGGTCAACAGATAATGAATCCTTCTCAACAGAAACTGGACGGCCCCAAGCATAGGACATTTGAGAATCATCACTGGATGGACGAATTCGTAGACACTGGTTGGAATCTCTCGACATGCTTCTCCAGGGTAAAACTGAAGATTGGTCAGGACATATAGTAATGTCAAGAAAATCTCGGTTTGTTGTGGCCCAGTCATTAACTTCTTGCCTAGTGCGAGTCCAGCGCCTTCGGCGGACAGCATCACGTGCTGATTTTGTACCTGATTTGGAAGAATTTGGAGGCCACTTTAAACTTTGATGGTCAGGCCCATAAGCCCAGCCATCAGCATCAACAAACTGAGATCTGTCAACAGTCCACGCTGATGCCCATTTCCATCCAGGGGGAAGAGGAGGTTCGAAGAATTCCTTCACAGATAGGAGTAAATTATCAAATTATCGAGTTTAAAGGAACCAAGGTTTTTTCACAATATGATTATTTTGAAAGACGGAAAAAAAAACTCACTTTAGATGAATATGAGAAATCCCTAGTACTCCAGCGACCTGGAGAACCATATTCATTGTTACACCAACCAGCTACTGGACTATATTGTTGATTTTCAAAAATCTCTTCAGCGATGGTGTTATTACTGCTAACACTAGAGGATATATCATGACCATTTAATAATGAGACAGGGCAAGTTGAGATATTCAATCTGATATCGGATTCATTTGTCACCATAGCAAGACCCCTGTAAACCGCATGCTTCTTGCCATCTTTCATAGACACCTCTAAAGCCACAAAATCATCTTTCAGTTTCCTTGGAATCACTGCTAGAGGAAGTAATGAACGAAAACCATCCCATGGACCTTCTGGCCCAAGTCCGACCCAGAAACCCATATCTCCATCTAAAGCATTTCCATCTCCCCGTTTCTTATCAAAGTCAGTAACCATGCTCTTCTCAATGAACGAAGTGGAAACGGAAAGGCAACAATGAGAATGCATTTCATCAATATGTTGACCCTGAAACAGAAAGTCATCAGAACAAAGAAAGTTATTATATTAAATGGGCCAAAAAAGAAACCAGAGAGAGAGAGAGAGAGAATAAGACATTCTACATACCCTGCTTTTCAGTGGATAAGATGCAACACTTTGAACATCAGACATTTGATGGAGCATTTTAACAGAAGCAACCTTTCTCAACAAGCCAGCACCATGTCCAACGGAAAATGAACATGCACCCACAACTTCCCCTAGTATTTGACCAAACAGGAGGTGTTAGATCAGATCACCACAAGATAATAACACAACATGTCATCCTAATGTACTAATGTGATAAAGTACATGAAATATGAAAACCCACAATGCCAAACAATCTGCTTTAAATTATACATCCTGAAAAGTAACTGTTGCTTATTTTTAGCAAACAACTCTTAATGCAAATATGCACAAAAAAAAAAAGATATTTGACTAGGAAACCAGGGTCCTTTTTAACTGAAGAAGCATGCCACAGTAAACTAATGATCAGCTACCAATTTAGGAATTTTAGTGTTCTACACAAGTTAAGTCCACCCATGAATATCAAAAGATTACAAACTGTCCTGCATTTTAAAACAAAAAGAAAGAAGAAAGAAACAGTGGTAGAATTTCCAACCAATGGGCCAGTGGATGATACCTTTACCGGCCTTTGCAGCAAGGTTTGTTACTTCCACTTCCAACTTAGCTATTCCCTACGACAATTACGTTTCCGAACATTTAGATAAACTTAGATATCATAGAGTATACCAGTCAAATACAAATTTCCAAAACTAATCAGACTAGATAAAGGTAAAAAAAAAATAATAATAAATAAATAAATAAAATTGAGGCATAGTTGGATTCTTGGAATCTTATATATACCAACCAAACAACAAAGGAGGAAACAATATCAATACAGATCAATAAATCTCTTCCTGATATTAATAAAAATATATGAAAGCACTTCATTAGGTTTGTTTATATTCTCATGCTTTGCTTTTCTCCTCCATTTTGTACTTACCTATTACTGGTGCAAGATCCAATATATTGTGAACTTTTAACTGAAAAAAGGTAGGCGTAATCTAAATAAACCGACATGATGCTGAATAGAACAGCCATGTCATAAGATCAACATCAGGAAATTAAGCATGAGAGTAAGAGGAGAAAAGGAGAGAGAGAGACAGATTACCAGCCCATTCTGCTCTCCAGTTAGACATCAAAAACTAATTATGAAACAAATTGACCCCCACACAAATTTTAATCTTTTATCAGTTTAACTTCAGTTATCATACATGTTGGAAAAAAAAAAATTCCCCCGATTAGGGTTGGGGTTGGCCACGGGGGTTTAAGCATTTCCCTACCTTCCGAGGAACTTCAAAAAAGAAGAGTTCATTCCATTTAGCTGTGCCTGCATCAGAACCATTTACTTCCATAGTTAATGGTTTAACACACTTCGTTCTCGCACTTTGTGGAAAAAGCTTTTGCGAATTAGCTTCCTGGTTCTCTACAAGCAAGCGCAAAGCACAGAAAAATCGATGGCTATTTCCATCATCGAGAAGAGGTAAACCCTGCAGAGAATGGAGACAAAATTTAAAAATCTAATAAATATCCTAAAAAGTTCGCTGTAAATCTTTGAATAATTGAAGTTGACAAATAACAACCTTTGCTTCAAATATTTGAACTGCAACATAACATCTGGGTTCCCTTGATTCATCCAAAACATTTAACCTGTCAGAATACCTTGGAGGTGGTATCCATAAAGCGGCAGAATCATCATGACGCAGTAGATTTACAGTATCAAAATTATCCTGAGTTTTTTTCAGGTATATATCACACCCAAGTTTATTTTCCACTATCACAGTCTGAAAATCATCTTCATCCAAAGCCAGAAGAGTTGATTTTGGGTCAAACGCATCAGGACCAGAAACATTCTGTGGAAGTTAATAGGCAGTCAGAGGCTGTAACAACAAAAATAAGAATCTGGAGTGAGTATGAAGGTAAAACTAGAAATCATTCACCTCAAGCAATCTCATTGCTTTTTTTTCTAGTTCCCTTTGCCTTCTCCATGAATCCATGGTTTGTGCTAAGGTACCAACATTTGCAGCACTCAGATTCACATTTAGAGCACTGGTAGCAGCAATTCGCATTCTTTTACCCACACTTACTGGTTGGCTCAAATTGGTATCATATGTTTCAAGCCTTTCAAGCAGAAGACAATTAATAATATTAGTCAGACTGCCAAAGGACTTAGCATCACTTATTTCTTCAAAGAAAGAAAAAGTAACAAAGAAAGGAGATCTTACTTAAATATTCCCTCAAATGGCTCAACTAGTGGTTCCCATGCTTCTAATTGAATGTTAAATGTTGATGCGGCAAAGGAAGAAATCAACACAGCATTCATTGCCTCAAGGCGACCATGACTTGCAAGCTTAATGTTGGTAATTGTGGCATCAAAAAGTGGAGTCATCTGGAAAGAGAACAATAATACCAGATCAAGACATAAATCACGCTCGACAACTACTGAACAAGAGAATTGGAAATATTTTTATGTAAGGTCTAAACCATTCCACATAAGCTGTCCAAAACAGTTAGAGAAAAGCATCTTATTTTCATCTCAGCTGTTATGTTGTCTCTAGTCTTTGGCTTGATTGAATCACCAATAGCAAATGCTAATCTGGTTGATGGCTTTTTCAGGTCAGAGCGCGCAAGAAATGTGCAGGCCTGCAGAAACAAAGTAGTATACTGAAGGTGAATTGGGGGAGAGAAGGGAAAATATATATGGAAAATTTTGGTGAACAGAAATGGTGAAGGTATGAACTATAATAGATTCAATTTTCTGAAGTACTTAACCTGATTCTCGACTTTCCAAATACTCCAGCACTGAGATGCCTTTGAACTTGATGATCTTGAGATAGGCATCTCAGCTATGTTAGCTTGGCTAACTAAATCCATTCTTGGGCAACAAACAGATTCCAATGAAGGTGCTTCATCGTTTAGTGTTATTATACATCCCAAAGAAGCATAGCCAGGTGGAGCAATTGGGTACCAGAAGAAAGCTTCCTCAGGGCCTTTCTTCCCAATATGAGCAACTTTAGTAAATTGGACAGGTTTCGCAGAAATTTCAGGGTCATCAGCTTTAAAAATGATGCCGAAGGGAGGAGGTTCCAAGCTGGGAAGCAGCATTACAAAGTAACAAAGATAAGAAAAATAAATAGTCTGCTAATACTGCCACTATAAAAGCATAACATTGAAAAAAATGATATAAACAGAAGGTCTTACCCTTCAGTTATGCAGTCACCCAGTGTAGCATATCCAAGGCGAGGTATAGGTCTCCATATTGAAAATGATCGGCGAAGATCACCACCTCTGTCCCACCAGATTCGCTCAAAGTTTGGAGTTGACATGTAATATGTGCTAGCTTTAGAAATTGATCTTAAAACATCCCAACCAGATGAAGTTGCACCCTGGTTACTTGTCTGTTGGCCTGCATTTTCATTTTCACTACTAAAATCCAGGAGAGATTCATTTGGTGAAGATTGTCGCAGGCTAAAGTTCAACAAAAGAAGATGATTCAGGTCAAAGCAACAATCTTTGGATGGACAGTCAGCGGATGGATGTGCATAAAATGACCCGAGACAGTTGTCTAGTCTCCATATGCTAAATCCCGATTCAAATAAAAGATTAGCAGAAGAGTTGGCTAAGCATTCTAAATATGTCGTTGATGTCACCAGATCAGAACGAATACAGTGAACAATGTGATTTGGAGGTGGTTGACATCCAACATGTGCAACACACCCCAATGCCAAGTATCCAGCAGGCGCAACAGGTAGCCAAAGAGAACAATCACTGTCAATATTTGAAAGGCCTTCATCAGTCTGTTGTCCCTGAATACTTGAAAACATACCAATAAGCTTAAATCCCAGAGGCTTCCGTACACGACCATATGTGTTGCTCACAGCCAGGACTGACTGTGAAGGAGGATTTGGCCTGGCCAGTATAAAAATACACCAGTCAATGGAAAAAATAATATATTTGATCTGCGCATTATGAGAGAGATTCGAAAAAGGCAAACACAAATGTCCGAAATAAAGTACAAAGGCACATTGAACATATATTTGAAAACTTACATTGCATTACAACTTTTACATATTTACCACAAGATAAAGCTCCATGTGAAAATCATTTCCTACATTTTATTACCAAAACTCATGCCAATTGCAGTGCAAGTAACCAAGCAGATAGTGTGGCTAACATCATTACCATGTCCAGTAAGGAAAATACGCTGAGATAGAGACAGAGAGAGAAGCAAAACATGCACACATGAAAGGAAAGAAAAAAAATCCTTTCTGCATGTGGCAACAAACCCATGCCACCTGCAGTGAGAGCAGACAAGATAATACTCTCTCCCGCCCAAAATAAATCTCCTATTGGACCCACCAGAGTTACAAATTAGAAATGCAGAAGTTAAAATTTTGTGATTATTAACTATTGCTAGTTAATAATTAGTAATATTACTAAAAATGAGAATCATTACTGAAAATGAGTGGATATTTTATGAAGAAACCACTTCGGAAAAAAGATCATATTGCGTAACATTTCAAAAGGGAAAAGAGAGCTACAAATTTAGGAAGAGAGTGTGTGGATAACACAATTACCAAGTTGTCCAAGTCCATGAAGGGAGAGAGAATCAACTGACCTGTAACAGGACAGTTATACTTTTGCTCGTACTAGAGTTTGAATGCGACAATAATAGATTTCGAAACAAAAATGTGCAGCCACACTATAATCACTACTAACTGATACATTATTTAACTGCAATCTAGAATCCACAACAAGAAGACTGACGTCCAGTGCTCTCCCAAACTCAAGAATCATCAAAGAGAAAAACCAAAGATCTTTTACTCATCCCACTTATTATAGAAATGACCTTCTGAACAATAACTGACTCCCACACAAACAAAACAAGATAAGCAAGATTAGTTTTTAACATGCTCCAGGGTAAAAAAATTCTGGCCATACAATGCAACTGCATAACGCATCCATAATTACCTTGATGTCACACAATCACCCAAAACAACATAGTTTGACGGAGCTCGAGGCCTCCAAAAAGTCAGATTACTGAGACGCCCATTTTCTGAGAACAAGAAGTATACAAAATTATGTTTATTCCGACTTCAGTGATAAAGGGGAAGAAGTTTTGACTTTTCTGTCTATCCTTTTTTCCTTGACTGCGGGGGGAGAAAGCACAGGAGAAAACCCATAGTAGACCAAGAAAAAAAAAAAACTCAGAGAAGACAGCAATCACCTTTTGGAGACACCCATATACGATCAAAATTGGTACAAGGGGACAGGGGGTCCGCATTTCCAAATTGCAGTGCTGTAGATGCCTGACATTGAAGATTAAGTAAAAGGGAAATAACACTCAGAGAAAGATGAGCAAATATATCGGTGAACATTATTGTTATGTTTGTTTTATCTTTCACGGAAGTATATCCCCCAGAAACATCTACTGGATCAAGCACAACAAGCCCAGATCCAGCTTCCACAGTAAAATCCTTGAGAAGGCCTCTTATCCATCTATCATCTTCTTTTGACGCATACCTATAGGAAAAACAAATAAAAGAACTATAACTTACTATTACTGCAACAACAGTAAAATAATAACAAGTAGTGACTAAGTTTTAGGTGATTGGTGAGGTTCTTTGAACAGGAATATCCTATGACTTCCACATTAACGATGAGACCCATGCACACCAAAAGAGATGCATTTCCCACACGTATTGCATAACATCTTCTATCCACAGAAGAAAAAAATTGCCAAACAAGTGTGCATCCAACAATTTTATTCATCAGAGTTTCTCGATTACGTACATGCCACCCTATTGGAAGATCTCCTCTAAAATGGAAACCGAAAAAGACAAACAAAACAATGAAAAGCTAAGACTCACATGAAGCTAAAGTCCGTTTTTGCACGTAGAAGCTTTTCACCGTGTGTAGAATCATCCAGGAATGACTTACTGATGTCATAAAAAGTGAATTCAGGAGAAATAACCTGATAATAGAAAAAATGAAACAAATCAGAGTACAGATGAAGATAAACCATGTTCAACCACTTAATGAAATAGACCGTGTCAAAAGGAGCCAATCACACATCACTCCCAACAGCAGTATCAATTTAATTGCTGACATCTAAAAGTTGGAAATTACATAATAATGGATCCATGAAAAAGTATGTTTCAATTAAAAGGTACGAGATGAGTCCAGTTCGATAAAGCTCAATCCCAAAACACTGCCGTCATGCTCACACGAAACAAACAGAGAGGACAGTACATGCCATCTTTATTGCTAAGATTTTAATTTTTCATGTATTCATTAGTCTGAGGTGTACAGTGTTGTGCCAAAGGTTCCATGAAACTGAGTTAATAAAGTATTAATATTCTGCATTTAATTAAAGTTGGAAGCCAAACATCAGTTATCTGAGAAAGTTGAGAGCTTCCAATAGAATAAAACCATAAAAAATAATTAAGAGCACCAATAACATAAGCAAGTAAACAGAATATGAAATCGACAAAATTAACATCGAACATAAGGTCTCCAGTATTTAAGATAATCTACCTGGGCTTCAAAACTAAAACTTGGTATTTTACTTGGTTCACACAGAACTGTGTCAGAGGCATGTGAGGTTTGTGACACTTCTTCAAAGTAATCTGAGCCTTTATGGTTCCTATTCGTAGAATTATCATCCAGAAAAGAAATTTCAACGCCATCTTCCAGGGAAACTGAATAGCTGCTATCATTGCTCAAATATGTGTATTTCCTCAAAAGCAAGCCATTCTAAAGAATAAGAAATTATAAAAAGCAAAATCAGTCATAGAAGCAGGAACGGAGTTTAGTAAGCATTCCTAATCTATATGTGACTAAGAACTTCAGTAATACCAACCATGAATGGAGACTCATTTCAGATGACTTGACGTACTAACAAAAATAAATAAATTATGACAGATGTAGAAAATAAGTAGCTGAAATACTGAAAGATCAAATAAACTTCTAAAACTACAACTTCGAGGACCTGAAATCAATCCAAAGTCATTGAAATAAGAATTGCCCACAAGAACTAAAAAGACTACGTTTTTAGCAAAAGAGAAGTCAACTAAGAAATTATTCACATAGACACCTTGTTCATGCCAAATTATAGGTAACAAAAAATTGATAATGGGATGACATAATAAGAAGATCGAAATAGTTATAGTACCTCGAATTTTACATTTACGAATCTCAACCTCTTACCCCGCCCTATGATTATAATGGGCCGAATGACTGATAAATGCAACTTCTCTTCTTTCTCATTAACAAGACAGATAGTCTTGCCACAGCCATCATATACGTATTCATCAATCCCAACAGCGTCGGCTATAAGTTGAAGACTTGGAGATAACCGTACCACATCCTCTGTTTGCTTATATAGAGGAGCAGAAAGAACTATACAGTTCTTCTTGGAAATTGGATCATTCTTGGGATCCATAATCTCATCCCTGCCGGTTATGGTCCCCAAAGCTGGCACAAAAAACTCACAGACCGCCAGAAGGAAATCAGGAACAAAGAGAATACGAGGTTGCTGCACCCGAACTACAAACGACTGCGATGAGAGTCGCCATCTTCCGTCCATTAAAAACATTGTTGAATTTGGTAAATCAACACTGCGTTCAGGAGACATCTGCTTTGGGACATCAGTGCACGAGCCAAGCATCAGCCTCATTTCAGCCTTTGTGTTGGGACGATTGTCTAAAATTGAGAACTTAGGTAAAGTAATATACAGGTCGGCTTCTGATAATGATGTCATCCTGTATGACACCCAAAGACCTTCAAGCTGCAACAAGACCAATTCAGAAGCAAGTCGAATATTTACATTTGATATAACATAGACATAAAAACACGGTGGACGGACACACACAAATGGTACTTACAATAACATGAGCCAACGGTGATTCCTTATCAGCCCCATAGCACAACTCTAGCAACGCATAATCAACTTCAACAGCTACTATAGTAACAGTACGCGACAAAAGAACCTGGCTATTCATGTTCACCTTATCAGCCAGCAATTTTATTGTATCCTTCGCAGAAGATTTGCTGCTGCGAAAACTAGGGGGGAGAGTTGGTGGTTCACACAAATTCATGTAGAAACAATCAAGAATAACATTATATTCCTTATCCGACATCAAAGCATGCAGCGAACCCACCTGTTCCACAAGAAATGAATTATGATGTCCCAATAAGTATATAAATGATACATTAATCTCATATTGACATATACATGTTATCCGCCACTACAACAAACCAAATACAATATACGAGATTAAAATAAACAATTAACCTCACTTAGAATCACACATACATACATGTAGTTCAGCAAAACCATTTTCTACGCTGCCTCACCCCTTCCTAGAGTAACAGATTAATACTCTCAACCTCTTTTATTTAAACACGCAAAATTTAAATTAACCCTAAACTATCCAGTTCAAAGGCTCCCTCCCCCTAGATTACATTTATATCAAGGAATAGTGGAGATACAATGCTAATTTATTCAACAGTAAGGATGGCATGTCTTTAAACAACAGACCATATGGCTTAAGCAGTAGAATGTAGAGCACTTAAGATATAAAGGAGTCACTAGAGGTGTAGTACATGGTTAAGTTTAGAGCTGCATCGCGGGTCTCAACTCATAAGGAATTCAAAATATATTTTTTTTGAATAGAATATTACTGGAGATTGGAGTTTTGATTTGTAGATTTGTTGCTTTGTAATTTCCTAATTAGGAGGGAACTGACATGATGACAAAGTGGGTTAGCTCAAGTGGTAAGAGCGTCCGCTACCTAGGGCTTAGGTCCTAGGTTCGAGTCACCTCGGGGACGGGTTGGAGAGGAATTTCTCTTTCTTTCTAGATTAGGTCTGATGTAATTAAAAGAGAGAGAGGGAGAGAGAGAACTACTATGATATTGACATCCTAATGTATACAAGAGGGTGGTGCATCTAAGCAGTGGAATACTTAGAAACAACAGACAAAACTTCAGCAGCAAAACTTCTATGTTTATTACTGAAGTCACTTCTATTAACAAGATACCGCCAAAATCCAGCAACCTGAACAAAACAAGTGAGCTAAAGTGCAAACCACCCTCACACGTATTGGTGCAAGAGATAGGAAAACAAAGAGGAACGTAACAACAATAAAACTTGTAATCATATAAAGCTTTTAAGAATTAGTCAATGGGAAACAAATGACGACCAAAAAGCAGAACAAGAAGTAATAGCAGAAACATTACTTTAACTTCTAAACAGAACGTTGGGACTTTGCGGAAGACGTCTCTTAAACTGCGCCGAACATAAACATGTACTTCTCTTCCTTCCCGTATCATAGGTTTACCAATGGAGCCATTAATCCCAACGGCCATATTGATTCCCAACATCTGTATATATGCAGATAGAATCAGAGTAGGCAGGTTTTAAGAGTAAGACAGATTATTAAAAATATGAATGAGAATACAACCTCCGCATCAAGAACATCAAGATGTACAGCGGAAGGATCTTTCTCCGGACATCCATGCCAACTGAATGCATTACTGATCCGTAGATGTCCAAGATCAAGTTGCATGAAACTGTCAACAGGTACATCAACACAACATTTCAAACCCCAGAAAGGAAAAAGGATTCTAGATGACTACATTTGTTTAATTGGTCAGTTTTACAAGCAAGCATTCACATAAAAGAAAAAATCAGCTTCAAGTGGAACAATGAAAAATAATAATGAAAACGACATCTTGGTGGGCAGCAGGGGCAGCGAAGAGGAAAAGGAAATCAGCGAAATGTTCTATAGACAAATGCACAAATTCAGATAAGAGCAGTGAACCCAACATCACAATAAAATTCAATAATCATTCCCCAGACTCCCAAAAAGAAAAATATGAGAGACCTGCAGGATAGCTGGAAGACTTCAACTTCAAGGAAGACAAAAAAGGTCTTCCAACATAGATCACTCAGCACTTAATAATAAAATTGACAAAAATCAGAACCAAATAGACACTACGAGACATAAAGAAGAAATGAAAATGATAGTGACTAACTCTTAATCACAATTTCTAAGGAAGGGGGAGGCCACTTTCAAGAACTCACACTTCAAAAAATAGCTGCTTTAATACACAGAATTTGAAACTTGAATAGCCAAACATGAAAAAGGGTCAGCAAATAATAGAAACGCATAGAAGAAGAAAGTAATAATATGTAAATCAAATACTAGGCCAAACAAATGAGTCCTTGGGGGTTCAGAAGTACATGGTAAATTCTTTGTAAAATGTGTATAACAATGAGAATATCAAGGTATTAAATAAGTACTACTGAAAACAAAACTCTCAAAGGACTATATGAGTAGTACTACCAACTATATGGTAACAAACCACCATGAAAAGTTGTCATCTAATTTGTGTTCACTGAATGGATATGATCCTACAGTGAAAATGACAGAGAATTGGAAACTAACTCTTTGCTCAATGAATTTCGCGGAACTACTATTATGGGATTATCCAGTGAAAGGTCCAGTTTCACAGCAGATGCTCCATCGACCTCGTATTTCTGAATCAGCCATTCTATTCCTCCGACCTTATCAACGAGTTTTATTGCTTCTTCAGTATGTGGGGTGGCAAGCTCCATGAAGTAAGCAGTTATCTACAGATGAACATACACTAAATCTGTTAGAATTTTGGAAACAACAAGGACTCATTGGATAAGCAAAGTAGCCATTTTCCCTGGTTGTTATGAACTTACGATAGGTATAAGCAAGTTTAGGAGGTTCCTTCCATCTACCAAGTTGACTGTTTTTGAGAGACCTCATTGGGTAAGGAAAGCCACTATTCCTACCATAATGTGTTAATTTTACTTCTAACTCAGAAGTTAAAATAAGCATCACCAAGATGTTCATTACCAGCATGATTATTACAACACAAGACTAGCTGAGCTCCAGACAGGCAACAAGAGAACCGTCATGTCTATAAGGATTCTAGATGTAAAATGCAATATTCTATTAACTTAGCAAGATTAAAATTGGAATCCTAGAAGAAACCTTAAAATTGAAAAAAGAGATAATATTCAATCGCGTATAAAATCTTAGAATTGATAGTAAATGGCCCATTGCCATGGATTTAGGATCCATTACACGAGCATCCAGATATTTTGATGGGCGTGTTGAGATGTGTCACTTCTGAGTTGTCCCACATTGAATAAAATATAAGGAGGAAGTCTTGTTTATAAGCCTATTGAGCTACTCCTCCTATCACCAATTGGTTTTAGGAGGGGGCCCCACCCCCCAAGAATTTAACGAGTTCCGCCAGAGATATAGGGATATGTCACATGAGGAAAGGAATCTCTGTTCTCTCTTCTTTAGGCAGCACAGATAATTTGTATCCCATTAGCATTTAAATTTCTTTACCCATTAAATCCCAAAAACTATGCAACATCTCAATGTTGGACCTTAACTATGTACAAATTAAGGATAAATGTAAGTATAAGCTTCTTAAATAATCAAACTTTTAAATAAACTTTCATACTCTTGTTGACTGATAATCCAAGCACAAATACAACTGTGTAAAAAGCTTGGATGAATATTGACCAACAGCACGAGATCAAACCAGTTTATAGCATATAGTGTGAATGCATAAGAAGAGACTTGAGCCAAAATGTACCTCCTGGACAAATCTGTAAAGGAAAACAATGCGGACAGCAGAAAGACGACCACTCAAACTGTAGTCATATCCTTCGTAGTCATCATCTCCAATGCTGTAAGAATTAAATGAAAACTGGAGAGAGGCCAAAGGCACGAAAAGATGAGCATTAGTTGGAAATAGGAAGGAAAAAAGTTCTACGCAAATATATAAGTACCTGTATCAGGGATTCAGCTTCTTGGTTCCGCAGATCACAAAGCCAACCCCAGCAGTGGTCAGACCCAAGTGACAGATCACACAGCCTGAAGTTCCCCAAAGTGCTTTCTATAGATGTTGAACTTGGATGAACCTTATTTAAAGAAAGAATTGCTTATGATGGATTAACCATGATGCAGAAAGTAAATCGCGGATAGAGGCAGATAACTCAAATAATAATGCAGAACTACACCAACAGAAAAATAAAAATATATCCACATATATAAATAGAATCTCTTAACATGTGATTAAAGAATTTTCCAGTACCTTGACATCCAAAAGAAAACTTTCTTGCACGAACATAGCAAGTTGAGAACCGTCCTCCTTATTAAGAAACATGGTTACGCTATCGACATTCATGTGCAAATTAAAAACAACCCGACCTTTCCCAGACCCCAGTAGTCMCTTAATGGATGACGCATGTCCATATTCTTCTATCTTGTCGTTGTTTGCCACAGGTTCATCRTCAGGATTTTCTACATTTGGACCACTAACCYCACTATTGRCTGAGCTTAGATCAACRCCAAAGTTGATCAAAGCAACAAGAGTTGGCCGGTTGCAATAAAATTCCAACTTTGACATCCGAATGCTCATCTAAAAAGTTTAAACATAATTCAGAAACAAAACTATTGAGGACTAATTCTAAAATATATAAACACCTAATCAAAGTTATCCTTCAGAAGATCACCTGTGTATCTATGCCATCGTAATCAGGGGAACCAGGATTCATCGTTAAGAACGTGACAGACACGAAATCAGAATCATCAGGACCCATTGCCTCATAAAAAACATCGCCAGCAGGTATATTTCCCTTAAACAGATCCTTCTCATGGGTCTCAGCAGTGTCATGGAAAGTAACGAAATCTGCCAGAGCATCTTTGAAGATATCATCCTCTTCAACCGTCACTACAGACAGGTCCTTTACTTGAGTTTCCAACTTACTGGGGGAGCTACACGAATGCTGATCATTGATAACTGAACAGGCTAAATAGTGTGAATGTGTAGATAGAGAACCCTGAAGCTCATCCTTAATTTTCAAGGAATTCAGTTTCACTTTTACGGTCAAATCACTTATACAACTTGAGACGTGAACCTGCAAAAAAACAGAAATAAAATATTAAGACGTGTATGCAAAAGGCCCCAAAAAAATATATATCAAGGCATCTCCAAGATGTTACCGAATTTCAAAATCTAAAGATAAACCAATGAATGTAGCAGTTACTACTAGTTTATATGTAATACATTCATTCTAAATGTCCACATCCACTAGCATTTGCCAAACACTCTCAACTACCTGTACAAACTTCTAAGAGTGAAAATCACTCAAAACTCAAGGTGCTCATGCATAAACTAACAGATTTCCTAGACAACAAGGGACAGTTTTCAAAGTGGAAAACATATTAAAACTACTTCATTTTCAACAAAATGAATATTTTAAAGACCTCCATATATTCAGAAGTATGTCAATCCAGAACCACAAATAACGAGGGAAAGCCTCTCCTATATTCATAATTAATCAATAATTCGCTTCGGTAATAATGCTTTAGTGAATAGCATAACAGACCAACTGAAGAAAACACCTTACAACAGCTAACGAAAAACATTACCATCTTACTCATTATCAATTAAAAACAATGCTGAGGGATATTTCTCTTGGAAGAACGTGATGTGTGTGCTGAGAGCATTCTCTTGAAGGAAGGCAAGATGAGAGCTACAAACTATTTACAAAAAGCAACCCGGAGGGCACAGTATCAATGTTTTAGGCAGTTTAACATTTAAAAGATTCCCTATCTCTTAAGTTCACATCTTTCCCATGAAAGAACGCGCAAATTAAGTGACTTAAATCAGAATTCATAATTCACTAGCAAGAAGACCAGATCATTGTTCAAACCTTTCCACCACTAGCAAGGATTTGAAGAAGGAGCTTCTCATGTATCCTCTCTTCTTCGTCATCTCCAAACTGAGAAAATAGAGAAAACGAAGTAACAAGAGGTTATAGAGAAATAATGATTCTTAGAAGGCAAAGAAAAAGAAAATTGAAAAACAATGTTCAGACTAAAGGAAATACAGAGGCAAAGTAATTACTTGCTACTAGAAACAACAGTAAAGTTGCATAACATCATCTAGAAACAAGCTATCGCGAAGTTCCATATATTCTCACCTTTCCATATAATGAAAATTTCATTTCTACCACTGCTCCATTGACAACAAGATCAGCTGCTTTCACATTACTGGACCGAGATTCAGCAAACTCTGATGGATCTTCTCTTAGATCGTCAAGTATATCAACTGAAGGAGGAGCCTTTATCCAGAAGACAGAAAGTTAAAAATCAAATGATGAGTTCTTCAAACAGAGAAAAAGATTATGCTGAACAAGGTCAATGATTTCATATCTTACAGATGCTCGGTATGTACTTTGTACAAGTTCTCTCAACCAAGCCAACTTTACCTCCTCATTTGGAAACTCTACAATCAGAGTACTAAAAGATTCCAGAGCCTTGTTTGCAAAATAGAAGAAGAAAAAAGAGGATATTAATTGCCAAGAAGTTATCCCATAACAAAAGGCATCTACAAAGATTAGAGATCACATTGATAAAGATATAGAGTAGAGATTCCATTAACAATGTATCTTTAATAATACAAAACAGCAAACTTGTCAACCACGAATTTAGTAACAGGAGCTTCTTTTCCAAAGATCCATTGATAAATATAACTGATCAAAATGCCACGACACAAGTGGAAAGAGAATGTACATAAAGATAACTAACAAATTGGTGGGAATAATGGGATTTGCAAAAGAGATTGTTGCACACAGAAAACTAATTACAAAAACTGAATGTAGAGGGTAAATATTAAGTGTGTAGGGAGCAGAGATAGAGAGGAGTGGAAAATGAGAATATCGAGCAATAGCATGAGTATATATTGTGCCCCCTGTACAACCCCTACATCCTTTAACATATCACTTTTTTCCTGCTAGTCTTCATCGTTGAATTATTATATTGCTTTTCAAGCAGATTAACATAAGGGTTTTCTCTTTTTTTGTCAACGACAACAAGTTTACTTCTTGTGATATTCCATTCATTAAAAATATCACTACTGCTAAATCACAACAGAATCCTCACCTCATTCAAATGAGTAAGGCCTGTGGATTAAGCTTACAACCTTCCACAATCAATCCTAAATGTTTAAAGATGTTCTTTTCATACTAAACAACCCCAAAAAGCTTTTAAGATCACATACCTTTTGGATATCCATGCCTCTAGTGCTGACAGCAATACAAGAAGTCGAACCACCAACATTTGTCGAAGGAACATCACATACTTGTTTACCAGCCATGCTGCAGTTCCAGAAGTGGACAGGAAAAACAAATCTTATTAAATAAATATAAAAAAAAGGAAAATAAAAAACTCAATGATGCATGGTGATCTGGCAATCATATTATTGAACTCCCATGCCAATGTTTCACCCCATAATGTTTTCAAGAAAAGGTATTAAAAGAATTATTAACAAAAAGAACCGAAAAAGGTTATGGTAGACCTTGAGCACCGTTGATAGCTTTGGGAAGTTTCGGATTCCAAGACATAAAGGTGTAATCCGGATAAGACCAAAAAACAGGGTTGCCATGCAGCGACTGAATAGCCAATTCCCTGCATAATAATAAGGTGATAAACTGATTTACGGCATTAGCAACTAACATGCAAAGTACATTGTTACAAGTTATTAATATACCTTCCAAACAAGAATTCTTGCCTCAGTTGTCAGATATGGTCGATTCCAGGGGACAAGACCAGTTGGGAGGCTTTCAACTGTATGCTGCTCATCATTAGGCATTGCACCATTGAATAAATTCAACAATTCATTGAGCCTGAAATATCTATCAGGCGAGAAGTGTATGCCAAGGCTTGGGATTTGAACAGAGATGCGTGTTGATGGATGATTCCGATGTGGTACCTTAATCTTAGAGTCAAATAGTGTACATTATTAAAATATTTTTTTAAGATACAAAAACTTAAAATTTCTGATGAAAAAAAATTAATGAGGCATACCTGATCAACAATAACAGCCATTCCACACCTATCGATCAGAGAATAGAATTTGTTAGCATCTTCAGAACAAGCAGAAATGGAAGGACGGGAACCCCAATTGAAAGATTGACTCGTGGAATCACAATCTGTAAAGAAAGCAGCAATATCTCTTCCTGATATATGAAAACGGGAATACAGACTGTGTCCATGGTCATGAAGTTGTCCGTCATCCTGTTATGAAGATAAAATAACCTCAAAGTCACAGAACTCAATGTGGCATATGAGCAGGTCCAGAATTGAATAGAAATTAACATACCATTGTTTGTAAAGTGAAATGACCGAAATCTAACAGAAGATGGCTGTCACTTTCGGTAGAGATACAAGATCTTATAGGAACTCTAACTTTGGGAGCATCAAGATCAATGTCAAGAGCAAACCTGGTGAGATCAAAAATAAAATAAAATGAAAAACAACAGTCCCTCTAAGAGGCCAAGCCATCTCAAAAATGACATATGTTACTATAATAGACTTGAAAATTGCCTCTCCACACTGTGCTTCATACAAGAGTAAAACAGGAAATATATCTACTAAGCTTAAGAAGAAAAACATACAGGTTAATCAAGTCATATATATATACAGAAGGTAGAAATAAAAGGCATCGTGTGAATTAAAAATGTGATTCTCCCACGTAATAATATGAGAGGTTAACCTGCTCTGTTCTTCTAAGACCATTTGAAACTGCTCATGAGCTTTTCGTGTCACTTCTTCAATTTTATGCTGTCCATATATTAACTCAAAGGTTAGCTTCAATCAACGAACGATATATGAAGTAATCAGTCTATAAGGGATAGGCTTCCCCAATCAAGGTCCTGAGAGATAATATTACCTGCAAAGCAGTTGCAGTTTCCAACGCAACAGTAGGACTAACAGCAGTGCTCCTCTTCACAAAATGTAAAAAGCGCTCATAACTTTCTGCGATTATCTGTACAATTCAGTAGAAAGACAAGGAGATATGTTACAAGATCTTCTAGAAAATTTAAGCAATTCAGAATAGTGGCATTACGACTCCACAATATATGAATGTGATTGATTTCCTTTTATGGATAAATATAACGATAAAGAGAGGTTTTCTTATATTTTCATATCAAACAATAAAATGTTTGTCTATCCTACCAGGATTGTGTTGTTTTTTTTTTCATTTAACATCATTCACTAATGGCCTAAGGGTGATTTTTCAAGAGAGGATTGAGTTAGGAGAGCAGTCATCGACCTCTAGGCACAGTATATCCCAATCAATTAGAGATAGCAGTTACTAGAATAAGGCATAAGTGTTGGCCAAAATTCACCCTTTCTTTACTTATTCGACAGACAACTTTAAAACAAAGCAATAATATGACAAAAAATCTGATATCAGGAAAAACTTCAAAATTTTCTATCTACATCTCAATAAACATCAAAAGAAGAGAAAGACGAGAAGGCCATAATAAACCAAATTGATGGAGGAGTCAGTCAGTATAAAGAGAATCTATAGCGAATCACCGTGACATGACATGGAGATATTGTTGCAGAAAGCCTCCAATCTACATTTTCTCCTGCTGGAGTATGCACAAAACTAGCTTGCAAAGCATTCACCTTCTGTTCATTGGAGACACTCTGCGTTCAAAGCATTCAGCAACAAACAAAATTTAAAAAAAACAAAAAACTACAATCACAGCCCCAAGTAAAAGAAGGTGAAAGACTCTTTAAGATTTGATAATATATTAAATGAAACATATTCAAGGAATTCAATTAATATAAAGGGAATAGAATGAAAATTTAATTTCTCAGGCTTCAAAAAAATAATAAATTCACATCTTCCAGGTCATTCGAGATGTCAATATTATTGGTAAATTACTGAAGCAACCATTGAGAAGAAAACCCTTTCGGATTCCCGAATCACATACTAGTTACTACATAGGACCTAGATAATTTTATTAATCAAGAGCACTATAAATAATATACATTCAAATATATATATATATATATATATATATATTTTAAATGACAAGACAAGAAAACAAACCTGAGCAAGAGATCCTTCAGGTGAAGAAAATCCATAGTATTGCAACATTACATCACAATGGGTGCTTCGATGTTTAAACTTAGTAGACACATTTAGATTTTCAAATCTACCACAAACAATATCAATGCCATTAATATTGACAATCCTGGCTGCTGCTTTGCTGATAGATACAATTATCATATAATGTATCATGTTCTGCATATCCTTCCCTATATGAGCCAAATCCTCATCTGGCTGGAAGCTTAGCAGGTTATTGACCGCCTCCCATTCTTCTTTAGTCAATCTCTCTTCCACTGACAGAGTAACACTTGAAGTGTCAACTGCAGAGGCATCTTCGGAAGAGCTTCGCCTGTTTAACAATCGATAATTAATAGGGGATAAACAAATAAAAAATGTAATCAAACTGGAAACAGGATAAGTGATGCACATATACAGAAGTTGATGCAAAATGTAATCAAACTGGAAACATAATAAGTGATGCTCATAAATAGAAGTTAATGCATATCTTTTGATTTTTCTCTAAGTGGCTTGCTACACCTTGGTATATGATCAAGATTCACACAATATGAAGAAGATAATGAAAACCTCCAACCAAACCCAACAAAGAAGGTGAAGAAGGAGAGAATACTGTTAGTATATGAAAGAAATTAACTTAAACAGAACGGACCATCTTAAGGAGAACCAGCTTCTTTTTTTAAGCATCCTCTGTTCTGCTGCTTCCTTTGATTTTACTGATTCAACCTTTGCATGGGCAAGAAACCTAAATGAAGATCATGAATAAGAGATTAAAAATGTAGTTATAGCTGATAATCTAGAGAGAAGCATCAATAACAAAAAACAGCAAAGGAACCCAAGCCTAAACCTCAAACAAGACTCATCATCTCAATCCATAAAGCAGCATGTATTCAAACTAGTGATTAAAACATCCATACAGAAAACCAAAAAAGGTCATGCAGCGAACTCTCCAAACAATATATTTCGACAGATAATATGAGTATTTAGATATGCAGGAAAAACATAGAAAACTTTTTCCATCATTTTCTTCTCAACACTTCTAAACAAAATTCAAAGAGTAAAATATACAGACATCGAAAAGTTCTGGCACATACCTCCATAACAGAATAACTTTGGGATCAAGGTCTTTTTCAATGTCTCTTATTTTAGAATTATCTACATTTATTTGCTGCAATGAATCAGCATATAACTGCACATATCGCCTACGAAGATGACAGAAATTCTGGATTTGCTCCCACGAAAATCGGTAACTGTCAGGATATAAAAAATAGACTAGTTTTAGGAAAACGGAATATTCAGATCAGGTGACGACATGAATGTGGGAACTAGTATCCAGTACCTCCAATAACTATGTGAAATAACCATGAGCGATACATTAAAAATGGAAATTCCCTAACTACAAAATTTAGGTGGCATTCAATAATACTGAAATTAGAGGATCAAAAACCAAATTCTAAATTATTACATGCTAATCAAACAACCATTAAATCTATACAGAAAATTTGATAGAAATTTTCATTTGTATAAATATAATTATAATATCATAAAAGGAACTATTTTAAGTACTATAGAAACGATAGTTATTAGTATCCTAAAAACATCTGCACGTGCTATGGATCAAAACTTTTGGTCGCTTAGTTTTTGGATTTAATTGCCTCAGTAAGTTTTTTTTTTTATCTATTGTATATTTATTGATTACATAGTAATTATCCTTGTGGAAATGTGTGTGCTAGACATTCACACCTATGTCAATAAACAATTATTCTTTTTAAGTCTAGTCCTAAGCCAAATAGAATCAAAATAGTCCCCTAAAATATTGGACTTTCTTTATATGGGTCTAGTCTAGTTAATTAATTCCAATTACATGTTACCAACAATCTGGAACTCTGCATGGATTCAGTTTCAAGTGTTGACAGCGACATTTAGATAGTTACTATCCATTTTATTATCATTTACAATTCAAGATTACCACATCTTCTTCTGCTGCAACCCAGCTTGAGCAGCATAACGCCACCATAAAGCAGCCTCCTCTGAAATTGGCACCACGGGTCTCAAATGAGAGACTTCCACATGTGTTCTATATGTAGATATGGCCTCCATAAGTTTAATCCAGTCATGATACTGAGCCTGAAATGAGAACAGGTAATATAAATGATAGCTCCATATTCAAATAGATAGAATTTTCAAATAAGTCACCAATAATATCTTTCATACTAGGCAACATAGCTGATGAGGAGAAAGAGGATTCATAAGTGCTGAACACTCGGTGGCAAAGTACATGGTTGTGAAACATATCCAACTAGCACAAAAAAATATATGAAAATGTACAAGTGCGATATTGACAAAAACAGAATACTCTCCACACGGAATGCCATAGTCACAGATATGGTCAGGAAATCTGCTGCTTGAAGATGCATATATGCACCCCTGTGTGCGTGTGTATAACAGGTTTTACAAGATTTAATATCAATGGAGAAATATTTGTAAGATCTCATACCAATATTCAGTTTGGTTTACCATCAGAACCATAAGTTAACATATTAAGACTGATCAGCTTCTAGCTACTCATAATCAGGTAATTAATAAGGGCTTGTTTGGGAACACTTTGGCATAAAAGTCCATCTATGAAATAGACTTTTGGAAAAGTGCAATTTAGAAAAGTGCTTGTGAAAAATGTGAAGTGTTTGGTAAAACAATTTTAAAAGTCCATTCAACAAAAGTGTAGGAAATGAAACTCAAAAGTCATAAATTAACACTTCTTCAAAATTGACTTTTGGAAAAGTTACTTTTTTCAAAAGTCCATTTTAAAATAACCACCAAACATGTTTTTCTTTTCTAAATGGACTTATTTGCAAAAAGTCCATTTCAAAATGGGTTCCCAAACAAGCACTAAGTATCCTGCAAAATACTACTCCATCCGTCCCAAAAAGATAGGCTTACGGTTATTTCACACAATTAAAGAAAATGTTAATATAGTTAAAGCTTGTCTTTCCAACTATGCCCCTATGATTAATTAATTATTTAATCATTGTCTACTCGGTTTTCGTAAAATTTAATCTAGGTAAGTGGAGTAGTGTGATAATTATAGGGGTATGCATGGAAATGACAAAATAAAGTAACAAGCCCATCATTTTGGGACACCCAAAGTAGAAACCAAGCCTATCTTTTTAGGACGGAGAGAGCAATAGAACTTTCTTTTTCTATATTAAGAAATAAAATATTTTATTAACAAAATAAAAGAGTTACAATTAGTGGACAAGAAACCCACGGAAGGTCAAATGAAACCTATACTAAATCTAATAGACTGAAGTCATCGAACCTCCAAAACACGATCAAATCAGAAAGAAACAAATACTAATAGAACTATAAGTCAAGATTCATACCTCAGTAATTGTCAAAGAAACATCACTGATGACAATAGAAGCCTTCTCAAAAGGAACACTTGAATCATTTCTTTCCTGATTTCCTAGACGATGATACTTAAGAACTCCATTGATTGGGAAAACTAAATAGTTCCTGTCCTGAGCCCAAGGCGACGTCAAAGTGCTGCCTTTTGAAGATTCATTAATGCCATCTTCAAAAATCTGAATAACGGTATAAACAGAGATAATCAAGAAACAACTAAAATCAGACACTAAACTCTGAGAGAAGATCACTCTAACACCAAAGGAAGGGCACAGAATTTAAGAGAGGACAAGACCACAGTAGCTTCAAATTAAAAAAGCACCTCAATCCATTCTCGAGGGCTAAGATCCTCCCATCTCTTGTCCAACTTCCAGGGATCACGATTCGAATCATGATAAAAGGCAAGCCTTTCAAGTTGCAAAGACTATAACATACCATGAAATAGGACAAAAGATAAATCAGTCCAAATATTATGTACAACTGCATACGCCTAAACAAGAAAAGTTAAATGAAGGGAATTTAATCCATGCTCCAATATATTAGTAACATTTCATAGCTGTAATTTAAAAGGATATATGGTAATTTCACTATGGGATTCAATGAATTCAGAATCACATTTAAAACTATAATCTAACTTCATCTATTAGTAACAAACTGCAAGTAAAACTTATCAGCCTGTAAGCCCAACCATTAAAAGGAATAACATGAAACAAACCTTGCGTAATTTATCTAAAGCACCACTTGTGTCAAAGGTTTCATTCCCCTGCTCATCCATCGTAACAGCAGCCAGCTTTGCAAGGGTAACACCACAAGAAAATGGTTGTCCTGGATTGCTGAAAAATACACACACTCATATATGTATATATAGAAAGCAAAAGCCCATGGGTAATGAAACAGTGACAAATAATTGGAGACTTAATTACTACAATAAACAGTAGTTCATAGATTAAACGTGGGATGTGGCATCAAGTACAGAAATTAATTAAGCAAATAATAAAATTTATTAACTCCAGATAAAAACCAACCTCACAGAATCTTCATATCTAATATGGACATTGCTGATAGAAATCTTAAGGTTTCCAATAATTGTAGAAATTAGTGAAGCCAGCCAAGAATTTCCAGCTGATGGCTGCAAAAGAGTCATGAAATTATTATAAAATTATAGATGAACAATGTGTGAAACTACTCAACACTTTTAGGAGTAAAAAGCTTAGACAGAGTGAGACTTGCACGACATCAACTTAAAAACAGAGAGAAGAACCTTATTCCAAGATCTTTACTATATATATATGTGTGTGTGTATATATATATGCAGTTGATTTCCATAAGATTTATCTTCTCCTAAAAAGAGATTAAATTCTAAATAATTTAGTGGACAAAGGAGGTGCAACTCATGCAGAGTTATTAATCATATAAATTCGAGTATGCAAATCAATAAGTTATAAGAAGGAAATATATCAGGAATATACGAAAGTATTATGTGACCCTATCTTGGGATTCTTCCTTATACTACTGCTATTTCTTTCCCTGCAGTTGAACATTCTCCAGATATCAAGACTTAACAAACAAAGAACATTGACTGTAATTGACTGACTCGAAACGTTATCTTAAGTCTCCCAGAGCAACAGCGTTCAAAGAGGGAAGAAAATAAAAGGACGACATTAGGGCCTAGGGGCTTCATATATTATACCCTTTTTTTTCCAACATAATTTAGGGGATGCTTGGTTGGAGGGTTTAGAGAGTAGGGAATGGGAAACACTATTAAAGTGGTGCTTGATAACTACCACACTATGGGTTTGATTGCCCAATTTTTGGTATTGAGCCATACACCCCACAAACATGGGTTATCAAACCCATTAACCTCCACAATCAAACCCATTCCCATTCCCATTCCCATGAAATTCACCAAGCATCCCCTTAAAAGTCATTTCTAACCGTGCATGTAGAGACTAGAGAAAAAAGAACAATGCTGCAAATAACTGCAAAACTTTGGGAAGTAACCAAGGACGCATACAATGCAATCCAGTGCTGCTCCACATCTAGCAATGAACTTAAGCGGAACACAAAAAATCCATATAAACTAGAAAATTTTCCTAAAATATGAAGAAATTACAGATGACTTCCATACATTTCCCAGCTTTGACCTTGATATTGCTTCAAGGGTCGCTGATTCTGCTTCCTGCAATACGAGAAATACAATATTAACAACATTGAGAGAAGCATCAAATAAGAAAATAATATTTATTAAGATTCATGAAAGGTGAGAAAATACTGTGATGTGATCATGTAAACATTAAATGTTCCAAAAAGATAAAACATAGACGAGAAGTTGAATGGAGTTCTAAGGATGGCCCATTTTAAGACCCGAAACATTTTGAAACATCATAGTAATCAAAGTTTCCATACTTAAGGACACCAAATCTGGGCTTTTCAAAAGCGCTAGACAGAGGAATTGTGGAGATCTGTAAAGATCAGCTTTCCTATAGTATCTATTATAATTTTATAAGTCCTTTTACCTTTTATCGATTTAATTTATCAGCATAACTCCTGATTCTCAGCATTATTCTATTCTAACCACCATTTATCGGTCCCTTTTTGCTAATACATTCGAAGCAACAAACCCCTAAGCTTGTCCGATCACAACAAATTTTTGTAAGACCAGAAACCATTTTGTTAAGGAGGCACAATCTGTTAATGTGTACTGGTAATGAACCGTCTCACCAGCAAGTAGCCAATTCATACCACATATAAAAAGCAATAACTAAATAAATATTTATAGGAAAGGAGGAAAAAAGAGCTCAAAAATAAAAAGGAGAACCCGGTACAATTTAGTAAATCCTATCAAAGAAATACTTTGAAAACCACCAGACAGTTTAGCCAAAACAAGGATATTACAAACACATCATTGTGCTTTGTTGCAGATACTATCTATGGGGGAAAAGGACAAAAATAGGACCACCACGAGCCTGTACTTACAAAAGAAGCAAGGACACAAATACCAAATCAAAGGTACGTCCAATAAGATGCTGAAGCAGTCTAAAGCTTCAGCCCATGGGCCATGACTATAAAAATAGCCACCCAGTAGCACAAGAAATCTAAATAGATGATGAACTTGAAATTTGAGCATTTTGACATTCAGCATCATGTGCCACTAGCATATGTGATGTAATCCAAACGAGCAGTTGAAAAGACAATCAGCAATACACATGCACCTGAGTCCCTATGTATTATACCATTCAACCAATACAAGGAGGCAGAGATCAGTCCCTATAAATGTCACTTGCTGTGAAAGGAAATTATTTTGAGAAAGGTAAAGTACTTGGGTAAAGAATCAAAGAAGCCAAAGGTATGTTACAAGATAAATAGCCTGAATGCTTAACTTCCAAATTTGGAAGAGAGAAGATAGAATGATTCAATCACAATTAAAATGTCTAGCAGGCCATCAGCCTTCAATCATGAGAAAAAGTTTTACGAGAAAGTACTTACACAGTCCAGTTTTTGTTTATAAGATCACATGGAGGATATTCAACTACATATGAGAAAATATATTTAAAAAACTACTCACATCAATTTGTTGCAGCTTGGCCTCAAAGAGCTTTTCCCGGTCTTCTTCCTTACAAAGAAAAAACAAAATATTGCGTTAGGCAGTGATAAACCTTTTACAGATGACCCACGCATTCTTCTATTAATTTTCAAGAGATAACAATTCGAACCTTCAGAGACCTTCCATCAGGTGCAGGATTTGCTAGAATAAACACTTGATCAATTTGAACAATGACCGGCTCCTTGCCAAGACTTTTCCAAGGTACCTTTTGTCAAAACAAAAAATGCATCCAATTAATTAAGTTTTATTTTCAGTTAAATGAAAGCTTCTAAATTTTGGTTGAAGCAAGAAAGTGAATGAGAGGATGTGTCGCGTGTGTGTTCTTAGCATAACAAACAATGAATTCTTTCCATTTATGTTATCAAGAATGAGATGGGGGTGACTGGATGGAGTTCTCAAGCTTATACATCTGCAATGTACCACAACCACATCCCACAAATCTACTACCACAACCACATCATACGACAGCGCAGAAGAAGCTGAAAGAAAAAACTAAAAGATATAATACAAACATCTGGACAAGTAACCCAATGTAGTAGTACCCAGCCAATCATAGTAATGCTACCAAAGTAGTTATCTGGATTCTTGAGATATATAACAATGTATTGATACAAAATCGCAAATTGATAAGATAGTTAATAACTTGAAATTTTTTGTGGAGCTTTTACTTCTTCTATAATCCACAAGTGTAATGTTGCCTTTGAACAAAAATATCGGGGACAGTCTATATCACAAAATATCATGTTCAATATATTCATGAAGACAATTCCACCATTTGGGATCCAAACGCATACAGACAAAGTTGCAAGGTTATAACACTCAAGAATAAGTCAAGTAGAGTGCTCAAATGCAACATGCAAGAACCAAGGATACAAAAGCACAAAGTATATGCTTGCAGTAAGAAGAAAGAATCAAACAAAAACGACAAAGAATTGGCAATGTTGTTCATAACTGGTAATTGGCGTCTCTGAGCTGAACGGAAGACAAGGATCCGTGTATCTTAAACATAGATGGTAAAGATACATAACATTTTTACTCAATTGCAGTTAATTTAATCCCTAAAAGAAGCAAATATTACAACGGTGAAACTAATACTGACTGAAACTGAAAGAAGAGTAGGTAATGACACAACTGAAACTCAATTAACATGTGCTTTTAGGTGTGTATCCTAAGATTTGCTCATGAATGGCAGATAGCCAGAGAAGGACTAAAGAAGGCAAAATTACCTTCAAGGTTATAGTACCAAGGAAACCGGCTTTGACAGTTACAGGAAGCTTCAATGCATTCAAAGCCTCCGCTTTCAATTTCAAATCTTTGAGAACCACATCACCTGGAGAAAACACAGGAACATACCAAATGTCAGCACAATATCCCGGTCTTAAGCCTTATAGAAGTACAATAGTTATCAATGCCAAAGGCAACTCCAAGGCGACAAAGTCATGGCCTACAGCCCGACAGCCTAGGCAACAAAAGGCAATGGCATGGCCATGTAAGGAGACAACAAGTAGAAAACATGTTCGTTCATACTTGCAACTGTATTCACATTGTGGAGAAGATTATCTCTTCATTTGGATCTAAGAAAATAACATCAATTATCCTGAACTGGGGATGATTTGACTCCCCGTCTTCCAACAACTCAACATGAGTTAATACAATAATCTTTTTCAACATCGCATCATTTGATTCAGAAATCAAATGGCCAACTTCATGTTTGTTGATTAAAAACTCATGAGAAATAGTGACTCCTATAAACAGATCCAAAGAGAAGGAAGGGAGACAAAGACAGGTATACATGATATTAAAACTCACTTAAGTGGTAGGTACAATTTGGCACTTAGCCAAATCATTTTTCCACAAATAAATGCTTAATCCCAACGTCCAAAAATAAGATCTCTTCATTCAATAACTTTATATTAACATTTTAAGATATTCTGTCAAAATGATATGCAGAACATTTCTAAACCTTTTATCGTGAAATGTATATCAATAAATAATCATTAATTCAATCTCATGCTCTGATGCAATTACAAGGCTTGGAACTCTTTCTAAGCATTTAAAGAAACAAAAGAAAAGAGTAAGGTTTCCCCACAAGAAATGGAGGATGAACAACATATATTTCAAGTACAATGAAAAGAAAACAATTTATTTCTGTGTCACAACTCAAACCAACTCTTCATTTTCTATCAAAATTCAATTAGTGAAATAATTTAGCACAGCCATTGGGATTTGATGTGCAAAGCTACAAAAAACAAAATGTCACAAAACATAAAAGGAAACTTAAGAAAATTCCAAAACACACCTTTCCAGACACTGATTCTCAAGGCCTCTGCCGACAGCCCATGGACATACTCACCCAAATATTTTCGAAGCAAATGCAAAACCTGCAAAAAAATAATTTATAAATGAACAATGGACATGATTTGATGAATAAGTTGAAGACATATCACCGAGGATACGAAAAATAAGAAAAGATACGGAGCATACAAATGAACTTTCTGATAACATGATATGCTAGATGATAACATCTCGAAAAGTTAAAGGAGAAAACCCTGGAGGATACGGAGTGTAAGGGGCAGATTAAGCTACCCTCTGACCTCATGAAAAAAATAACGGAAGATTTAGAAATTCCACTACTCTCCTTAGAGGATCATCACTACACAAGCCTTACAGCCATCTTAAGAAAATAAGTACCTTCAAACACAAGTAATCATGTACATGTACATGTTCATGTTTTTGTCCCAAATGAGAAAGATTTTCTGGCTCCATCACTGAATTTACTTACTTCCTTAGTTTTATCTGTGCTTAGACATCATAATCTAAACCCAATATACTGACCATGAAGCCAACCAGATTATTTAAGGCTTCATTTGGATTGAGAGATTTGGGAGAAAAGATTTGAATGCCATCGTCAAATCTCTCAACATACTTGGCTAAAAACTGAAATCTGCGGATTTCAAATCCCTCCTACATTTTAGTTCGTTTTTTGTGGATTTGAAATCTTTCCTCAAACCTAGTCACTTGAAATCCATCTTTCTACTACTTATACATATAATTACACAAAGTCACACTATCTCTCTCATACACACCACACATTTCACATACACACACACACACTGCACACATTTCACATTTGCACATATTTCAGACACACACACACACACACACCACATATTTCACACACAAAAAAATTATTATTGTTATTATTATTATATTATTTTTCACTTAATTTTATATTTTTCTATTATTTATTTAAAAAGGAATTGAGAAATAAAATTTGTAATCGATCTGAGATCTTCACAAATCCTCATTACAACCAAACAAGAAAAGTAAATGAGTGGATTTCAAATGGGTTTAAAATCCATCCTAGAACCTAGTCATTTGAAATCTATTCTTACGCACTAAACATGTTTCACACACAAACACCCCACACATTTCATACACGCCACATTTTTTACTAAAATTTATAATTTAATATTTTATTTCACATTTTTCTAGAATTTATTAAATAACAATTGAGAAAAGTTTTAAGATGTGTAATTGACTTGAAATCTTCATAAGAAGAAATGTAAACGAGTGGATAGTGAATCCCTCAATCCAAATGGAGCCTCAAATTCCCACCGCAACAGAAATTTTAGAAATTCTTAAGCCTTATTTCAAACCACTGAACATACTAAAGTCACCAAGTATACTAATTCCGCATAATTCATTCTAATAGTACATGAGCTTCGGTTTCCACTACAACAAGAATTCAGACCACTTTCATTCACACATTTCACTGACAAAATCACATAAGTTAAAATTTCATTTCCATGTATTTTCCAATCAAAAAACTTCCAAAAGTTGGTGTAAAACCGCCAGCATTTTACGGTTCCGTAACAACAACAAATTCAAATTATTAAAAAAAATGAACCAGATGAAAACTTACGTGTGCCTCGAACATGATGGAATATCAAGCTGCCGATCGCTTCAATCGACAGTTTCACGAGTTAATTTCAGCAAAAACTAATGATCGCTGGCCAGAAACAGCCATTAATGAGTGCAGAGCAAAAACCCGATCGGTTGAAAAAGGGTGGTTTTTTGCGTACTGATTTGTAATATGTGAGGCAATAGAGAGAGTATTGAGGTGGTATGTGAGAAACGGTGGTGGGGTCTCAGGTGCTGTTGATTGTAAGTATAGACGCAGAGCGGTCCTTTAATCCTTTTTGGAAACATTTGCTGCAGGTGCCAGATCCTAGGCTCCTGTCGGGTCGAATCGTAAGCCTGATTAAAAGTGGGCCGGATCCCATTGTTATGGGGCTATGGGCCTTTCTTGGCTATTGCCTTTGGCAGTTCTATCCGCACTTGTGTCTTTATTTAGGGGTGGCAGTGCCTGATTAAAAGTGGGCCGGATCCCATTGTTATGGGGCTATGGGCCTTTCTTGGCTATTGCGTTTGGTCAGTTCTATCCGCACTTGTGGGTGGCAGTGGGAGCGGGTGGGGCGGGTACTCCTACCCCAACCCCCTACCCCGACCACGTCTCCGCTTGAAAAATTTATTTATTTTATTAGCTGCACTCTATACCATGTGTTTTCTTTTTGGTGTGTGTGTTTGTGTTCTTTTGTTAAGTATATTTAGAGTGAGTTACATAAAATATCATTGGTTTCAGTTAATCATATCTCACCCACCCACCTTACCACACCCATTGTCAACAAAAAAGGAAAGAAAGAGAAAAAAAAAATTGTTAAGTTTTAAGTTATGTGTACAAGAATCATAGATTTTATGGGTCGAATATAACCCCACAATCTTATTAATTCACTACTGCAAAATAACGGCGGTTTTTTTTTCCTTTTAACGGCGGTTTTTGAACCGCCATTGTATCGACCGCCGTTAAATTTTACGGCGGTTTTTAAAAACCGCCGTAAAAAATCATAATTTAACGGCGGTTTAAACCGCCGCCGTTAGTTGGTTCACTTTTTACATCGGTTTTAAAGAAATACCTTCTAGAAAGTAGTAAAAACTTTTAAAAAAAATAAATGAAAGCAGGTGCTCTAAAATTAAATAAAAGCAGGAAATTGATTGTGCTAAACAGAAAATGTACCAAATGAAATTACGCAAAAATCCAAAATAGCCAAAAGAATAACTCAAAACCATTCAACAAAGAGTTCAAATATCATTCCCTCTCTTCAAAAAATAAATTCTAAACTATATGACTTATAAACTATTAAACTAAAATCATATGGGCAGGGCACCTGAGACATTTCCAGGAGATTTTTGGCTGGAAATAAATAGGACGTATTATGCCATGCATTGTAAACAAGTAGAGATAGAAACCAAACTGAAAAAACGCGGGTACAGCATCAAGTAGAAGTAGGTACTAATGATATAAGATAGCACTCCACAAATTCGGGTACATTACACAGGGAAACAGCCGCTCGCAGAGTGATAGTTTTCTGGGCCTCAACATCTTTCATAGTAAGGGTCAATAGATACAGCAACTGCCCGGCCATAACAAGCCTTGTTCACTCTCACAAGCCCAAAACATTTTCCCACCTTCTGCACCACCAGTTGGAAGATTTATGATTCATTATAAGACCCAATGATCAAGAATATATAAGTAAGTGTATATACTATATACCTCAGCCTCACTATTGATTGTGAAATTTAAAAAGTCAGTCGTTATCTTCAGGGCATCAATAAACGACAACACTTGATACTCGCAGTCAAAATATATCGGATAGAGACGAGAGGACATCCAACGAGGAGGAATGCAATCGACATCATAGCCCTACATACCAAGGAATTTCACCTTTTCCGAGTCCATTTGGCACATAATCCAGATAATAATAATAAGTATGACAAAGAAAACAATAAGAAAAAAGAGTATCAATCTAACATATTCCACCATGAACAATCAACCAATTCATCAACATATATATATTCAATCAGCTGATAAAAATAATTGAAATAATTAAATGAGTAGAAAAGCCAAATCAACCTACCCAGCTCTTTCGAACTTGATCTAGAAACTTCTCTGCAACCTCAGATTCCTCTTTCATTTTAAACTCTCCTACATAGTCGCTAATATGATTATATCTGTATGCCGTGCAATTAGGGTCTGGAGGCCATTTGAACTCGGAAACTGCACACAGAAAACCTGCCCAGCCGGTTGGAGTTTGAGGGATGCTCGGTTTGTCCATTGCCCACCGTAAGCTGTCATCCTGCTTAACATCAGATTCATCATCGCAACAAATGTTTTGTTGCCACTCACGAGCCGATTCACATTGAAAATGTTCTTCGTCAATCCTCTCTCTTATTTGCTCGTACTTTTCTTTTGTGTGTATGAGCCTCCATTTCAAACATTTGCTACACCGAACTGTGCACATCTCTACAGAATCCCAGACTCATTTGATCGTCATATTTGGTTCTTGTTGGACTGCCATAATCAAAGAAAAAAGCGACTCAAACTACTTGTACGTACTTGAGACGACTTTTCGCTTCTGAAGTATATATATATATATATATATATATATATATATATATATATATATATATATATATATATATATATATATATATATATATATATGGACGCAAAGAATAAATAATATCGAGCAAAATCATTAGATACAAAGCAAAATAGAACGCCAATCAGATGTAGAATCCCAACTAGAAAAACTGCATAGTCCCTTGGCAAATTTGAATGAAGCCAAAAGCATACTAAATCAATCCGAAGAGATCAGAAACATGCATATGTGTATATATTAGACTTATCAGAAACAAATAAATTTTTCAAGCGGAGACCGTGGTCGGGGTAGGGGGTTGGGGTAGGAGTACCCGCCCCACCCGCTCCCACTGCCACCCACAAGTGCGGATAGAACTGACCAAACGCAATAGCCAAGAAAGGCCCATAGCCCCATAACAATGGGATCCGGCCCACTTTTAATCAGGCACTGCCACCCCTAAATAAAGCACAAGTGGCGGATAGAACTGCCAAAGGCAATAGCCAAGAAAGGCCCATAGCCCCATAACAATGGGATCCGGCCCACTTTTAATCAGGCTTACGATTCGACCCGACAGGAGCCTAGGATCTGGCACCTGCAGCAAATGTTTCCAAAAAGGATTAAAGGACCCGCTCTGCGTCTATACTTACAATCAACAGCACCTGAGACCCCACCACCGTTTTCTCACATACCACCTCAATACTCTCTCTATTGCCTCACATATTACAAATCAGTACGCAAAAAACCCACCCTTTTTCAACCGATCGGGTTTTTGCTCTGCACTCATTAATGGCTGTTTCTGGCCAGCGATCATTAGTTTTTGCTGAAATTAACTCGTGAAACTGTCGATTGAAGCGATCGGCAGCTTGATATTCCATCATGTTCGAGGCACACGTAAGTTTTCCATCTGGTTTCATTTTTTTTAATAATTTGAATTTGTTGTTGTTACGGAACCGTAAAATGCTGGCGGTTTTACACCAACTTTTGGAAGTTTTTTGATTGGAAATACATGGAAATGAAATTTTAACTTATGTGATTTTGTCAGTGAAATGTGTGAATGAAAGTGGTCTGAATTCTTGTTGTAGTGGAAAACCGAAAGCTCATGTACTATTAGAATGAATTATGCGGAATTAGTATACTTGGTGACTTTAGTATGTTCAGTGGTTTGAAATAAGGCTTAAGAATTTCTAAAATTT
>BMAC01000243.1:465464-482834 GCA_014905375.1 Phtheirospermum japonicum
ATTTAGGGATTTAGATTTATTTAGTTCCTTTCTTGGTGTTTGTGATTTTGTGTGAATTTATACTGTGGTTCTGGGGAAATTTTGTGAAGAAATATTGTCGTTGGTGGGATTTAGGTCTAGAAACATTATAATGTTGGATATTGCTGGAAAAGCCATTAAATGTGCAGTGTATATATAGTTATTTAAGCTCACAATAGGTAAACAAAATCTCTACATGATTTTGATGATATTTGGCGGATATATATTCAGTTTGAGTTATAATCTATTTTGATCTTTAGATTTTCTGTTTTTGTTTTCCCTTCAAATCTTTAAAACTGCACTAATACCAACAACAGCGGATCAGGGTTTCTTCAAGCAAATCATTCTGCTGGTTTGAGTTTCTTATCTTCCCTTTTGGTAATCGCTTTAACTTTCTTATCATTCTGATTATGATTAAACTAGATTTTAATATTCGAGTTTTCTTAACCTGATTTCGGATTGATTTACACCCTTCTGAATATATGCCTCATTTAAATGTGAACACGTCGTGATAATTTCTTGTACCTAATTGGGATTCTGATCTCTATATGATGGCTTATATTCCTGCTCCGCCCCCACTTCAAACTAAGTGGATGTCTCCGTCCCCCCTCCACCCCCGCCCCCGCAGGTATATTAGTTGCCCCCCGACCTCGCCCGCAATACCCACACGCCCTCGTCCGTATACCCGGTTCGTATCCGCTTGTACCCGCTCACATTTTATTACTTAAAAAATTTTTAAAAAAAAATATAGAGCTTGATTTTTAGGTCTATTCAAATATTAAAAAAAAAAAAAGAAAATTACAATAAATTTAAAATAGCATGACAAATATTTAGTATACTACATTTAAAAATAGTTCAAAATATAAAAAAAAAATATTTAAATAATAATATATGTGGGTTTGAAATGGGTCTCAAAACGGGGACGGGGACCCGACGGGGGGGACATTATCCCCATCCCGTACCCGCCCCCGCAAAAACCCGCAATTTCATACCGTCCCTCATCCCCATTCCTGCTTAAAGAGGGTAATCCCCATCTCGGTCAGGGCGGGGGCGAGTGGGTCTCCATTTTAACCGGGTTTATTGTCATCTCTGGTCTTTATTAGCTGCACTCTATACCATGTGTTTTCTTTTTGGTGTGTGTGTTTGTGTTCTTTTGTTAAGTATATTTAGAGTGAGTTACATAAAATATCATTGGTTTCAGTTAATCATATCTCACCCACCCACCTTACCACACCCATTGTCAACAAAAAAGGAAAGAAAGAGAAAAAAAAAATTGTTAAGTTTTAAGTTATGTGTACAAGAATCATAGATTTTATGGGTCGAATATAACCCCACAATCTTATTAATTCACTACTGCAAAATAACGGCGGTTTTTTTTTCCTTTTAACGGCGGTTTTTGAACCGCCATTGTATCGACCGCCGTTAAATTTTACGGCGGTTTTTAAAAACCGCCGTAAAAAATCATAATTTAACGGCGGTTTAAACCGCCGCCGTTAGTTGGTTCACTTTTTACATCGGTTTTAAAGAAATACCTTCTAGAAAGTAGTAAAAACTTTTAAAAAAAATAAATGAAAGCAGGTGCTCTAAAATTAAATAAAAGCAGGAAATTGATTGTGCTAAACAGAAAATGTACCAAATGAAATTACGCAAAAATCCAAAATAGCCAAAAGAATAACTCAAAACCATTCAACAAAGAGTTCAAATATCATTCCCTCTCTTCAAAAAATAAATTCTAAACTATATGACTTATAAACTATTAAACTAAAATCATATGGGCAGGGCACCTGAGACATTTCCAGGAGATTTTTGGCTGGAAATAAATAGGACGTATTATGCCAAGCCATCATATAGAGATCAGAATCCCAATTAGGTACAAGAAATTATCACGACGTGTTCACATTTAAATGAGGCATATATTCAGCAATATCCAACATTATAATGTTTCTAGACCTAAATCCCACCAACGACAATATTTCTTCACAAAATTTCCCCAGAACCACAGTATAAATTCACACAAAAATCACAAACACCAAGAAAGGAACTAAATAAATCTAAATCCCTAAATTCACCTTGAAAATCAAGCTTTTCACAAAAATCACAAACAYCAAGAATTTTAAAACCGAATTAACATCCTTAATAGCAACYATCAAAATCAAAGAAAACAAATACTACAAAATAAAAGGCAAAAGAAAATGAATTACCTCGGAGGCTTTCGAAGGCTCCAGCCAATAGCTTGGAACCCTGAGTTCCTGAAGGGAACTCTGCTCATCTTCGCCGATGCTCTGAGAACTCGAGTAAGCAAATTTTCTGGGGTTTTTGGATAATTTAATGCCAAATTTCTGGTGGCCGGCTGGTTTCGCAAGTTTACACTCGCCGGTTGGATTGATGAATAGGTTAATCGAGGTCGGGATATTCCTTCGCCGGCGATGTGGTGCTGGAGATGAAATTCGAGGAGAAGGAGGAGTACCCCGACGAGAGGACGCCGACTTCGTCTTCGTCGGAGCACAAACTACAGATTGCCCGGGGAGGCTGAGAACCGGCGCCGGCGATTTCCTATCCCGTGAAATTTCTGCAGCTGGAGCAAACCGATAGGCGGACATGGCGAGCTACGAGGAAATTAGCGTCGTGGATTTTGGAGTCACAGCTCCAGCAGAGGAACGCGGCGTCGGAAGAGCAGAAGACCGCGGCGTCCGCATTGCAGAGCTCGCAATGCCTCGATTTCATCGTAAAATTAATCAATTCGAGCGGCTGAGAAGAAAATTTGGAGTAGATTAGGGAAAACGGGTTACGGTGTGAGAGTGAATATAGGGTTTCTAGAGAGAGAAAGAAATCTGAAGGAGAGAATGGATGGTCCAGATCAAGAGATTTGTTTTGAACGGACGGTGGAGATCAGTAGATCAACGAGCACCAGGATCCATGACGTGGCTTTGGATTTTGTGATTTCTATTTTTATTTTTTATATACATTCTACGGCGGTTCTGAACAACCGCCGTAAAAACTTTAACATTCTACGGCGRTTATTTTCAAACCGCCGTTAAAATTAGCTGGAATCCAGTTTTACGTCGGTTCTCAAATAACCGACGTAGAATGTGGGGAGTTTTTACGGCGTTTCATATAAAATCGCCGTGGGAATAAAGTAATCAACGGCGGTTATCAGAAAACCACCGTTAAAATATATATTTAACGTCGGTTCTTGAAAAACGGCCATAAAAATATCGATTTAACGGCGGTTTTCCCAGAACCGTCGTTAATAAGCCGCCTTCGTATCCTGTTTCTGCAGTAGTGATTGAGCCCAAAATATTTTAGATAAAAATAGTTATGAATAAAAGACGTAAATAACTTTACATGGTTGGACAAACTTCACAATCTGAAAAATCAGAGATGGAGACCGAAGGAACAAAAAAAATCCAAAAAGAGGCAAACTCAGACAAAGAAGTGCGGATGTCCATTCCTTTTAAACGGCTCCCAAATGTTTGTTGACGGTGATGAGAAGTGGTCATTACAAATAACATGTGGCATGCATAATCACCCTCTTGCCAAACACTTCAAAGTTCATTCTTATGTCGGTCGCTTAACTTCTACTGAAAATGCATTTGTTGTTGATATGACAAGAAGCAACAGTCGACCAAAAAATATACTGTACGGATTGAAAACTAGACATCCTGAAAATGTGTCAATAATTAGAACTATTTACAATGCTCAAGCAAAGCACAGAGCTGTGAAGCATACAGGCAGATCACAACTGTAGTTTCTCATGTCAAAATTGGAGGAGAATCGTTATGTATTCCACGTGAATCGTTGTAGTACGACTGACGAAGTTAAAGATATTCTTTTTGCTCATCTAACTTCGATTGATTTACTTCTTGCATTTCCCACTGCCTTGTTGATGGACTGTACATACAAGACGAATTGTTATAAAATGCCTTTATTGGAGATAGCTGGAGTGATGTCGACCGATATGACGTTTATGGTTGCTCGCGCTTATATGAAGCGTGAGCATGAGAGAAATTACATGTGGACATGCTCTATCCTCAAATCACTGACGAATCCCACGTGTTTGCCCAAAGTTACTGTCATTGATAAGGAAAATGCGTTTTAATGGGGTGTCGGCTACTTTTCCAAATGCGAGACAATTTTTATGGCGTTGGCACATTGGTAAAAATATTTTGACAAATTATAAGAAAAATTTTCACACAGAGGAAGAGTTGGATCATTTAATAGTTCAAGGAATAAAGTGATGCTTGTCGATTTCAACGAACAACTCGGAAGATTTGAGTCTGACTATTCCGATCACCCATTAGCCGTACAATATTGTATTAATCAATGGGTGAATCCCTACAAATAGCATTGTCAAAATGGGCCAAAGCCCGCGGGCGGGCTTGGGCCGCCCTTCTTGCAGCCCGTTTGATCGCGGGCTTTTTTGGCCCGCTCCGCGAAGACCGCGGGCTGGTCACTTTTTATTTTATTTTATTTTATTTTTTTATAATTATAATTATAATTTATATTGATTAAATTTGAAGGCATATTTGTATTTTTTTTTTCTATGAGCCCGTTAGAATACTTTAAATAATATAATAACTTTTTTAAATTTTAATTTTATTTTTTATAATTTTTAATATAAAAATAAGATTTTATTTAAAAAAAAAAATGGGCCAGCCTGCAGGCGGGCTGCGGACATAGGTTTTCTCAGCCCGCGAAAAAATAGGCTGGCCCGCGCCGTTTTGGGCCAGCCCGCGGCGGGCCGGAGCGGGCTGGCCGGTTTGACAGTGCTACCTACAAAGATCACTTGATCTCTGCATGGACAAATAATATTATACATTTCAACAATACGACAACTAATAGGTACTTAAATATATTTTATGGTTACTATTTAACACTTTATGACTTTCTTTTTAATTTTAGTTTTGATTACTTACTCTAAATGTCTTTTTAGGGCGAAGAGTGCTCATGCCAAGTTAAAAGGATATTTGGGATCGAGTATGGGAAACTTTGAGACATGTTGGGCGAAAATACATTCTCTTCTCGAGATTTCACTCATTGCAATTCGTTTGAGAAGAGTATTCATGTAGTCTCGTTATCAACCAACTATTTTCAAGATGTTGCGCGGTGAGATTTTTATTGTAGCATTGGATAAAATCTTAAATGAAATGAAGGTTATAAATAACATTGGCATCGACTCATCACTTTGTGGTTGTTTGCTAAGAAAGACATGTGGTTTTCCTTGTGCACATGAGATTAGTGAATTCAAGCGATTAAGGATGTCAATACTATTAAATAGTATCAATAAGTTTTGGAAAAAATTAGACATGGAACCAACTCAATGGGATAATGCGAGTGTTGGAAATGATATTCAAAATTAGGTGAAAGATAGTATTGCGAACCTACTTGAACAAGTTTAATCTGGTTAATCAATCTGAGCAGCTACGATGTTGAAAAGGTTGAGAGAAATTTTGAAACCTGACACGACGTCTTTGATCCCGCCTGAGGTCCTTGTACGACCTCGTGGAAGGCCAAAGGGCCAACACATAAAGAATGTGAATTCAACAAAATGTGACTCGAGCAAATTTGAGTATGTGGAGTCATTTCATGATAGTCATTCCCTGACCAAAGTATCGACTTGAGTGGGCCTATTTCTATGAGGGCGATGTTCGTTTATGCTCCAAGACAAAAGCAACCGGTTATCCGGAAAAAATGAGATCAGCTGCATATGGATTTTTTACGGATGAACTTCCTACGCTGTTTCTTGATTACGTCCTTGAAACAAAGAATGTACTGGGGGATGGTCATTACGGTTTTCGTGCAGTAGCTCATTTAATGGGTTTCGGCGATGATTCATGGGGTAAGGTTCGGCGAGACCTTATTGATGAATTGCAAAAACATCGTGAGATGTACACTAATGTATTCATCCCACGCGGAGCTGTTGATGATGTGTTGTGCGCATTGAACTACTATGATAAACCTGCACCCATGAGATATTGGTTGTTACTACCAGAGATGGGCCACCTTATTGCATCTGCGTACAATGTAATATTGGTGGTATTATCCCCAAAGACTTGCAACACATACTTGCCTTTTATATCATCGATTCCAGTTTCCGCTAACCTTAATGCATACACATCGCATTAGTTTCCGGTGCAACGCACTTTATTGCGGTAGGTTACTTATTTTTTTTTAATATATGTGATTACATTATAGTAATCAAGTTTATTTTTATTATATTTAGGTGAACATACGGCCGAGACATCCATTACCTATTGTACCTTATAAGTGGTATGAACGACGTGAGGATTGTGCGAAGGGATGGGAAGGGTTGTGCATGCAACAACTTAGGTTATAAAATGAACTTGTGGTAGTTAATTAAATGTATTGTGATCATTTGTACTATGTTCTATTAAATGTTGGACTATGTAATTTGTGATTTCTATTTTATAAGTTTATTCAACTATGTATCGAACTTATATTATGATTAGTGTAATGTTGAACTTATATTATGATATATTTTGAATTTATATTATGAGTTTTGAATATATTTTTTTATGTTAAAATAGTTAATTTTGGGAACATACGGTGTTTAGAATCAAAACTCAAAAAATAAGACACGTTCGAAGTTTTGAACCGAACATAAATACTATGTTCGAAATATAAACTCGAACATATACGTTGTGTTCATTGCAATTTTCGAACACCTCTCTGTCTGGCTCAGCTCAAAACAAATAACAGTTTGCACTGGACGCAAGGATAGGGTTTTCAAGAATTATAGTCGAACATGAATGGTTCAAAAATTCTAACCGAACACAACCATTATGCTCGAAATTACCACTCGGACATAAATGTTGTGTTTGACTGAATATTTCTAACACCTCACTATTTGATCCAGCTCAAAACAGAGAGCATACTGCATTGGATGCAAGGATAGGGTGTTCGAGAATTATAATCGAACATACTATCATTGTTTTTGAAACTTCGAACATGAACCTTTCAATATTTCTATCCGAACGTATCTACTTTGTTCAAAAATAAAACTCAAACATATTTGTTTTGTTCGACTTCATTTTTCGAACACCTCTCTGTTTGGTCCAGCTCAAAACAGAGAGCATCTGCATCGGACACAAGCATAGGGTGTTCGAGAATTACCATCGAACATGCTATCATTGTTCGATTAGAAACTTCGAACATGAACCGTTTTATATTTTTATCTGAACATATCTACTCTGGTCGAAAATAAAACTCGAACATATATGTTGTGTTCGACTGCATTTTTCGAACACCTCTCTATTTGGTCCAAATTCCAGAATAAGTTCAACAAATTAACATCCAAAACACAAGTTAGAAAATACCAAACATCCAAAACGCAAGTTAGAAACTACCAAACAACCAAAACTACTGAACATAAATAACAATTCAACAAAACAAATAACATTGTTAAACTACTAAACATCCAAAACATAAGTTAGAAACTACCCAACATCCAAAACTACTGAACACAAATAACAATTCAACATTAATAAATCCCAATAGCTCCTAGAACCTCATTCTCGACCCCTAAGTCTACCACTGGACGGCTCGGACACATCATCACTATCAATATCCCCTCCTCCTAAGGCTTTGTATGCATCTTCCACTGTGAGATAATCTTCCACGAGATCTTCTTCATGACGCCTCCATCGTTGCACCAATGTTTCAAACAAATCTCGTGTAAGCCTTATCTGCTCCCACGCATTTGCATTCGAAGAGCGACTAAGATTAGTCGAACATAATTCTGGATTTTGTACGATAGGGTGAGAATGCTTGATGTACCATTCCATGGAAAAACATCTAATACACCCTTGGAAAAAAGTGACCTTGCAGAATTCATACTTGTCACGAATAGTGTCGAACGGGGACCAATCAACCTGCGTATTGTGACTCCCTTAATTATTGTATAAACAACTAATATGAGTATCAATTCAATGAAACTAAATATGAGGAAATCATTGAAACTTACATCCGATACCATCAGCGAGTCGAGTGTCTCTCTGTATGCTGCAATCTCTTATGTCCGTTCTGCTGATCGTGCTGATGGTAACCACCTAAATGCAAAAGGTTGGCTGGCATCATACTGTTTGTTGTGTGGGGGTCGCATACAAGGGAAATATACATATATCCACGCCTACAACATTTCATTATAGTAAGTACGAGTATATTGCATATATCCACTTCTACTAGCGAGTTTATTGAAAGATAGTAAATAAAATCATACCTCAAGTAATATCAAGTAGCCACAAAAAGATTTGACCTCGCATCTTGATGAATGTCCTAACTGACTATATAAGAAAGCCAAAGCAGCGGTGCCCCACGCATACATATGTATCTGATTAAGATTTTCTAACAATCTTAGATACGTGGTCATTACTTTGTTTCCAGTCTTATCCGCAAATAACATGCATCCTGGGGTGTACAAAATGTACGCTCGCGTTGCATATTTCAATTGATCTAGATATTCAGACTTAATATCCTCAAAAAATCAGTCCTTTAGTCGCTCAAGTCTCACATAACTACCCCTACTATTAGCAATCTCCATGTAGGCGTCAAATTATTCAATCCTTAACAACCGTGAAATCAAAGCATCGCCTTTCTCCAATTGTTCTCTTGTAAGCTCCATAGGATTTCCTGAAACTGATGTGAAATATGTTGGTCTTCGATGCCAATGTTTAATAAATGCACTTATCAAAGTTCTATTTGTAGCGGGATATGACATATCTCGTAAGGGAAGAAGCTTCGAGCGCCTAATTAATCTTTTGAATTGTTCAGTCTCGAGTTTCTGATCTTCCCACTGAGATAATTTTAATGAATGGCACTAAAATCTCAAGATATCTCATTCGATGCCAAACCATATTTTCGAGGCAACATGTGTCCGAAAACTAGACAACAAAGTGATAACCTCAGGACCTCCAGGATGGGGAGACTTGAGTATCTCATCCTCAGTAGGAACAGTTGTACGTCGGGCTCTTTCACCCTCTCCAGCCTCTTCATTTGATATGGCTCTTCCGTATTTTTAGAACCTACATTTATTTGCCCCTGATTTGATGGGCCCCGACCTCGTTGCCTCCTAATCGTTGCCTTTGGTCTTGTTCTAAATCCTTCCACATCTCCCTCATCAATAGTTGGTTGGACAAAAAAAATATAATTTAAATACGATACATGTATTAATTCATACATATATAGGTTCTAAAATAATATCGAAACAGGTGCAAGTTATTCGAAATAATCTCGAACACAAGTGTGTTCGAAAGCATTTTTCGAACAAACTGTTTGTGTTCGAAAATAATATTCGAACATGAGCAATGTGTTCGAAATTTTAATTCGAACACATTGCTTATGTACAAAACTTATTTTCAAACAGAGGCAACTTGTCGAAAAAAAATTTCGAACATAGGAAGTATGTTCGAATTAATATTTCGAACGCCTGCGTTTTCAACATTTATGGTAGAAGATTGTTCGATTGTTATTCATGAACATGGACAGGATGTTCAAGATATTCTTCCAAACATATTGCTCTGGTTCGTAGAACCAGAGTCGAACACGGGATTTTTTTTAAGAATTTAAACCCTAACCTAAATAATTGAATCAAACCGCAATGAGAGACTTACCCCTTGCATTTGATGGCTGACCCCGTTCCATGGATCCTCTGAGTATATTATTGTGCATTGTTCTTAGCAAAATCTTCTTCTCTTTTTTACCTCTGTTCTGCACTTTTCTTCTTCTTCCGTCGGTTTCTTTCTCTCTTTCTCCTTACTTTTCTTTTTATTTTCCTTTTTCTTTTACTATATTATTATCCCTTTTGTTTTATTATTATTATTATATTATATGGGGGTAAAATGGGGTATTTGTGGGGTTAATTTAGTAAAAATAAATGTCTTATAATTTTTTGGAGTGTTCTTATCAATTGGGGCCAACTAATAAGATTTTGGAGTGCGTATATCTGCGCCCTAGATTTTATTATCTAAGCTATATAAACATAACCCTAGGTTAAGTTTATATGGTTATTAACATGGAAAAACGAAGTTTATAGTTACAAATTCTTTATTTTGAGAAATTAGAGTCAAACTTGTTTCAATCAACACCCGTTGGTTTTCTTAGTTTTTTGGGGCCTTGGTCTATTGAGATAATGTTAATATTTCGATTATAATTGGTCGAAGTGTGCTCAAGATTTCGGTCCGTAGCCATCGAAAGTTTTCATTTCTATTTTCTTACTACTTTCTATGTCGGTTTTATATGATCAGTTTCTATGTGAGTTTCATAAAATCGATATAAAAGAGTTTCTACATCAGTTCAAAACCGATATAGAAAGTCTCAACTGGCTTAAATCTGGAAAATTTCGGCCACAAGTGACTAAGATTATTGGGTATTTTGGGCAACCAATCGCCAAAAATTTCCTGAATCATCATTAGACCAAGAACAAGTTTTGCTAGCAGTTTTTTGAAATTCCGAGCTAAAACCAATAACGGGGATGCAAAAATAATAGCAGAGAATAATAATTACTTTGTTTTTGTGTCTTTTTAATCCTCAATTATTGATTTTTTGTAAAGTTTTAAGAATTAAGGTTTTGGAATAATTGAAGTGATATTGAATAAAAAAATATGGGAATAATTGAAGAGTGATGTAAAAAAGGAAATTATATGATTGTGTGTTTTAATGGGTGTGTAATAATTATATATTTAATGGGTGGATTTAGTAATTGAAATGAATAAGTTTGTGTAGATATCTAATAAGGGTATATAAGATAATTCATTTAATGTATTTTATAAATAAAATTAATACCGACTAGTAAAGTATCGGGTGCAGATAGAATTGGTCATTGAGTTTTAGAAATTTTGGCGTGGATTAGTCTTGCGAGTTCTCGATTAAAAGACCGACGCTTGCGTGTGTCAAACTATACATGAATGTGTGTGTTATGTGCACTTAGTTGTGAATATTATTTTGTCTACGTATAAAAACTAAACCGATACACTTATTTGTACATAAAAATGCTAAAACATGCAACAAACTTAAAAATGTGTAATGTTAATTAAGATTTTTAATATCGTTTGTTAATTAATCGAACAACATTGCAATGTTAGCCCATTTGGAAATTATGTAGTAAAATTTTATTAATACTATGAAAAATGTAACCGAGGGGATAGATTCGGTGACCGTTTTATACATTAATATGGAAAATGTTAGAAATTGTGTAATAATCTATTATTACTGATATGGCTTCCATAATTGCTCACCCGGTTTGACCAACTTTTAGTTCGGACGTGGTTTAGCTTGATAGTCACTACAGTTAACTAGTTTGAGGTCATATCATCTTCTCCGACGTAATTTAGCTTGGGTATATCAAGTATTTCAACCCCGATGTTTTGAACCTCAGAGCTAGAGAAAGCTCAGAGGCCGTCGTTTGCTACATGAATTTCTAAAATGTTCTTGGAGCAAGTCATCTAGATTTGGTTGAGAATCATTATAAGTTAACAAGTGATACGTTGTTGATAGCTACTTTAGGAAATTCAATCATGTTTAGAGATGACAAACCCATTTCTTGGAGGACAAACTTCTAATCACTTATATAATGTGATTCATACCTTATTTTCAACCATAATCTCAAGTGTATTGCTATTACTTTGTTGATTTGATTTTGAGCCATTTTCAACAAGATTATGATTCGAGTGTCAGAGTATTAATTTGTACATATTTGTGTGTGATTTTCGTTTATTTTTGCATTTTTTTTTGTGTGTTATAGCGGGTTTTAGGTTATATTTTCTCTCATTTTTCTTTCTTTCAGTTTTTATGCAGCTCATGTCGATTTCTGTTCCTTTAGTACTCTTTCTCTTATCTCTTGTAAATATTCATTATAGTTTGGTTTTCTTGTCTTTTTAGTCATCCGAGCGGAGCCATGTGCATCCCCAAAAGTTACGACCAGTTCAGATGGACAAAAACTCGACAAAGGTTCGCAAAACATGCCCGTCGGTTGACCTGCAATCGACACATCATCAACGCATCACCGACGCACACCTATCGCCCGCATCAAAATCCCGATTCGATTGACTTGCCGAGGTATACCAGATACCATCTATCATCATAGCACGTCGAGGCGACATGACGAGCACATACCGCCAAGTCGACAACCCTAGTCGATCGACTTGCCGAGAACAACGCGCCGTTGTCGATCGACAATTGTCATCGACAAAAGATCAACAATAGAGATACCGTTGATCGACACAAGTTGATGATCGATCGACGATCATCATTTCCAGAAAAGATTATCACGGTGCCCTCCTCGACTTACACAATTTAAGCGTCAACATTCCCCAACTGCGACCAGATCTGGAGACTTACCTTTTCTGACCTAAATAGCTCACTTTCAAAATTTTGAATTTTCCATTATTCTTTTATGATTCCTCTCTTGATAAATTGCTTTTAGTGATTGATTTTAAATATTACGATGATTTAGATATGGGGAAACCAGCTCGTTGGGAGCTCCGTGTTCTTTTTCTGTGATTAGTATTTGAAGAATTATTTGGGTAATTTCAATCATTGATTTCTAGCAATTCTCTTGTGGTTTTGAATATTTATTTTGAATATGTTGATTGCGTTCATTTTGATTTTCATTTAATTGTTGAGTTTAGGCTGAAATTGTTTACGTAAGATTGTTGAATTCTATTTTGATTTTCTTATTTTATAATCTAGGTTGTTATTCCTTCGGCGTTTAGAAGTTGGTGAATTTTATGACTCATTTTGGCTTTAGTTTTATTATCAAACACCTTTAGTTGCTTACATGTCACTTATTGTTCTTTATCGCGTTCAATTCGTAAGCTTGTAGATATAGTATGATTCATGTCGATTTGTCAATTAGTTGGCATGTTAAATTAAAGTCTTCTAACTATCTTATTCTCATTCTTAAAAAGAAAACAAACCACAACACTCTTTGATCGATCGTGTATTTTGTTAAATTGTGTTAAAATGAGCATCTCAATCCCGATTGTCATTCCTCGAGACGAGCCAAACTTACCACTTACAACCGCTCCGTTCTCTTGCGGATGAACCTTTCTTTAACAAAAAAGTAAGTGCAAAATATTTGATTCAAGTACCAATGACAAGAACCATTCTAGTGTTATGTTTCATGTTGTTCCAGTTTGTAGGAAAGTTGATAGGGCAGTTCAATATGTTTCTTACTGTCCAAACTTCTAATACACATCAATTACTACTGTTGCTGTCGGAATGACACCTCAATAGTTTACTCGATAGGCTTGATGTACAACAACATAAAGGGTAAATGCGATGTGAGAAGCCCTCCGATACACTTCATGTGTGATGACACAATTGTGTCATAGATATTACTATGTTGGGAGTGGAGCTCTTACTACTCTTACCATATGAAGGCTCACTAATTAGTGGATTTGTTGGGACATGTACGACGTATAAAAGACATTGGCTACACATTTAAAATTTGTTTACGAGATAAAATGTCTTAAATTGCTGTAAAGAATTACTTGTATGGTTGTTAAGAGGGTTTTGAGGCTTGAATTCGGGCACTAATGATAATTTTTATTGAGTGTTAACTATAACTATCTATGTAGGTAGGTGAATCGAACTTTTTACACCTACTTTTTATTTAAAAATAAAAAGCTCGTCCACAAGAGAACGGAGCTATTGTAGGCGGTAAGTTGGACTCGAGTCGAATCACAAGGAAGACTAATCGGAAGCTTTTCTGGTGTTTGATTTTACGAACATAGAGACGAAATATAAACTAAACTAAACATGCGATCCTATTTGGTTTGGGGTTTTCTAACATCTACGAGCAATAAAATCGAAAGCCTTGAAACAATTATAAAAACGAGGGTTCTAGTGCGCCAGAGTCATCTCCACGATCAGGGTTGTCAATCCCGATGGTTCTAAATGACCCTGGGCACTAGAACGATAAACTTAGCCAAAAAATATTATCATGATCAAAGCATAATTTCAACGTAAAGCATGAACATAATCGAACGGTAGAAGGAATACGAACTAAATTAACATAAACATTCAAAGATAACCAAAGCCAAATACAAAAAGAAAATAACAAAGTTCAGAAACAACTATGATATGGAAAAGCATCAGCAGCAATCCAACGAACTTCAGCATCGATAAACGATCTTCAACGTCGGACCAAATAAAAACAAAGAAACGACGAATTAAAAATGCTAATCTTGCATGAATCGAAAGGTGGCAAGAACCTAGGGTTCTCTGCATTGTTCTGACCTTCCCCCCAAGTTCTAGCACACTTGAAATGAAGAAACCACCGGCCTTTTATAGGCCAAAATCACTGCTCAAACTGCCAGAGCGTCGACCGACGCGGGCGGAGCGTCGACGTCGACGCGTGCCAGGGTTGTCGCATCGACTCGGTAGTGCGTCGACCGAAACGAGCATAAATCGACGTGACTGCAAGTTTGCGTCTACATGTGCGTCGACCGATGGAGCTAAGATCGACGCTACTGTAGCTTTGCACTGGTCTAGCTTCGGTCGACGCGAGCGGCTCTCGGCGTTGACGCGGGCGCTGCATTGCAACGCCTGTAGGGCTTCGGCACGTCCCGTTTCTTCGCCTCGAGATGAAACACTAAAACTTAGTAAAATTAGATTATTTCATATAAAATAAAGTAAAAACACATTAAACACCAAACGAGACGAAAAACACCAAAATTGTATGGGCTTACCGGTCGAGAAGATAGACTGCTGCAAGAATAATTGTATGATCTACTGGAGAGACGATTCTGATTTGACAAGTTGCAAATCCTGCAATGAACCTCAGTTTAAACCTGTTCCTCATGGAAAAACAAAATGACAGAAGGCTCGTGTCGCGTACAAGAAGATGTACTATTTTCCATTAACTCCTCGTCTGCAGAGGTTGTACGCATCTAATGCCACAGCTAAAGATATGAGATGGCATGCTGAACACGTGGTTGAAGACAATGTTATGCGCCACCCATCCGATTCAGAAGCTTGGAAACATTTCAATGAGACTCATCCAAGCTTTGCGGCTGAAAGTCAAAACGTGAGATTGGGTCTTTGTACAGATGGTTTTCAACCATTTGGAAGTTTTGGAGCACAATACTCATCGTGGCCCGTCATAGTTACACCCTACAACTTGCCTCCTTCGATGTGCATGGAAGAACAGTTCATGTTCCTGAGCGTTCTTGTACCAGGACCAAAGAATCCAAAAGACAAACTTGATGTGTTTTGCAACCTCTAATCGCCGAATTAAATCAGTTGTGGACGGTTGGGGCTCCCTCGTACGATATATCTAAGAAATAAAATTTTCAATTGCGAGCAGCCCTTTTGTGGACAATCAGCGATTTCACTGCGTATTCTATGTTGTCCGGATGGAGTACGGCCGGTCAAAAAGCTTGTCCTTACTGTATGGAACGGTCAGACGCCTTCACTCTTAAGTGCAGTGGGAAGCAATCGTGGTTCGACAATCATCAAAAATTCCTTGAGCATGATCACCATTTTCGAAAAGATAAACGCCGATTTCAAAAAAGAAGATCTGTCGAGACTCCACCGCCGGAAGTGCCCTCAGGATAGAATTTTTAGCATAAATAGAAATATTGGGGCTTCTGAAAGTCACTAAACTAGATGCAGCACTCGTTAATGCGCAAATACCCCAAACGTGTGGTTGGAGAATACGAAGCATTTTCTGGGATCTGCCATATTGGAGGACAAATCTAATTCGTCACAATTTAGATGTTATGCACATCGAAGAAAATATGTTTGAAAATATTTTCAACACGGTGATGAATGTCAAAGGGAAGACCAAGGACACACATAAATATAGGGAAGATTTAAATGAGTATTGTAATCGCTCAGAGTTGGCGCCAGATGGGTTAGGAAAGTGTCCTAAAGCCTGTTACACACTTGATAAGCCGTCGAAAGCTGCCATTTGCGATTGGGTCAAATCTCTTCGATTTCCAGATGGGTACGCATCAAATTTGGGGCGTTGCGTCGACAAGAAAGAATCTCGTTTGATCGGGATGAAGAGTCATGATTGTCATGTATTCATGTAGAGGTTGATACCAACAACCTTTCATGAACTGCTTCCTCCGAACGTGTGGAAGGCTCTAACCGAATTGAGTTTGTTTTTCAAGGATCTCACATCAACAGTCATTCACACCGAAGATATGAGTCAACTTGAACGTGACATTCCGTTAATATTGTGTCAACCGGAACTGATCTTCCATCCAAGTTTTTTTGACTCGATGGAGCATCTGCCCGTTCCTCTTGTGCATGGAGCAAGAATTGCTGGCCCAGTACAGTATTGATGGATGTACCCGTTCGAGAGGTATCTTCGCAAACTAAAGAACAGCGTGAAAAATAAGGCGAGTGTTAAAGGGTCGATAGCAAACGCATATCTGGTCGATGGGGCATCAAATTTTAGTTCGTACTATTTTGAAGATCACGTTTCAACTAAAAGAACAAATTTTCCTAGAAATGACGATGGTCAGAATTGTGTGGATGACGGTGATGAAATTCCCTCGGTGTTTAAGAAATGTGGAGAGACGTTTGGTACAAAGGGAAAAAGATTTCTAAGCGAAATAGAATACAACGCCGCAAGGATATACGTGTTGCTAAATTGTGAGGAGCTCAAAGAATATGTTAGGTATGAATACTCATTCCAATTTATAATGTCAATTTATACATATATATAAATGTACTAATACTTTTTTCCTCAATTGTGTAACATTATATGTATTATTTACACGAAGAGCATTCAACGTCTCCAACCAAACATTACTGATGATAGGATCAACGAAAAATTGGAAAATGAATTTGCCAATTGGTTCAAACATTACGTAAGATGTTCGATACCGAGATGCATATCATATAATTATGGTATATATTTATGTAATATATTTCCAAAATTAAAAATAATTTGTCAATGTCATAGGCTAGAGATCGTTCGAACAATGTGATCGACGAGAACATTGGGAGTCTAGCTGAGGGTCCATCAAGATGTGTGAAAATGTATACAGGGTGTAAGATAAATGGTTATAGATTTCACACATTGGAGTACGGATCTAACAAAGCAACATCGAGAAGTGGAGTATGTATTAAAGGGTCAACTTATGGGGCAACCGAATATGATTATTACGTTCGTCTCATAGAAATTGTGCAGCTCGAATACACCGGCCAAACGGAGAAAAACACACTATTGTTCAATTGCGAATGGTTTGATCCAACAACCGCAGGCACAAAAGTCCATCGAAACTATAAGATTGTCGATATAAATCATAAGCATAGGTTCAATCGATATGAACCTTTTGTACTTGCTTCCCAAGCTGCACAAGTATACTATTGTGCATA
>BMAC01000243.1:483944-513228 GCA_014905375.1 Phtheirospermum japonicum
TATTTTTGTATTGATCGAACAAGAAAGTAATATAGTTCTCGGGTTTGTACACCCAAGTTCACAAGTACTTTTACTTGTGAACTGAATTTAATTTGTTGTGTTCTTAAGTTTTTATTTCCGCTGCATGCATATTCTTATTTTAACTCTGGTTGATGTTGTTAGTCAGTGTTGGTTAACATCAATAACAACATCATAAGACTGAGAATTATTTTCAAAACCATAGACCTTCAAGTTTTACAATTGGCATCTAGAGCGGGTTACTTAACCTTTTAAGTACTGATCCTTATTTTAGGTGCTATGGATGCTCAAGGCAACCCAAAGCCTCCGATCCTCAATGGGGAAAACTATTCTCTCTGAAAACATAGGATGCGTTGGCACTTAAAGAGCATTGACGAGCGTGCATGGAAAACCGTTTTAATTGGATGGGAAAAGTCACGTGTCACTGATGGTGAGGGTGATACCATCGACAAGAAAGAGGAAGATTGGACTGCTGACGAAATAGCTACTACAAACTGGAATTCCAAATGCATAAACACTTTGTTTGGATATGTACATGCAAGTTACTGCAGAGTCATCAAGAATTGCCACTCAGCAAAGGACACATGGGACGCACTCCAAAGAGTGTGTGAAGGGACCCAGAGCGTAAAAAGATCAAGGCTCAGAATGCTGATGTCCACCTTCGAGACAATGAGAGTGGACGAAAAGGAGTCTATCATGGACTACGCCATGAGACTCTCTGATGTTGCAAGTGAGTTAGAGAGCTTGGTGAATCAATAACGAACGCACATCTTGTGGGAAAACTACTGAGATCCATCACAAAGAAATATAATATGAAGGTAGTTGCCATAGAAGAATCCAAAGATATTGATGATATAGAGTACAACACCTTAGTTGGAAACCTTAAGCAATATGAGATGGAACACCTTGGTTCCAACTCAAAAGAGAAGAATGTGGCTCTCTCCTCCGATACAAACCTAGACAACGATGAAGATGATGAGGAGTTTGATTTGAATGGAATTCTGAAAAAGATGGAATCCTCTACGCTTGAGGAGGACGAATTGTCCTTTGTGACCAAACGTTTCAATAATTTCTTGAAGAAGAAGAACAACATTGGAGGTTCAAGCTCGAATCCTAGGCCATAGGCGTCTACTCCAAAATTCACTGGACGCGCTCTTCCCAGATCTCAGTCCACTTCGTCAATTCCTAATGCATCCAGTCCTACTAAACCACTCAGTGAGGTGCAATGTCATGAATGTAAGAGTTGGGGACACTATAAGAATGAGTGTGCTAACACTCTTAGGAAGAAGAGCATGGTTGCTACAGACTTCACTGAGGATGTCAATGATTCCGAGTCAACTGAACCTTTTCCATCCTTATTCTCCAATGTTGTGTGGGAAGACGACGTCCATGTTGGTATGCTTGAAACCAACATCGTGTGCCTAAATGCAGAGACTACGGATTATCTTGAAGAGTACGAGCAGTTAAGTATTGAGCACAAACAACTGTTTGTCAGTTGGGGAAAATAGGTACTCAAGGTCAAGGATCTCATGAAAGAAGTAGAAAAACTAACCAAGGAGAAGGATGATCAACTCGACATAATTGTTCGCTTGGAAACGTCGCTCACCAAGAAAGATGCTGAGCTAGAAAAGGTGAGAACCGAGTTGATAAAGGTTCAAGGGACTATCACAAATCTGAACAAAGGGAAGGCAAAGCTCGACGAAATCCTGGAGACAAGCTTCCCAGAAACCTCAAAGCATGGAATTGGCTATAAACCGAATCAGCCAACACATTCCTCAAGACAAGATGCTGCTAAGTGTTGACATCCTGGGTATAAACCGAATCAGCCAACACATTCCTCAACACATTCCTCAAAGCATGGAATTGGCTATAAACCGAAATCCTGGGTATGCATACGTTGGTTCAAATAATACTGGATGGCATTGACATCCCCTCGTTGTTCGTTGTTGGTTGGACACATATTCGCTAAGTGTTCGGGAGATCCACATTTGACACATGTCGCTTTGGTCTCCATTGAAGAAACTTGGCTCATTCGCGGGGCTCTCGATGCTGCTAATTCTTCATTAAGTACTTCCCTTATCATCTCCTTGATCGTTTGACCATCTCTCACCAAAACCTTAACTCCTTCTTTATCTGTCTCGGTGGTGGAAACTTCATTTACCTTTAATTTACGAGGTCGTGAGTTGGTTTGTCTCGACTTCTCGCTTTGCTTCTCCAACACTCGTTTCGCTTCGATGGCCGTTAAATCTCCGAAATCTTCTCCCGCCGCTATTTCAACTTCCCTTTTACCATGGTCCAACAACCCATCAAAGAAAAATTGGTTCGTCATCTCGGGGGAGAAGTTATGGTGGGGCCAAGCTTGAAAAAGCATCTTGTAACGCTCCCATGTCTTATGAAATAGCTCACCCTCCAATTTTTCAAACGTAGCAATTTGCCTTCGAATATGCCCCGTGGTTTGTGCTGAATAGTATTGATTCAAAAACTTTTCGCTTATCATTTCCCAATCAGTCAATGATCCAGGTTCTAGGGAAAGTAACCACGACTTTGCTTTATCTTTAATGGCATAAGGGAAACAAATCATTTGCACTTCCTCCTGGTTAAGGCCATTGACTACAAATCTACCCACTTCATCAACATAATAGTTCAAAAATGCCAAAGGATCTTCATGGGCACCTCCGTGGAAGGTCGGGAGTAAATTCAATTGATGCGGTTTAATCTCAACTTCCATTGCAGTTGGTCCAAGAATAATAGCGGACCTAAAAGTCACAACCTTCGGATGTGCTAAATCACGCTGCCTAGGTGGGTGAGCGTGTCTCGGTGCTCTCTCTTGATGATAAGCTGCCTCCTAATCACTTTCGACATCTTGGTCATCGAACCATTCATCTACAAGCTCTCGTTGAGTGATTGGTCTGTCAGAATAATCGTCACGTACGTTCTCGTAATGTTGTGCGTTCCTTCCTCTATTTGAGTGTCTTAGTTGTAGTGGAGCCCGATTGTTTGGTGGTTGATTGTATCCTCCAAAGTGTCGCGGTTCGCTTTCATAGTTCCTATGTCTTCGCGTTTGAGGTAAGGGTATATCATTATTTATAGCGTCGAATAACTCATTATGGCCACCTCCATGTTGGGAACCATGATTAGATCGTCTTGCCATGGTCTCGGGAATCTCATCGCACACGAAATCCGTGTCTAAAGAAGAGTCGCTTTCGGGAACTGGTTCAGGTCTTAGCTTCATTGGATGTGCGCGGTGGATGTCATCGAAGAATGGTGCAAGATCTAGTCGTAGTGATCGTCTACCTTGCATAAACTCAACAAGACATAAACGTACCAAGCGGCAAAATCCAAACTAAGCACACGAAAGCAAATAAACGAAGAAAATTAACTAAAATAAACAAAAATCCTCGACTCCTTATTATTGTCCCCGGCAACAGCACCAAAATTTTGAACCTAAACTCAATTTGGAAATTAATTATTCTAAATTATCAACTAAGACTTTAAAAGCAATTAATCAATATAAAAACCTAAACTCAATTAACTAATTAATTATCTCTTGATTAACCTAATTAAAATTCAAAACTAAGCAATTACTCAATAATAAATCTAAAACGCAGAAGCTAAATTATCATCAAACAAACTTGATTAATCCTAACGAAATTACGATCATGCATGAAATAATAAACTACAAAGCTAACGAAACCTTGAAACATGAAAACGAAGCAATAAAACGTAAACTAGATCGCATGGGCATAATCAACCAACTCAGGGTATCAAATATCCATTCATATAACATGAAAAATTAGATTAAAACAAAGAATAAATAACGTATAAGGTTCAACGATTTCAAAATCCGAAAGCAACTTCAAGAACAATAATTTAAAACTAATTATCTAAGCTTAAAAACTAAGGTTTAATCTAAGAAAACAAGTAAAAGGGATAGAAAACTTATTAATCTACTGGAAAGCAGTAAGAACTTTGGCTAATCCGAAGAAAAACGCTGCAAATCGGTCGAGAAACGGATGAACGGCGTCGAACGGGCTCCGGAACTCGTCTTCGTCGAATCTTCGATCTTCTCTTCGATACTCGCGTCTTTGGTGTTTAAATCCGACTCTAAACCCTAGGAATATGTTTTTGGTAAGTTTTTAGGGTCAAGAACACGCCTGGAACTCGGATTAATGGGTGGTTTATATAGAAATCGCGTAACTTAGGCCGCAAGTCTATTAAGTCAGTTTCTAGGCCCGCTTACGGTTACACCTTACTGTTAGGAGCTACCGTAAGCAGCTACCGTAAGCTTCTCTGTTGCCTCCTTACTGTTATGCTTACGGTAAGGGTAACGGTAAGGTCTTCAATTCAACTTTTCTGGTGAGCGATAACGGTTGGTGAGTAACCGTTATGGTAGCTAGCGATAACAGCTAGCGCTAGTTCATTTCAGCATCCCTGATAGTTAACATCGGTTGTTAGTAACCGTTAAGTATTAACGGTAATAGCTAGCGGTTAGGAGTGACCGCTAAGTGTACTGTTAGCTTCAACGACAACGGTTCCAGAAGCATAACTGTTATAGAAAGTCTGGCAGCTTCAATTCTTGCTACTTCTTCACCGGAAAGCTAGATCTTTGCCTCTCGATCATCATACATCATCTTTTACGTGCTGAACTCTTCCGATTACTTAGCTATAAAGTGAAAAACCAAAAATAATCACTTATTTGCATCAATCTAGATCAAAAAACGGTAAAATAAGCTGGAAATACTAATATACGAATTTAAGCTTACACTACCCAACTTATACCAAAAATAATAAGAAAAAGTAACTAAAATACAACTATAAATGAGCATAAATACGTGTTAATCAACTACCCTACGCTTTATTTATTTGTTCGTCCTTGAACATACGTTAGTTCAAAGTATAACTAGAAAGAAAATCAGCTTAGGCAATGAGTCGTGCGTTGCTACATACATAATTTTGGAAATATAGATACAAATGACGCAACGTCAAACACTCCACCTTTATTACATTGTCGCTTCATAAACAAAGCCATGCATCCTCTCAAAAGGGTAATATATAGGGTGTACGCTCCAAAGCACTCAAGCATTGCTGCATGGGACGTGTTTCACTAAAATCATACAAATACATGCACAGTAAATAAGCACGGAAAATCAATCTCTTTTCAATCGCAAATTAAGTGTGTTATCAAAACTAAGAATCGGTAAGGTCTTTACGGGTTGTAATGTAAGGCTCTTGGGACGGGTATGGATTATATAAGTCGTGTGGCTAACTCACGATCTAACGTGATCAATAACTCACCAAACCTAATTTAATCACGAAGCAAAGTGCTTCACCTCGTTCAAAATAAAAAAAACCTCACTAACACTCATAACGTAGCCTTTAAACATAGGCTATTTCTCAACTCGTAACTTTACTACCGACTTGTAGCGCAAACCACTTAAATACAATTGCCTTTTAAACATTAGGCTTTCATTAAATAAAATAAGCAACAAACACAAGCCTTTATTAGCTTAGGCAATGACTAACATAATTCAACTAGACTCACCATCTTTTTTTCTCTTTTTTTTATCTCCCCTTATCATTCCCTTTTTTTTAGGGGTCGTCTTTTTTTCTTTCCTTTTTCTTTTCCTTTCTTTCTTTTTTTTTTTCCGGATGGTGGTCTTTCACCAACTAGAAATTCTTTGCCACCGGTACTTGTCGCGTTTTTATGGTTTGTCACCTAATGTTCTTTTTGTTGTTATTAACAACCCAAAGTATGCGGGATTTGCTCTTTGCAACATTCAGGCTATTTTTCATTAAAAATTGGTCGGATCGAAGCACGTAAACCTCATGCCAAGATTTTGAACCAAGCTTTTGTGCACCCCAATTAAATATATTTTGAATTAAAAACACGCAAGCTTGCTCGCAAGGGTACGATGGCGCTTGTAGGGTGGAAAGTTGACTCGAGTCGTCTCTCAAGGACACAAATTATCGGATCTAAGATAATTGTTCAAAAGCAAGTAATTAAATTATTTTGGGGGTTTTTATTTGAATTGTTGGTAAATAAATTCTAAATTAATTGTTCTAAATTACCAACTAAAATTAACTAAATTATTAACCTAAATTACAAGCTGAAAATTAAATCTTATGATTATCTAAATTCAAGTTCTAAGCAAAACTATGAAAACCAATCGCATGAATATTCTCAACCAAACAAAGTATCAAATATCCAACAATAAACATGTAAAACTGAATCTAAACTGAGATTAAATAACTAAAAACATTCAGCAAATTCAAAAACTAAATTAAAACTTCAAGAACATAAAGGTTTCTACGGTTCAAAAGCTTTAAATATATATTAAAACTAAGAAACTAAGGAAGAGTTGCAGATTACTTATTCTAGCTACGGAAATCTGAAAGTTCTTTGGCTAATCCGAAGAGAAAACGCAGCGAATCGGTCGAGAAATAATGAACGGCGTCGAACGGGCTCCAGAACTCGTCGTCGTCGAATCTTGGGTTGCTCTTCGATCTTCGCGTTTCTGATGTTGTTCTCCATTTCTAAACCCTAGGATTATGTTTATGGTAAATTTTTAGGGTCAAGAACACGCCTGGAATTCGGATTATTGGGTGGTTTATATAGAAATCGCGTAACTTGGGCCGCAAGTCACACAGGTCGGTTTTTGGGCCCGCTTACGGTTACACCTTACTGTTAGGAGCTACCGTAAGCAGCTACCATAAGCTTCTCTCTTTCCTCCTTACTTTTATCCTTACGGTAAGGCTTAGGTAAGGTCTTCAATTCAGCTTTCTGGTCAGTGATAATGGTTGGTGAGTAACCGTTATGGTAGCTAGCGGTAATAGCTAGCGCTAGTTCATTTCAGCACCCCTGATCGTTAACATCGGTTATCAGTAACCGTTAAGGATTAGCGGTAACAGCTAGCGGTTAGGAGTGACCGCTAAGTGTACCGTTAGCTTCAACGACAACGGTTCCTGAAGCATAACCGTTATAGAAATTCTGGCAGCTTCAATTCTTATTACTTCTTCACCGGAAAGCTCGATCTTTGCCTCTCGATCATCATACATCATCTTTTACGTGCTGAACTCTTCCGGTTACTTAGATATAAAGTGAAAAACCACAAATAATCACTTATTTGCATCAATCTAGATCAAAAGGCGGTAAAATAAGCTGGAAACACAAATATATGAATTTATGCTTAAACTATCCAACTTATACCAAAAACGATAAGAAAAATATACTAAAATACTACTAAAAATAAAGACAAATCCGTGCTAATTAGTAACCTCTCGTACTTTCTCGATTTACAAATCAAAAATCTTGATGATGGTATTTTCCTTTCCCAGATTAAATATGCTAAGAATTTAGTCAAAAAGTTTGGCCTAGAAAGTGAAACTCATAAGAAAAACCCACTGAGCAAAACTGTGAAGCTGTCGAGAGACGATGTTGGTAAGGGTGTTTATAACACCATGTACAGAAGCATGATAGGGAGCCTGTTGTATTTGACTGCAAGTAGACCTGATATTATGTATAGTGTGTGCTTGTGTGTTAGATATCAGTCTAATCTAAAGGAGTCACACCTCAAAGTAGTTAAAAGAATTATTAGGTACATTGCTGGTACAACAAAACTAGGTGTGTGGTATACAAAAGATACTGGTACTGAACTTGTAGGGTATATACTGATTCGGACTGGGCTGGGGATGTGGTAGATAGAAAGAGTACTACAGGGGGCTATTTTTTCTCGGGTAACAATCTAATCTCTTGGTACATCAAGAAGCAAAATTGTATTTCTCTTTCTACAGCTGAAGCCGAGTACATTGCAGCTGGAAGTGCGTGCACACAATTATTGTGGATGAACCAAATGATAGAAGACTATGGTTTGCATAGTAGTATCTTGACTGTGCTTTGTGACAATTCCAGTGCCATTGACATCTCGAAAAATCCAGTCCTGCATTCTCGAATCAAACACATTGACATAAGGTACCACTTTATTCGAGATTTAGTTGAGAGAAGGGTTGTTAGCCTCGAGCATATTAGAACAGATAATCAACTTGCTGACATCTTCACTAAGGCATTAGATTTCGAGACCTTCTCTCGTTTGAGAAGAGATCTCGGTATGTGCATTATTTAAACCAATGTTGGTTTGTGATGTTGTGACACCCAATATCAACATCAGTCACAACATCTGTATACCTTTTCATGCATTTTTATCTTTCTTTTCATACATAATCCAAATGAATTGAGTTTGATTGAAAGTGCGATAAGGTCCTGTGTTGTAATAAAAGTGATGACAAAAAGGACCAACCTCTTCAATTAGGTGATCGTGGGACTCGCCCGCAGAAACTGGTTTTCTCCCAGGTCCAAAAACAAGGGGTGTTAAACAGAAATAGCTGAATATTAAATATTCAATTCCCTAAAAGGATGAATAAAATATGGATACAAATTGATCCAGTCTTTAAATTTCACCTTCTTGAGAGATTTTGACGTAATCATTAACTTGGTTTAAGGGGTAAGTTTCCATTGACTTCGCCTAAGGCAATATTGGTTTATAATGTTATTAGTAATAAAAAGCAACATTGGATCAAGTCACTGAAATCATAATATGTTTTTGTATATTCTTTTAGGTCATGATTTTTAGGCATCCCGTAGGACATACATACTTTGTGAAGATGACATCTTGCTGTGCATACCGTTGCTTGTGTTTTTGTCTATCTTGAAATCTCTTAATTGTGTTTTGAACCTAGCTAACTAAGTGTTTCAGTGGTGTTATAATCAGACAGCTGGACAGGTAATAACGAGATAAATTTGGAGAGTGAGAATTTATACTGCACAAGACATATTCTACTGAGCTGATGGTTCATAAAATCTAGCTCTCTACTTTGACTTAGTGGGTGTGATCAAGTATCCTACATTAAGGGGGAGTGGTGTTGTTTAAAAGGAAATAATAATCCCTGATTGCTGCGGCTAGCGGTAGGTTCAGCGGTTGATCGTCATCGTTAATGCCTCGAGTGGAACTAGCGGTAAGGCCTTGCGGTAGCGAGTTACCGCTATATAACCGTGAGTTGTCCAGATTAAGCGATTTTATCGTATTTTCTGCACATCAACACACACATAAACGTACCAAGGCAATTGACACAATATAAAGATAACAGAAATAAAATAAAATAAAAACTAACGAACGCTTGGGTTGCCTCCCAAGAAGCACAACTTTTACCATTTGATCACATCTCGATTACCCTCTAGCAATTAAACTCTTCAACTCTCACAAAAATCCTCTTTCTGCTTCGATTTTGTTTCTTGTGTTTTTGTGCAAATTTTCAGGATGTCAAACCAGACCTCGCCGTCGAAAGTTCCTGAATTGCCAGCCGGTGTGCGCCGCTCCGGCGAGCAGAGTCCAGCGCCCCTTCCTAAAGTTGGCGGCTTGGACATTCGTGCGGAAATCAGTGGTAGTTCCTCTTCAAACCCACCATCGTTAAGAACATCGCCACCACCCTCGTCGCCACACGGGTCCCCCACTGTCGTGCCGGCTCCAGCGCCAATTGACGCCGCGCCTGAAGCCCAGGTGTTTCCAGGCCAGCCCGGGAACGAGATCGATGTTGATAATCCCCCGGATTCGCCATTTGTTACTGAGACGTTTGGCCCAGTTGGGAACCCTACCTTGAAAAGGTCTCGGTGACTGCGCAATATATCGCCCGACGTTGTACCACCCGCTGTTCAAAAAAGCCAAGCAGGGCCGCGATGACATGTGCCTCTTGAGCACATGAATCTTGTTGAGGACGTCATGGCCATGTCAGATCCCGACGATGATGATTTTGTCCCTTCTGCTCCAGTGGAAGGATTGGTGCCGCCGTATGCTTCAGCTCCGACTCTGACGGGGAAGAAAACGCCTCACCGGAAGCAGACTGTGAGAAAAAGGTGCAAAGCCATCTACTCCGGTGACCGTCAAACTTTCTCCTGGCTCTACTGAAACAGAGTACTCCTCCCCTCCCTACAAAATTCTGGATTTTATCACCAGGGAGGTCACTAGCTCTTCCAAACCGACTACTGTTGTCTCTCCTCCATCTCCGATTCATCAAGATCAACTCGAGCTTGATCCTGATTTGTTTGAGTATTCCCCTGACTCCTCTTTTGATGTGCCTCTTCATGATATGCTTACTGCCTGTAAGAAGGACAAGAAGAAAAAGAAGGTTGCTAAGGAGGACAATGTTGCTCCTCATGTTGGTTCCCCCATACCAACATCACATCATTCACCGTCTGTTTCGTCCTCCAGCACTGCTTCTGTTCCGATTGCTTCTCGTGCTCCCACGGCGACTTCTTCCGACGCCTCTGCTCATTCCCAGTCCTCCATGGGTACTCCTTCTCGGACCCCTGAGCTTTAGGATATGGTGCCTTTTTCGGAGAAGTTTCTAACTGCCGAGGCTGCAGAGTTGTTTGATACATATTGAACCCGACACCTGATCGTTGAGCGCAGAGTTCCAGTTGAGCTGTTTGAGCGACAAGACTTGATTGCCTACCTTCAGCATAAAGGTATGTATTCCATGGTCTCCACTGCCATGCCATTTATCCGGGATGTTTTTGTTGAGTTTTATGCAAATTTGTTGCCGTCTATTGTTGATTCAAACTCTGTGAACTATGGAAAAGTATTTATGCGTGGCAAAGTGTTTAGTTTCACCCCTGATTTAATTTATGAATTGTTTGGCACTGAGCCATATTGGGGTGATTCTACTGTGGATGATATGGATGAGGTTGTTTCATTTTCGTCTGGCGGTATGGTGCATACATGGTTTGAACAGTTGCCGAGCACTCGGCTGTCTTCTCTCTATTATATTTTGCTCAAGGTGGCCATTTGTAACTGGGTTCCCTCCAAGAATACTACGTGTGTTACGCGGCCTCAGGCCCAGTTTTTGTACAGGCTTGGAAGGGGAATCAAGTACAGTTTCGGGCAGCATGTGTTTGATATTGTTACAAAGTTCGTCACCACCAGGTCCGCCGCATCATTGTGCTTTACCTCTTTGATACTCAGCCTACTTGAGAATCAGGGCTTGGAGCTTCATTCTGATGATGTCCTCACTGGGGAGGCTGACTGGTTTTCTTTAAGAGGCAAGCATATTACGGGTGCCAGGGTTATTGATCTCCCTTGGCAGGCACCTTTCCAGGCCAATGTTGCTAGTGGTGTTGGGTCCAACGTTTCCAACATTGGTCCCAACATGGTCCCCATTTCTGAGCAGGTTCTTAAGGCGCACATGGCTTGGATTGATGCGCAGTTGGCTCAGCTGAAGGCACTTCGTGGTTCTCTTATGGAAGCCTTTTTGCCTTCAGGTCAAAAAAGGGGAGAAAATGTTGGCGACGCAAATGAGGATGATGCTGCTGATAAGGATGCTGATGCTGATGCAGTTGCTGCCGAGGCCTTGGCGAGTCTTGCTCGAGAAAAGAGAAGGAAGAGGATCCGCTCTCGCAATAAGGCCTTGAAGAAGATGAAGAAAATACAGGAGAAGAAGAAGCGAAAGTATAAGGGTGAAGGAACTTCGACATCCCCTCGTCGTTCGAAGAGGGTTCGAAGTCAATAAGTTCCTTTTATTCAATGTTGGTTTGTAATGTTGAGTTGATGACTTAATAATATTGGGTGTTTTATTTAGGGGGAGTTTACTAACTTAGTGAGAGTTAGTTGTTTTTGCGTCTTAGTATTTTGTCCAAAAAGGCAAAAGGGGGAGATTGTTGAGGAATTTATTCTTGGCAATAATTCATATATTGTTATTTGCCTTTCTTGAGCACAAAATAAGTTAGGGAACTAGATTTAGGACTTTATTTATTTCTTAGTTGATGTACAAGAATTTATTTAGTTTCCTAGATTGTGTTTAGGATTTGTTTTACGTGTTTACCAAGTTTAGGATTCTAGGATTGTCTATTTAAGACAGGAGAATCCTAAAGCTTGAGAGAACTTTTACCGCATGGACTTTTGGGAGAACGACGCAACACAAGACGCTTAGCAAGGAAGAAGAAGTGAAGACTACTTGGAGCTATTTTTCGAGATTATCAAGTTCTTTGAAGTTGCGTAACCAACGGAGAAGATCTTGTCAACACGGCGACAATTATTTAGTATCAAGTTTTTGATATTTTAGTTTTCATATATTACTTAATATTTTTGTATTGATCGAACAAGAAAGTAATATAGTTCTCGGGTTTGTACACCCAAGTTCACAAGTACTTTTACTTGTGAACTGAATTTAATTTGCTGTGTTCTTAAGTTTTTATTTCCGCTGCATATTCTTATTTTAACTCTGGTTGATGTTGGTAGTCAGTGTTGGTTAACATTAATAACAACATCATAAAACTGAGACTTTATTTTCAAACCATAGACCTTCAAATTTTACATACACCATCACAACCCCGTCGGACGTGGGTACATCACGATGTCAGTTGGTTCCACCACAGGGGCAGAGAGTTCTTGTTTTTATTGCAGGGAAAAAGTAAGTAAATAAATTACTTTTGAAAATTTTAATTATTATTATGATTAAATTATATTAACAAAAAAAACAATTGAATACAGGCTGCACAGCAGACAGGGCAAGGTGACCACTATACTCCGGGAGATTTTTGAGAAGGAACTCCATCCCGCCGGGTGGTGCTATAAGGCGGTCCCTAAGGAGACTAAGGAGCTCTGGTGGGAGATGTTTAAGGTAATTATTATTTTATGTCCAAATTTGTTAATATTTACCGTAACTACACAATCATATGTATTAATTGAATTGTAATTATTATTTTATTTTGCAGGAGATTTGTTATTGTGGACCCGGAGGAGTATAGTGATCAACGGATACAGGATGTATTTTTTCGGATGATCGGGGAGAAGTACGGGAGGCAGCTGAATGAGTATAAGAAGTATATTGCCGCCCATGGTGGTCAGAGGCCGGGATGTGTTATCGAGGAGGTCTATAGGTAAACGATTATGTTATATGTTTTCTTATTAAATTAGAATTTTTTATTTATAACATATAATTTATACCATCTTATATATCATGCATCTCAACTAGGGCTTGGAAGGTCGAGTGGGATAAGCCCGAGAACAAGGCCAAATCCGAGCAGTGCAGCCGGAACAGGAGGAGCAAGCCTGCTGGGCCGGGTACTGGGATGTCGAAGCACACGGGGGGGGGGGGGGCTAGATCTAGTATCGATTATGCTTTGGATATCGTAAGTAATTTTAGAATACAATAATATAATATTTATTTGTTTAATTTTAATGTTAATTATTTGAAAATTCTATTTGGATACAGGAGCGGGAGACGAGTGAGCCGGCTAAGGTGTACAATCTTTTTGTACGTACGCACCAAAGAAAGACGGCGCGTGGATCGACACGAGATCTAGTAATATTAATGTGAGTCTATTTCTTATTTTTAACTTATTCTTTGGTTTTAATGTAGAATTTTAATAACGAGATGTATTTCAGGAGGAGTACGAGCGACAGCTGGAGAAGGAAAAGGAACGTGCGTCTTCCAGGATGCGAGTAGTGAGGTTGACCCTGACCGGATTTTCTTCGACATTTTCAGGTCAAGCAAGGGACGACATTACGACATTGGCTCGTATGGGAAGGTGGTGGCTGCTGCGAAGGGTTTTTTCACAGGCCGCTCTTCTTCCACCTCCTCCCAGGCTGATAGGACCCACGTCAGAGAGCTTGAGGCGCAACTCCAGGCTCAGAGGGAGGAGTTGGAGGACACCAGACGAGCTCAGGAGGCGCAGAGGGTGGAGCTTGAGGTGATCTAGTAGTAATACGGCGAGTCTGAGCGAAGACGTGTGGAGCAGCGCCGGCAGCAGGAGGCATCTGAGCGACGACGTGAGGTGGAGCGTGAGGAGCAGCACCGACAGCAGAAGACATTTCAGGAGCAGATGAATGCCCGAATGGCAGACCTGTATGCTTGTTTCCAGCAGTACACCCCTCCCAATCCATAGGACAGTTTGATTTTTATATAAACTTTGTTACTGTGTCCAACGCATGTAATAATTCTAAAATTTCAAATATTTTTATAATAATTGGTTTATTTATTTGTCATTTCATTAATGATTATTTTTCAAATTTTTGGGGAATTTTAATAATTGAATAGGAATTAAAATTAAAATTGAAATTTAAAAATTATTTAAATAAATAAATAAATAACCGATGGGAAATTCCCTCGTAAATCCCTCGAAAAATCAAAAACCGAGGGCAAACTATGCCCTCGGTTTTCCGAGGGAATATAAGGCCCTTGGTTTTCCGAGGGAACTTAACCTCTCGGTTTACCGAGGGAATAAATAGCCCTCGATTTTCCTAGGGAACGCTCCCCTCGGTTTTCTGAGGTAATTATTCCCTCGGTTTTCTGATGGACAACTGCCCCTCGGAAAATCGAGGGGTACATACCCTTGGAAATTCCGAAGGCGGCCAGCCCTCAGTTTTCCCTCGGTTTTTCCGAGGGTTGTACGGGGGATTTGTCCGAGGGTTGAGACCCTCAATTTTTCCCTCGGTTAAATTTTCCGAGGGAAATTTCCCCTCGAAAAAATTTACTGAGGAGGGTTTTTCCAAGGGAATATTTCCCTCGGTTTTGCCTAAAACCAAGGGATTTTACCTCAAAATCGAGGGAAAAAACCTTCGGAAAACTGCTCTTTTTTTTTTTGTTGTGGAATAGCTAAATTCATTCTACAACCAAGTATTTTGATATTCTACATAGTGGACCCATGGTTTAGCTTGACATTAATTCATCCAAAATGACTTAAAAATATGATGAGATCATCTATGTAGAAGCACTGGGTGAAGTGGGCAGATCGCCAAGGAATGATAGTAATGTTTGGGTTTATTTAGTTGGTTTGTTGAAATTTTAATTTATATATATTTTTAAAAAATATTTTTTAGTTTATGTTGACTAAATATGAATTTGAGTAAATATAAGATAAAATAGCAAAGCCATTTTTTCTCTTTTCTATATTTTGTCCTTTTTATAATTAATTACCATTGGTTAAGTATATATAAAAGAATTGATCTTGATATTCTATAGATGCGCTTACTTTTTTGAAAATTTGAGGATTAAAACATTTAAGGTGCTTTTTGTAGTATTAATTTCATTTTCTTTTTTATTTTAATAGATATATTACTTTTTTGACTCTTAGTTATTTCTTTATGAGTTTAGTCACGCTATGTTGTGATGATCATATTGTTACATCTCATCTTAATAAATAGATGAAAAACCTACTGTAATATTCGGTGTAAGTGACTAAAAGTAATGAATATATATGTATGTCATAGACGTTCACTATTGTTTATGCACAATACTTATTTGTTAAGTTCTTTACAATTGGAGTTTATAATTTGTTCAAATTGTTACTTTTATATGACGTTGAGTTTAAGGTTCATGACTTAGAATCATTGCCTTGCAATTTTTGTGATAAAACCAAAAAGATTGGTTACCAAGAGTATGGGGTACTAACCTCAAAATAGAGATCAGCGACCTGAATAACTTCTAATATCCCTCACATCGACCAGATAAGTCTCCAAAAAGCCTCCTAGCGACCTAGACGATCCTGCAAAACAACACCTTTAGCGAAGTCGGTGATCAGACCCGCGAAGGTCCTCCGATGCTTAAATTAGATAGTACGTGAGATGATTCCAAGAGCTCAAACCACAATAAAACAACTTAAACATAAAGAGAGGTATGCACCCCTTTTATAGAGACAAGAGAAGTCCTCCCAAAGCCAGGGTTTCCTTCTCCCACCATAATTCCATAAATACTATGACCGAATTAGAATTAGGATTTCTCCCGTATGTTAAGTTCCCATAAATAATAAATCTTTTACTTAGATTACCAGAATAGGCCTGGGCCTGTTATTCTTTCCATATAATTCGCCAGAGCCCCATAGACCATCCATACAAGCCCATTTAGGCCTGATATTTATAAAGCCCACAACCGAGCTTAATAGCTAGCGCCCAACATACAAAACATAAGAGGTCACGACCCTATATGAGAACTCATCCGCATATTCCAGGTCGCTACTCTATAAACCAGCTCGCTCACCTCCCAGAGGATACGCTCCTTCCAAGAGATGAGGTCGCTTTCCCTAAATACCCTTATATATTACGTATGGATTTTTAGTGCCGTATCAGCTAGTCCCCCATGTTCTAGTTGATTGAGGTATGAAATCAGGTAGGACATGTAAAATAGAGCATTAAAAGATCACAACCATCAAAAACATTAATTTTCCCTGTTCAACTTACCAAACCATATTATAAAATAACCCCACCTCGACATACCGAGCTTTAATACCGGTTAGCCCATAAAAAGTTACCAAATAAGACCGCGACCTCCAAAAAGATCAGCTCGCTAAGCTCGCTCGCCCTTCAAGAAGAATATCCTTAAAGAAATCTGCGAGTCCCCAGGTCGAGTCCCCAAAGATGACCTAATAACCACAGGGCCCCTTCTACACGACCTCCAGCTATAACTGGGCACAATCAACCTAAGAAAATGTAATCATAATAACCCCAAAAGTCAAAACACGCCTTCCTTTTCCCATCCCATCCCCTTTAAGTTTCATTAAATGCAACCTGATAACATGTCGGGCACGTGTTACTCCCTTATTTTCTCGTAGTATAATAAACACGGTGGGCCCAAAACATTCCTTGAAACCCTACCAACTTTCCCGCTCCTACCTGTCCTATCTACTTTAATGCCGCACCATACACAAAACCCCTCCATCTTCCCTCACTCGGCACTTTATCCAAAACACTTACAAACTATCGCCATTTTTACTCTGCAACGTAGTTCGTATATTTTAAAATTTTCCAAAAATCATCAACAGCTCACCGCTCATCAACGACCTCCAAGATACAAAAAATGTGTAAGTCTTCTAAACCCCCTTTTTCAATAATTTAATTTTGCTACCATATATGTGTTGCATCTGCTAAGTTGTTGTATCTTGTGTTGTTCGCCTCCCCCTGTGTTTTTTTAATTGATGATGAAATTAGCATCCTCCAACCTTAATTCCCAAAATTCCAGCCTCTCCCCCGATTCGAACCCCACCGTGAACCCCTACAAGCATGCATGAAGTAGTCAGATGCTTCTTTTATTCTTTTCCCTGGCGCAGCTGGGCCATTTTTACCAAGAGACAAAAATAGCCCCCTTCTCCCCCCTCCGGCCTCTGTGACGAGCCAGAAGGCGACGTCAGTTGGTCGGGATTAGAATCCCAAACTAGGGTTCATGTCGACGCCCAAGCCTCTCTAGAAAACATACCCGAAGATCCTTCCTCCGCCCCCTTAGCCCTTACGAATATACCAGAGGGCATTCCCGTAATTAAACATACGAACCCAGCATCTTGCGAGCACTTTCTGGAAAACCCAGTGACCCTAGCTCGCTCCATAAATGCTACCGACCTACCTCCCTCATCCCTCTTAACCAAGGAAATTAAAGATAATTACTGGCTACTCCCCGACCCGGAAAAACTTGAAGAATTCAAACTAACCCTTAACCTCCCGGCGACCGCCCAAATGATTCTACCTGACATCTTCCATTTTACCCTATGAAACCATCTCCAAACCATATAACCCTTTTTGACGAGCTGCTTAGGGAAGGGTTTAGATTCCCCCCACACCGCTTTTATACTGAAATCTCCCTCTTATACAAGATCCCCCTTTTACAACTGACCCCCAATTTCATGAAATATCTAGCGGGCTATATCATATTATGTAAATATTATAACACTCAGCCTGACCCAGGATTTTTCCATTTTTGTTTTCAAATAAAATACCAGATCCATTCCTTTTACCTTTCCACTCGCACTGGCAAAGCTCGCTTCTTAGTGAACCCCTCAAATAAGGTTCCTGAGTGGAAGATAAATTTTTTCTTTGTACATAATACTGAGGAATGGCCCTGCTTAATCGAGATGCAATACCATACCCCAAAACAATCCAATCCTCCCAGCCCCAAACATTTTCCCATTCTGTACAAAAAATACTCTGACCAACTCGCGGAGTGGAGTAAGCACCCCTTTGACGTGGTGCTACTCACCAGCCGGTCAAAAGTTTTCAGATATGTGGGCATCGACTCTCGCCCAGTCGACCTGGATCTTGCCCTTACTGAATCAGAGTTCGGTAGGTTTTCCAAGTCTTATAATTCTACATTATCCATTATTAAAATCAAGTAATAACACCCCTCTGCTATTGTAGTTGCATTTGTCAAGAGGTGTGCATCGCCGAGCTCCGAGGAAGTCACGGAGCTACCTACGCCACAGCCCGCCGTTGTCCCAACACCTCCTCCAATCAATGTGGATGAAGTGCTAAACCAGGCCTTTGGAACAGAGGCCGATCAAGAAGAGGACGACCTAGAGGAGGTACAACCAGTGAAAAGGTCTTCAAAAGGAAAAGGGAAACGTCCCCTCAAGTCTGTTGTCAAGAGTGTGAGCTCTCCCATCCAAAAATGTCGTCGCCTCCGCAAGATATATGCTGTGACTTCTTCGAGCTCTCCAGACCTGGGCAAGGGAATAGCTCAGTGTGAAAATGCCAAAGAGATCAAGACCTTCCTCGATGAGCGAATAATCAAACAGGTAAATTTCGAAACCCTTCCCCTTATGAGATAATCATTTGTAAACCCTTATAAAATATTGCGGTGTAGCTGAGCCCCCTGGTCTCCAAGCTTTCCGAGGAGTTGATGGCGCGGTCCACGGAGAGCAAGCTCCAAAAAAATTTGATGAGCTGACCGCACAAACTGAACAACAAACGCGGCAGCTATCTCTAACTCAAGGAGAGCTGGATGGCGTGAACCAACTGCTGAAAGCACGCGAAGAGGAGATATTGATCCTGAAGAGCCAGGTAAATAGCCTGAAGGATAAAACATCTCACGTGGGTGCTGAGCTCGAGGATGTGCAAAAACAAGCAGGAGAGCTCAAGGCACAAAATCAGAAGCTTCATGAGCAAAATCAGGTGGGGCATGAGCAAGGTGTGGCTGAAGGTCGGCGGACCTTCCTTACGAGCGTAGAAGGTAAGAAGTTCATTGGCGCCTACCGGGAGGAACTACTGAAGGCATACAAGAAGTCCTCCATATACTTCAGTAAGATGGCTAGTGGTGCTCAAGAGTGGGTTTTCAAAGCTGCCGACATAATCAAGTACCAGGTCGCGGCGCTAAATGTCACCTACAACCCCGACGTGCCAACCATTATCGATATGTTGCCTCCCTTCAGCACCTTCAAGGGTGACATGAACCAGCCAATTGAAGTTGAATGGTGGTTATCCTGCCAAGGTCAAGCTGTACTATCGGCCAAGCTCTCTGCCGAGCTGGACATGCCTTTGGATGATATGGTTCCTGCATCTGAGCCGAGCACAGCCTGAAGACTTGTTGCTTTTCTAATTTAAAAACCCGTAACTATGCTCATGACCTGTATGAACAAATTTAATTTGCACGAACAGCTCCATTATCACCCATCACATGAATAATTCTTCCATTCCCAAACCTCATATGAACCTGCAACTCAAACCATGTGAAAGCCAAACTATGCACCATATAAATGACCATGTATAAAAGAAACCCATAAGTTGGTATAGGTCGCGCGAATTCATACTTCACACCCCATAAAACCATACGTTGCAAGAAAAATAATCTCCACAAATCACAAACAATCCAATGAGGCTAGAGTGAGCCCCCAGATAGAGATTAAACCTATTAGTTCGCAAAGACACAACCATTCATGATATAAGAACATAACAGCTCGATAAAGATATGTAAGTCAAACATATCACTCTCAAACATGTAACACAATAATCAGACCCCTTAACCATATTTAAAAACCATGAAAATAGTTCGCCAAATTTTATGTATGTATTGAAAAAGATATCCGCCCCAAAGGGTACATTACCCCCGCCCCGAAGGGTAAAACATAATCAGCCCGCCCCAAAGGTAAAACATAATTGCCCACCCCGAAGGGTAAACATCATACTGCCCCGAAGGGTAAATTACATACTTAGCCCGCCCGAAGGGTAAAACAATAACCCCGCCCCGAAGGGTAAAACATACAACTAGCCCGCCCGAAGGGTAAAACACCATAACTGCCGCGAAGGGTAAAGTTACAACTAGCCCGCCCGAAGGGTAAAACACCATAACCGCCCGAAGGGTAAAGTTACAACTAGCCCGCCCCGAAGGGTAAAACACCATAACCTGCCCCGAAGGTTAAAGTTACAACTAGCCCGCCCGAAGGGTAAAACACCATAGCCGCCCGAAGGGTAAAGTTACAACTAGCCCGCTCCGAAGGGTAAAACACCACCAGCCCGCCCTCTAGGCGTAATATTTCTTTAAGTGACACACATTCCAGCTTCTTGGTAAAACCTTTCCTCTTGCATCTTCAAGTATATATGCCCCTCCTCGTAATACCTTTACCACTTTGAACGGCCCGACCCAATTTGGTTCCAGCTTCCTAGTCATACGCAATGCATCAGCCCGCCTCCATACCAAATCGCCGACCTGAAAGCAGTGATGCTTGACCCGTTTGTTAAAAGTTGCCTGTATCCTTTATTTGTAATGTTCGACCCGAGCCGCAGCCTTATCTCGTATTTCATCAATTGTTTCAATCGCTCCCCGAGCTAACCTTTCGTCTTCCTCCACATTAAATGCTATTAAGAGCTGCGATCCACCCACTATATCCGCTGGAATAACCGCATCCATCCCATAGACCTGACTAAACGGCGACTCCCCCGTGGAAGTTCGGGGAGTTGTTCGATAAGCCCATAAGACCGATGCGAGCTCTTCTTCCCAAATCCCTCCTGCTTTTTCCAATCGTAACTTGAGACCCTGCACAATAACACGATTAGTAACCTCCACTTGCCCATTAGTTTGGGGATGTGCCACAGAAGCAAATCGTTGCTTCATCCCCATCTCCTTACACCAATTTCGAATTTTCCGCCCATTGAACTGGATTCTATTGTCAGATACCAATACTCGTGGCACACCGGACCTGCAGAATATATTGTTAAAAATAAAATCCATCATATGCTGCTCGCTTATTCCCATGACCGCTTCGGTCTCCACCCACTTCATGAAATAATCAATTGCTACCACCAGATTTTCTTTATTGTCCGGAGTCTTTCGAAAAAGACCCACAATATCAATCCCCCATTGTGCAAACGGGCACGGCGAGATCATAACCATCATCTCCTCGGCCGGTATATGAATAACCGGAGCATGTATCTGGCACTTCTTACACGTTCTCACCAAGTCGCTAGCCATACCTTTCATCCCTGGCCAAAAGAACCTAGCCCGCAATGCTATGCCAACCAACGCCTTTCCCTTCGCATGATCACCACAATATCCTTCATGTATCTCCTTTAGAACCTCCAGTCCTCGCTCCTTAGCCAGGCATTTCAGAAAAGGTCCGAAGCACGACCTCTTGTACAATTCCTCATTTATCACAAAAAAATGAGCTTTCGTTTTAGTCTCTTTTGTTGTCAATCTCTTTGCACCCTCCTTTGTTCTAATGAGAACATCCCATATAGGTGTACGCCAATCACCCTTAATTTTGAGCTCCATAATCTCCTTCCCTTTTTCCACACTAATATGCTCTAACTCCATCAACGTGATTTTTCGAGTATCACAAGTCCCCAATGCACCTACTATCCGGGCGAGCTGGTCATCTTGAGTGTTTTCAGCTAACGGAAAATGCTCCATTTCGAACTCCTCAAAGCGCGTCACTTCCTCTCCTAATTTTTTCAAGTATATCGCCATTCATTCTTCCTTACCCTCAAAAGAACCGTCAAACTAACGAGCTATCAATTAGGAATCCGTGTATGCCCATAACTTTCTTGCTCCTAAATCACCTGCCATTTTGATACCCTGTAACACAGCTTCATACTCAGCCTCATTATTAGATGCTTTATACCCCAACTTGATCGCGAACTCCAAATTTTCTCTTTCTGGGCTGGTTAACACAATGCCCATCCCTGCTCCCGACACCATAGTTGAGCCATCAGTGTACAATGTCCATGCCTTTACCTCCTCGCTGCATCAGAGGGGCGTACCATCTCCTGTAAAAAATCCGCCAACACTTGCGCTTTGATAGCTACCCTTGGTTCATACACCACGTCGTACTCGCTCAATTCTACAGCCCACTTCACCAATCTCCTAGATACATTTGGGTTACTCAGGATCTGCTTAAGAGCTAAATTAGTACGCTCCTTCACCCTGTGGCTCAAAAAGTACGGCCGCAGTTTTCTTCCTGTGCAAATCAATGCAAAGCCTCCTTTCTCCAGCTCGGGATATTTTAACTCAGCACCCCGCAACATCCTACTAATATAATAGATAGGCTTTTGTGCACTGGCCTCCTCCCTGATTAGCACCGAGCTCACAGCAACCTCTCAAACTGAAATATATAAGATCAGGTCTTCTCCAGGCATTGGCTTAGTCAACAGTGGTATTTCAGCCAAGTACTTTTCAACTCCTCAAATGCACCCGCCACTTCTTTCGTTCATTCAAACTTGGACCCTTTCCGAAGTGCCCTGAAAAAGGGGACACCCCTCTCCGCTGACCTAGAAATAAAACGATTAAGGCCCGAAATACGACCTATAAGTACCTGTACATCGCGTACTATGCGGGGATGTGGCATCTCCAAAACATCTCGCACTTTCTCCGGACTAACTTCAATTCCTCTTTCCATCACCATATAACCCAAAAACTTTCCAGACCGCACACCGAACGCACATTTCTTCGGATTAAGCTTCATCCTGTACTGCCTAAGTATAATAAATGTTTTCCTCAAATCCTCAACATGGGATTCTGATTTCTTGCTCTTGACCAACATATCATCGACGTAGACTTCCATAGTGGACCCCAGCAGGTCCTTGAACATTCGATCCACCAATCTCTGATAGATCGCTCTGGCGTTCTTCAGACCGAAGGGCATGGATACAAAATAATAAATCCCCGTAGAAGTAACAAAACTCACCTTGGGTTGATCCTCCTTTGCAAGAGGTATTTGGTGGTAACCCTGATAAGCGTCCATCATACTCAGCTGCTCGCACCCCAAAGTCAAATCCACTAGCTGATCAATTCGTGGCAAAGGATAGTGATCCTTTGGACAGGCTTTATTCAGATCGCAAAAATCCACGCACATTCTTCACTTTTGCCCCGGCTTTGGCACCATCACGATGTTAGATAAATACTCAGGAAATTGAATTTCATGAATGTGTCCGGCCTTTAATAATTTCTGCACCTCTTCCTCGATTACCTTATCCAGTTCGGGCCCGAAATGCCTCCTCTTCTACTTGACTGACCTCGCCTCTGGGTCCGCATTTAAATGATGTTGCGCGACCTCAGGAGACACCCCTGTTAGCTCTCCATCCCCAAAATCAAAAACATCCCAAAACTCCCTTAATAGCCTTACAAGCTCGTCCCTCGGTGTCTCAACCATCAAGGTCCCCACCCTCTTAGTGTACTCTGGGTGAACTTACTCTAGTGAAATTTCCATCAATTCCTCATGTGGTCGAACAGAATTCCCCTGTTCCTTTACCTTTTTCGCACTAAGTACTCCTTCTGGCAGCGCGTCGTCCTTTCACGCTTATTCTCAATCAACCCTTTCCTGATCGTCATTTGGTAACACGACCTCGTAACCTGTTGTTCAAAGATAACTTCCCCCACTCTATCTCCTACCAGATACTTGATACTCATGTGATAGGTCGATGTTACCGCATGAAATGCGTTAAGGGCAGGTCGACCTAATATGGCATTATATGCCGATCTCCCCTGGACTATTAAAAACTTCAAATTCTTTCCTACTTGCAACTCATCCTTCCCCAATACCACTGCCAACGCTAGCTCTCCTTCAGTAACTACCTGTGCCCTGTTAAAAGCATATATGGGTGTATTCACTGGTCGCACCTTGGTCTCCAAGTTCATATGCTCAAGACAATCGGTATATATGATATTTACCGAGCTCCCATTATCCACAAAAATTCTGCCAACCTCGTACCCCGCCACCTCTGCTTCGATTACCAATGCGTCATTATGATCCTCTTGAAGTCCGCGTCGCTCATTAGGACCAAAGGAGATGACTGGTCCAACCATCTGAGGTCGTCGACTCACACTAGTGACCTCCCACGTTCCTGGGTGAGCTGACTTGACATGCTTCTTTCGCGTACTGTTGCTATCTCCGTCCGCTGGTCCGCCCGAGATCATGTTTATACTTCCTTTGTTTCCTCTTGGGCCATTACGTCCCTGATTTCCCTGTTGTGGTTGTCTCGCGACCTGATCCTGGGGCGGATCCCTTGGTGGTGGTGGGGGCAATGGTCGCCCTGGTTCCTTTGGATCTCTGTCCCTCTAAATGACTTCCTTCAGGTGCCCGGCTTTGATGAGTCTCTCGATTTCTTCCTTAAGATGCCTGCATCTCTCCGTGGAATGCCCATAATTGTTATGAAACATACAAAAGAATTCAGACTTGGGGTGAGTAGGGATCGGCGTGCGATTTTCCGGACACTTTATATCGTTGGGTACCAAGCGCTCCATGATAGTAAATACTTTAGCCCACGGGTAGGCCAATGGTGTGAAATCCTCGTTCCTCCAATTCCTCATGTCTATCTCTGGTTTCTCCATAGCCGTAGGGCTCGGGGTCAAGAGCCCGTGCACTATCCAACTAGGTTCTCTCCTTATCTCTCTCCTAGAAATACTGCCTCCTGTACCTGCGACCTCCCTACTAAAATGCACCCGATGCTCCTCTTCAGCTTCTTCCACCTGTATGTACTTATGGCATCTCTCCAAAACCTCATCGTATGTCCGTGCCTCCTTCTTTACTAAAGACTTGCGTAAGTCATCTCTCCTCAATCCCTGATGTAAAGCTCCCGCCTTCATCTCATCTGTAGCAGTGTACCTCCAAAGTGGCACTGGTAAACCTGTTAACATATTGCTTCAACGTTTCATCAGGTCGCTGCACCATAGTAAATAGCGACTGTGCAGTCTTCGCATTCTGCCTCACACTGGAAAATTGCTTTAAAAAAGCAGCTCGCAACTCATGAAAGCTAGTAATTTTTCCTCGCGGTAACTGGTAGAACCAATTTTGAGTAATTCCTCTCAAAGTAGATATAAAGGCTCGACACGCCACATCATCCGTATAACTATGTAACATCCTCGCATTTTTGAAGAGCTGTAAATGCTATACTGGATCCTCCATTCCACGATATTGAAACTCTAATGCCTTATACCCTTTAGACATCCTAGCTCGCAATATATCATCCGAAAAGGGATGCCCCTTATCTTCATCGAACCTCTCTCCTTCCACTCGTTTTTGTAATTTTAATAGGGCCTCCTGCATCTCTCTAAACTCCTTATTCCCTGGCCCCACTTCATTCTCATCCTTCCCTTCATGGTACCCGCTTCGACTCTTACGCGACTTGTCTCGAGATTCACCATCCGTGCCCCAGGTTTGTGTTCCACTCTCACTGGTATGTCTATTATGTCGGCGACCTCTATGCTTAAAATGGCTCCGCTTTATCTTCACCCCTTTCCCCTTATGCTTATGTTTACGAGTATGAGACTCCGTAGACGAGGTAGAACTAGAAGTATCCTCTTATTTTCGCTTACTCTGACCTTTCCTTCCATGAGAAGATCTCCTAAATAGAGACCTCCCGCTTTCTTTTGTCTTCCCGGTTATCGATTTTTCTTCCTGCTTGCCATTTGGTCCATCAGCCTTCTCTTTTAGGGTACCCAGCTCACCCGCTAGGTATTTGTTCAATCCCTCTTGCCTCTCCAGAGACACGAAATCCATAAGCCCATCTAAGAATCCTTTTTTAATTTGACAGAGCTTATCCTTAGGTAATTCCTTCCATTCCTTCGTTCCTATATGAATCACTTTCTGCGCCACAACCTCCGGTGTCTTCGCCTCCAAATCTTCTGCCGGTTCTTTTCCATCACTTCATTTTGGGGAGGGCGGCGGTGTGCCCCCCAAACTTTGAACTGCTCGTTCCGCCTGAGAAGGCGTTTGTCTGTCTTTTATTTGTTCTCCATCATTGATATCCGCCTTCCTGTTCTTCTTCTTTGATTTATTCGATCCAGAACCATAGTGTAGGTTTCTGGGTAGTATGTTACTATTCTTCATGCTTCGCTTGCAAAATTTCTCATGCCTTTCGCTCAAGGACTCGATGTCCCTCTTTCCCACAGACGGCGCCACTTGATAAAACCAAAAAGATTGGTTACCAAGAGTATGGGGTACTAACTTCAAAATAGAGATCAGCAACCTGAATAACTTCCAATCTCCCTCACAGTGACCAAATAAGTCTCCAGAAATCCTCCTGGTGACCTAGACGATCCTGCAAAATAACACCTTCAGTGGAGTCGGTGATCAGACCCGCGAAGGTCCTCCGATGCTTAAATTAGATAGTGCGTGAGATGATTCCAAGAGCTCAAACCACAATAAAATAACTTAAACATAAAGATAGGTATGCACCCCTTTTATAGAGACAAGAGAAGTCCTCCCCAAGCCAGGGTCTCCTTCTCCCACCATAATTCCATAAATACCATGACCGACTTAGAATTAGGATTTCTCCCATATGCTAAGTTCCCATAAATAATAAATCTCTTACTTAGATTACCAGAATAGGCCTGGGCCTGTTATTCTTTCTATATAATTCGCCAGAACCCCATAGACCATCCATACAAGTCCATTTGAGCCTGATATTTATAAAGCCCACAACCGAGCTTAATAGCTAGCGCCCAACATACAAAACATAAGAGGTCGCGACCCTATATGAGAACTCATCCGCATATTCCAGGTCGCTACTCTATAAACCAGCTCGCTCACCTCCCAGAGGATACGCTCCTTCCAAGGGATGAGGTCGCTTTCCCTAAATACCCTTTATATATTACGTATGGATTCTTAGTGCCGTATCATTTTGTATGTTTAAGTTAATAGTATGTAACTGCATAATCATACGGATATATGGTCTCACATCTTCTTATTTTATTTTATTGTTGGTCAAAAAATAGCGTGTGAATGTTGTGTACAGGTAAGTATTTTATAACTTATAAACTACATTTCAACGAATAGTAATCTTCTTATGAACCATGTTCAACATTTTTTAATAATATTCTATATTTAAAAAATAATTAGATGGTTTAAATATATAATAACTTAGTTTTCTAAAAATTTGAAAATAATAATATTCAGTTGTTCCGTAAGATTACATGTTAAAATAACTATTTGTGCAATCCACAACAAATTCCAGAGAAAACTGTTTTCACTTATATTGTTTTATTTCACAATGACTATATTCAAGAGTCAGTGTCAGTCTCTCATCCAACGTTGGTTTGTATTTGCCAAGACCAGTGTTCAACCATTGTAAGCTTTATGTTGTAATTTCTTGAGTGAATAGTCGTAAGTGTTTAAAAAGTAAATTTGCGACAAAAATGATATCATTGTGAATAAGACAATTAATGTAGTTTACAAAGAGTTTTTTCAGAATTTAAAGTGAGCACCATTTTTCTCTTGTTGGCATTAATAATCACTTTCTAAAATAGTTGTTATATACTCCCTCCGTTTTTAAATAAGTATCGTTTTAGAGATTCAATCTTATTACAAATTAAGTGTCGTTTTAGAGTTTTTTACCACTTTATTTCAGTTTTATCCCCGCGTATTTTAAGAAACATAAACAAGTTTATGGTAATAGAATAACTAAAGAAAAAGAATGAAAGTAATTAAATGAGAATATTATTAATTGATTGAGGATATGTTGGTCAAATATTATGTTCCTTAATTTTGAACAAAGACTTTAAAACGACACTTATTAAGAAATGGAGGGAGTATAGATTTTACGTTTTTAGACTTTTCTTATTTATGTCCGCGTAATACGCTGATTTTTAAACTAGTTTAATATATATATAAGGAGGTGTGTGGATAGAGCATTAATGACGAGAATGTGAGATAATTTAATAAGGTAGATTAATAAGATAAGTTTTATTATTGGCATTCATGTATAAGAGAGATAAAATAATAATGTATTTAGAGGGAATCTAATAAAAATTTTATTTTTGATATTTTCAATATATATTTTTCATTAAACTATTTTAATAATTTTATTGTATATATTAATATACATATAGAGATATAATATATAATATATATTTTTTCATTAAGTTGTTTTAATATCTCTATGGTATATATTAATATACACACACACACATATTTTTATAATGAACACGACATATACATGTTTTAATAATTCTCTGACTTTCTATTTATATGTTCATTTATATTAATGTTACATTTATTATGTGTATAATAAAGAAAAACAAGCCACTCAAGATAACACCCTAGTTAATTTTTTTTAAGAGTGATGATATATGGAGCAATTCGCTCCGGAGCAACAAACTTTTTATAAGGTAAGTAATATTCAACTACAGTTTTAACCTTATTATAATATATAAACTAAATATAGTAATAAAATCTAACATTTATATCCATATCTAATTATATATTTTCTTAAAATAATATATGATATGTATGGAAAACTTTGACATGAATTAAATATGTAATTAATAATTTAAATAGATTGTTTTAAAGTGGGAGACTTTATTATTAAATAAAAAAATCTTTAACTTACTTATGTTATATTTCTTTTATATAACCATAGTAAATAAAAAACATGTTTAACAATTAATATGTTTTATATATATATGACTAGTTAAAACTACTATTTTTTATTGTTAAGTAATTTGTATTTTAATATTTAGAATAAATTCGTTAATAATTTCATAGTTACATACGTAAATAAATATATATATAATATATATATATATATATATATATATATATATATATATATATATATATATATAATATATAATGTGTGTATCAATGCATTATATTGGAATTAGATAAAGAGATTTAGAATATATTTAATATTTACTTTCCTAGGCGTAATAATTTATTTATTATTACTTATTTTGTCTTTTTTTTGTTTTTTTTTAGCGTAACAATAGTTTTCATATATATTTTTAATATTATTTTAAATATCATATATAATTTAAATCAATCCAATATATATATAATATATATATATATATATATATATATATATATATATATATATATATATATATAATATATAATGTGTGTATCAATGCATTATATTGGAATTAGATAAAGAGATTTAGAATATATTTAATATTTACTTTCCTAGGCGTAATAATTTATTTATTATTACTTATTTTGTCTTTTTTTTGTTTTTTTTTAGCGTAACAATAGTTTTCATATATATTTTTAATATTATTTTAAATATCATATATAATTTAAATCAATCCA
>BMAC01000243.1:513253-525926 GCA_014905375.1 Phtheirospermum japonicum
TGGATTGATTTAAATTATATATGATATTTAAAATAATATTAAAAATATATATGAAAACTATTGTTACGCTAAAAAAAAACAAAAAAAAGACAAAATAAGTAATAATAAATAAATTATTACGCCTAGGAAAGTAAATATTAAATATATTCTAAATCTCTTTATCTAATTCCAATATAATGCATTGATACACACATTATATATTATATATATATATATATATATATATATATATATATATATATATATATATATATTATATATATATGTGTGTGTGTGTACGAATAAATTAGTGTCTTACGCAGAAAAAAAAAAGAAACAAAAGAAAATACTAAAATAATATTACATATACTACAAGTTAGATGTACGTCGTTTTTCAATGGAATTATCGGTACTTTATATATTTATATTTATTATATCACATATTCATATGTGACATGCGGGTGTTGTATGTTTTTAATTTTCTCAAACTAAATTTTCTACGAGTTTTCCGTCAAGTTTACGGTATTTTTATATACTACACACCAAATTTCGTGACTCACGGTAAAAAAACTTGAAAATGAGTATATTCATTAAATATACTAAAAAACTACATACGAAATAGTTTTAATTACAAAAAAAATTATAATGAAAATAATTAAATAAGTTTTATTAATAACACAAATATTTTTTTATTTATGTTTTGATAAGTCTCGTGTAATACACAAGTGTTAAACAAGTATATATTAATGAAGTTTTGGTGCTTCGCTTGAATATGTGTCTGAGCCTAATATATATCTAATTTAATATTTTTCTTTAATTGTATCTTGCCAATTTTATTTTTATTATATTTAGCCTAACTTAATAGTTTCATTTAATTATATTTTTTCTAATTCAATAAGTTTCTTTTATCCTAATATAAATTATAAATAAGTCATATATAATTAGTAGAAAAAAATCTAAATTTATTATTTTACATATGAAATAGTTTTAATTACAAAAAAAAAAGATATTTATGAAAATAATTAAATAAATTGTATTTACAATAAAAGTTGAAATAATTTATTTTTCAAATTTTAAATATTCTGTATAGGTAATTTATGATATATTTGCAATAATTGGAGTATGTAACTAAATATTAATAATTATTTTGATCTAAATAAAAAAATTATGTAATAATAATTAATTAATTAATATTTATTAGAAAATGGCACAACGCGAGAAGGCTTGAGAGTATGACACCTTTTGAATTTTTCAAAGTATGTAACTATAATTATTATCAAAATCAATCTAAATATAAAAATATAAAATGAGTTAATAATAATTAATTAATATAGATTAGAGATGTGTTGAAAATGTGACATATTTTGAATTTTTATAAGTATGTAAATATATATTAACAAATTTAATCTAAATACTAAAATATAATATTAATTAATAATTATAATAATTAATAAATTTAACAGGGCACAAGTTGAGAACACACCATTTTGGGTTTATTAAATAAATAATATATTTTTTATTCAAAATTGAAAAAATAATACGAAAAAAGAAATCATTGAAAAAGTAGGGCGGGACGCCATTGGGAAATGTGTCCTGCTCACATTCTAGAAGGTATGAATAAAAACCGTTCTAGAATGTGAGCGGGACGCCATTTCCAGTGGCGTCTCGGCACTTACAGTACATTCTAGAAGGTACAAATAAATAACCGTTCTAGAATGTGAGGCTGAAATGAAAAAAAAAATAATTGACATTTTCACAAAATTAATAATTTTCTCATTTACAAATAAAAATAATATCAATTTTATTAATTAATTAACAGTTAAAAAAAACGAATAAATTCAAATTTTCACTTAATTAATGATTTCTCACAAAATAAATAAATTAAGACTTTTTTTCACATAATTAATAATTTTATATAAATTTTATTTTTCACATAATTAAGAGTTTTACACAAAATAAATCACAAACATATAAATTATTAATTATTTGAAAAATTAAATTTTTTAATATGTCAATTGATTTATTTTGTGTAAAATTCTTAATTATGTGAAAAATAAAATTTATATGAAATTATTAATTATGTTAAAAAAAGTCTTAATTTATTTATTTTGTGAGAAACATTAATTAATTAAAAATTCGAGTTTATTCGTTTCTTATTTAGTTATTAATTAGAAGATAGCAGCCCGGGCCTCTTTGATTATCTAGGCTAGTGGTCTGGTCCCCGGTTGCCCAAATCGACTGTTCATTCTCTACAAGATGCCTTCCTCGTCATTAATATGTTTGCTCGCGGTAATTGTATATATATAGGGTTGGGTTCAAATGAGAACCCGTCATTATATGTGAACCCAGGGACTCATCTTGACCATTAGATTAGATAATCTTGATGGTTGAGATCATGACATGTCAGCATGGTAATAATGTAAAAAAATGTATTAATTAATTAAAAATGGTATTTTGGACATATATCAACGTTTACAAAGAGCACTACATTGTTCTTTAGAAAGCACAATAGATTAAGAAAAAAAATACTACGATTGTATACAAAAAGCATCGCAAATTTCATCTATAATCTGCAAATTCAAAAATTTGAAATGAAACTCAAATCTTYAACAAACCATAACTTTTTCAAATTTTATTCGTTTTGAATGAGATATATATCAAATTAATCACATTCTCAAGATCTACAATTTAAGATACATATTGCATGTTTTAAAACGTAAAAAAATATGTATATATAATTAAATTAAAAAAACTGGACTGATTTTAGCACTACAGTACTGTGTAAAAAGCACAATGAACCTAGACATATAATTGCACTGTGCAATATTAGATCTAAGGTCAGGATTAGTCCCTAGGTTCATATATAATGACGGGGTTCTCATTTGAACCCAATCCTCTCTCTCTCTCTCTCTCTCTCTCTCTCTCTCTCTATCTCTCTCTTATATATATATAATATTATATATATATATTATATAAATATATTATATATATATATATATTTGTTTTCATTTCATTCTTATTTTTTTACATACCCTGACATTTATCTAATCAAGACATTACGTTTCTTTGTTTTAAAAATTTATCTAATATTTTTATTTTATTTTATATTTTTTTCTTCAGGTATTTTTTATTATATCCAATTAATAGTGTTTTATTTATCTAACGGAATTTTTTTTATTACTATTATTATTAATATGTTTGTATTAAATACTGATGTATATTTAATGCTAAAGTTGAGTAGCATTATATATATTTATGTATGTATTTATGTACTGATTCTTGCTATATACACATAATAATTTATATATATCATACTTTTTCAATCACCAATCAAGAATATTAATGAGTTTATAGTATGAATTATATTATATTGTATAAACATATTTTACCTTCACACATGTAAGTGTATATATAATATTATTTTCATAATAATATTTTCTTAGTATTGTATTTATATTTATGTATATATTTTTTAGATGTTATCATGAATATGGACGAAATATGACAAAACATGTAATAAATACTATTTAATATTATATTTATATTTACATTTACAGATATAGATATAAATATGACAAATATCTAATAAAGTTTATAAAAATTTGATTGTTTTTCCGACAATTATGACCTACGTCTAATATATTAACTATATTATTGTTATACTAGTTTAAAAACCCGCGATTACGCGGACATTGATAATAAAAGCATAAAAATATAATATTTATTTTAAAAATAAGTTCAAAAAGTGGATTAAATACAAAGTGAAAAAAAAATGTTCACTTTAAATTTTGAAAAACTACCTTATACACGATATTATTAATATGCAGATGCCGAGAAATTAATTATCAAGTTCAAAAGCTGAATTATTATTCACTTTATATTTTGGAAAATCTCATTGTATACCACATTTACTATTTTATTTTATATTTTACATTGAAACAAATAATCTTGAACCATTTACGTCTCTTGATTCACAATAAGATCAAATGGGCTCAATTAGAAAAAATTTGTCCATGTATATACACCAACTCAACATGTTTATTAAAATGAAAATGACTCTATTTTTTCACACTGGTCAAAGCGAGGAATGGGATTAACGGAGACCTATTTTTTCTCTCTCTATATATAATACATATTAGTGTGAAACCCGCGATTTTTGCGGGCAAATAAAATAAATGATAATATAAAATAAAATAATTCACCTATAATTAATAAATTAAGCAAGTGAAATATTCATACGAAAAATAAAATATATTTCTCATTTTAAATTCTGAAAGACTTCCTTATGAACTACATTACATGTCTTATTGACAATGATGATATCTTCATTGCATCAAAGAATCTTCAACCCTTTACGACTCTTAACTCGAGAAATTGCAACATAAAGCTGACCATGGCTGAAAATTGGTTTTGGAAAATATAACCTAACATTCGAAAGAGTTTGCCCCTGACTCTTGTTTATAGTCATTGCAAAACAAACAATGAGTGGAAATTGCCTTCTCTGGAATTTGAATGGCACCTTACTATCTGAGGGGCTTAATGCCATTCATGGAATATACGCCTTGGTCCCAATATTATTGCTTGATAGAATCATTGCTTCAATAATGCGATCTCCAAGTTGTATAACAACAAACCTCGTACAATTGCATAAACCTGAAGCTTGGTTCATGTTTCGAATCAATATAACCAGTACACCAATTTTCAACTTAAAAATATGATTAGGTATCCCTGAGACACTTTATTGAATTAAAAATATCGGTTGAGTACACTTGATGCTAAGCCTCGTCGTTGACATATGTTTTGCAAATCGTATCGGAATTAAGATATTCTCTTTCATCACCTGGAAGTATCGACATCACATAATCATTAACTGCTTCAACAATGCTATTAGTGGGTGAAAAATAGCTCTTTCCTCAAAAAATGAGTCACTCCCAAAGTTTTCTATAATAGATGGATAAGTACTCTCCACAATAGCGGCAACATGATCACCAGTAGTTCGTAAAAGTATATCTTCCGGTATATTAATCAATATTTCACCATCCACCTCAGTACCAATGTCACCATCACCAATTTTCAGTATCCACTCTGAGAATTCTTTGATATCTTGTGCAACTGAAGCGGTCAATGATTGTCCAAAAATTAACCTCATATTCTTCGTCAAGCGCAAAATTTTACAATGTTCCCATAATTGAGATGAGCATATACTTGCATAAACAATATCTTCTCGACTGCCCTTTGGAACAACTGGAAGAATTTGTCTGAAGTCTCCACCAAGAACTACAACCTTACCTCCAAATGGTAGATTCTTTCTTTCTTCTGGTACAATAAGTTTTAAACTCTTATGCAAAGCTTCTAAACAAAATCTACTCATCATTGGAGCCTCATCCAAAATGATTAGTTTTGCCCAATCCATAAGAGCAGCTAATTCAGTCCCACGTGTAATTGAACACATTGAGTCTTCCATTATAGTTAGAGGTATACCAAACCTTGAATGAGCAGTTCTGCCTGAAGGAAGTAAAAGGGCCGCAACACCACTTGAAGCAACATTAATAACACTTTCTCCTTTAGACCGTAAAGCTGCTGATAATGTTCGCCAAATAAAGGTTTTACCGTGACACCATGGCCGTAGACAAAATAAACGCCACCTTTGACTAATGAGGTATCACTTAATATCTCACAATAGATTCCCTTATGTTCATCAGTTAATAATGAGCATATCTTGCGATGTTCAACATACAAAAGGGATTTATCAAAATTAAGTTCTTGCTGGATCAGTTTGTTATTTCCGTCATTAATCAAAGCATCATTAGGAATTGGCATATCAGCAAAGTTCTTGAGCGATTTCCCATTACTTTGCAAAAAAAAATCCAACTCGATCAAGGTAAAATTCCTCAATAGCTCATCAGTTAATTGTAAACCTACACAATTAATAAAATGACATCATTAAATTATATGAGAATATTAATTGAAAATTTGCCAAAAAATGTATTAATTATTGTGGTAAGAAATACTTAAAAGTAATAAATACCATCTATCGCAAGATTTTTGCGTTGTCTTTGTAGGATGTCGTCTGCCAGAAACTGCCAAGTCTTTTCCCAAACAAATTTTGGTCTTAAAATGCTTCCTGACAGTAGCAAAGATGCAAAAAGTTTCCCAAGGAATATTGGTAAACCCCAATAACTCGTCTCGATAATACCATGAATGTATTCCTTATCATCATCCAACAATCCTAGAGATTAACATGCAACCTTGAAAGTTAGGTACACAACGTTATTAATTGTTCGTATATCTTCGTGTGAAGTTGCGCCCCGAGAAAGATGTAGCATCAGCGACAAATAGTATGCCTCTCCAACACCAGGAGGAACGTAATCTAACCTACCAATTTTAATGCCACGTTGTCTAACAATCCAAACACTACTGCAGAAAGGCTTTTTAACGGCGTTTTTTTTTTTTTTTTTTAACGGCGGTTTTTGAACCGCCTTTGTATCGACCGTCGTTAAATTTTACGGCGGTTTTTCAAAACCGCCGTGAAAAAAGTGGGATTTAACGGCGGTTCTGGAAGACATTTAACGGCGGTTTTTGAACGCCGTAAAATTCAGCATTTTTACGGCGGTTTTGGAACCGCCGTAGATTTCAGCGTTTCACAGCGGTTTTTAAAAATACCTTCTAGAAAGTCTATTTTCCAGAACGGCCAATTCACAATGGTTTTTTAAAAATACCTTCTAAAAAGTAGTAAAAAAATTAAAAAAAAAAAGAAATGAAAGATTTGCACCAAAATATACATATTAATAAAGAAAAAATCTGAAGCTAATTAGCTATTCCATCTACAAATATGTCAACCATCTCAATTGATTAATATTACTAAAGGCTATAACATTAACCAAAGTCTGAAACTTCACCAAAGACTAAAGTTACATAATAATGTACACAAAGCTTACTATCTATAGCTCTAGCTTAACCAAGACCCCATAAATATAATTTTGAAGCTCCCTCATATCTTTACAAACCGAACGTCGTTTTGCCCAAATGCAGTCCCACGTCGTTTTTCAAAATCTTATCAACAGATGAACAAGTCAATCTTAATTTCCAGAAGCAAAGATGAATAAGTACCTCTTTAGGCCGATCAATGTAACACACTACTCTTAAAGTGGTATAGTATAAAGAAGGCCTGGGCCGCCGTTATCCTTTGCGATAATCCTTGTTCAACAATCTCTTCACGAAATCCATAGAAGCTGCGGACATTAAAATTTGGTAAGTCCGGTGTACGAAACATTAAAATTAGTGCAGGAGACGAAAACAGGACAAATCAGAGAAAAGTTCTACTATGTGATTGTATCAACAGTAAGTTAGACATTTCTCCACAAGATTAGAAATTGAAAAGAAATTAAAAAGAAATAATTATTTTAATAATAACAGTTTAATTTGGTAATCACAAGGGGTCATCAAAATCAGGCTTTCTGGGAGAGGTCTCAATTGATTTTGCAGATCTATCAGAGGCTACCAAACCATTGAATTTAACTCTCCCTCTACAGACTTCAAAATCGGGTGCAATATTACATGTTAGTTCTTTCTCTCCATTCTTTCATTCGAACACATAACGTGCACGTAGAGAATTAGAGGCATGGATACAAAGGTAGTGTCCTGCAGATATATGTTTTTTTACTATATAATGTTGCAATGCATAGAACTTCACCAACAGCAAAATTCAATCTTAAGACTAGTTTACGATTATCAGGTCACAGTTCAGAGAATGCAAGGAGGTCCTGATTCAAGGTGAGGTAGATAACAACGATAATCAGTGTTATCTCTGTTATTACTTATTACAATGTTAAAATAAGACCATTACAAGGAAAAATAATCAAGAAACGTTGCTTCTCTTGAAAACATCTCAGACATGATGACGATAGTGAAGCACCAGAGGATGAATCATATGATCGAAATTTGGATACAGAAGGGAGAGATTCTTATAGCTTTGGAAAGAGAAACCCCAAATCTCCTGAAGTAAGGTCCTCCATTAAAAACCCTGATTTTATCTGCACCAAATGAAAGTCGGATAAGAACCATAAAATTAAAACTCTAAAATAGGGGGGAAAACGAGTTTATCATAGTTGGTTGCATTAACCAAAATTCTGTTTCTTTTCTTATAGAGTGATGACTTGAGTGAAGTGTCAACTCTGCACGATGAACAAAATGGAAGCTTAGAAGATGGTGTATCAGATAATTATGATGCTGAATCAAGAGATGGAGTAAAAGAAACATCAAATGATATGTTTGGAAGGTTGACGAGTCAAATGAAAATGTTTGAAAGGAAGGCAGAGCTTTCAGAATTGGAAGTGCAATCCCTTCGAAAGCAAATTACGAAGGAAACGAGCAGGGGGCAGCAATTGTCAGATCAACTTGTTCGCCTCAAAGAGGAAAGAGATGTGCTCAAAGCAGAATTGGAACGACACAAGTCCCCATCAACAACCACAAATTCCRAAGCAGTYTCGGGTCACAKACCAAAAGATGCCRAAAACTTGATAAGTTCACTCGAAAAAACCAAGCAAGACCTCCAACGTCACAAAGATTGGAATAAGAAATTGAAGTTACAAGTACAGAAAGCAGAAGATTCAAATTCTGAATTTGTTCTTGCGATGAGAGATCTTAGCAAAAAAATTGGATCAGAAAAATACAGAAATATCGCGACTTTCCAGCAAAATTAAGGCCCTCGACAGTGGATCAGATGCCCTTGAGGCATCACCCAGAACAATGATGAATCTGAATGAAGAAAGTAGAGCAATTGATGAATCAGAAACGTTAAAGCAGAAAATTGATGAGCTCTATTCCCAGATAGAAGTCCACAAGAAAGAAAAAAATGAGATACGAATGGATGTAGAGAGACTTAATCTGGATTACGAAAGTTTAGAGACAGAAAACAAGGACATATACGCGAAATTAGAGCAAAGCGAAAACGAAAAGTTGGAAATTCAGCAAAATTATATAGACTCAGTATTAAACTAAAATATAACATATTTATTAGCCTTTAGTTATAGATGAAATAAGTTGATGAAAGTAAAATTTCCAAATCCAAGAGGAAAAAAAACAATTAAGAGAAATTTTTATTCACTTTTTTTAAGCAAAAGAAAATGAACACTAAATGACGCAGTAACGAAGAAAAACCTCTCCAAATCATGATCATACAAAACGGAGTTGTCCCCACTAGTGCGATAAAGTGATAATTCCAGTCTCCCGATAACAGGTGCTAATGGATTGTCCTTGCAAACACCATGTAACCTGAAACAAAGGTATTTCAGGTAGATAACCAAGAGCGTGCAAAGAGAGAACAAAGTGATAAAAGGTAAAGAGGTGGGTGAGGTTCACATGTTTTTGGTCGGGAAACCTTCATATATAATATWMAAATACATAATTAACTTATAAARAATCCAAAAAATGGAAAAATAGACTATCAAAAAGAAATCTAGAAGGTTAATGAACAAATAATGAATGGATTTATTTTTACAATTAAGATACATTTTAGACATAAATTTTGATAAAAGAGTATTTAAACAAAAAAGTTAATAAAAGACTTTTATCATTCTATTGTTGATGGAAAAAAAAAAGCGCCAGAAACTTACCATGAAGCACCCAAGTCAACAGGAAAACCAAACGAATAATCAGTGTGGACTCTCCCACCGATTCTATCACGTGATTCCAACAAGGTAACCTGCAAATTTTACTTTCTTTAAGATTAATTTCATTTACTCATGCACTCTGTGCTTCTAGAAGTTACACATCTAAAGTATATACCTGAAATGCGGCATCATGAAGTGCTCTTGCAGCTGCAACGCCAGCAAAACCAGCACCTATAACAATTACAGATGGCGAGGCCGTGGACCTTTACACCTTCATAAGCAAAAAAACTCAAATATCTGATTTACTTTTTTAAAAAAATACAGTTATTCCCTTTCATTTAATACAAATCAAACCTCAGTAGTAGTTTTTTAATTTTGAAACTTTTATGTGTTTTTTTTTTGTAAATACCCCAAACCTCAGGAGTGGTTTTTGTAACTCGACCTAATTCATTTATTGCAAATGATTCATAAAATTAACATATGCGCATGACACTGTGTGTGTGTGTGTGTTATGCATAGTAAATCTCAGTTCAAGAAGGAATTCGAAATATATTCCGAATTACAAACAATATCCCCTAATATGAACCAATGAAGGGTAGCTTATTCAATTAGGTTTCAATTGTATGGAATTGGGAAATACAGAGATTATATTCAGGAACTAATTCAAAATTCACAATCCATCAAATCCAATTCACAATCCCACCAAACGCCTGAATCAGAATTACCGATCAAATTTCAATCTTTCCATATATCCATTTCGATCGAAAACAGAATCGAGATCAAATCGATTACCTTCGATGTAAAAAGAAGAGGCGGGCCATCCCTTGGTAGAAGTAAACGACATATTCACATCTTCCGACAGCAAATCAAGCGGTAGCCCCTGGTTCCTTTTCACCCTCAAGGCAGCCAATTTTCCGACGACATCGATCATGCTTTCAGTTCGGTGTTGGGAAGCGGTGCCGCTTCTGCGCACGGCGGAGGCACCGGGTGGGACCCAGTACGAGGACCCGGGGAGGAAGGGGAGCCAATCCGGTGCGGAGCGGCGAACGATGATGTTGTGGATGGCGTCCTCGATCCTTTTGATGCCGAGGGCGATGATCTCGGCGGCCGCCTCACCCCCGGATCGGCCGACGAGGAGGAGGTCTGGTCGATCTCCGTCACCTCGTTAAGCTGCGCGCGGCGGCTTTTGCTGGAGTGGTGGCGGTGATGGCTCATTAAGGCGGCGGCCGGATAATGGGGAGAGGAACGGGGCAGGGATTGGGAGAGAAATCGAGACATGGCCATAGTATTCGGATGATGGATGAAATCTAGAGAGAGGGATAGACGGAGGTAATCTAAACGAGTGAAAGTAGATTAGGGTTTTTAGTTTATTGTTTTATGTTTATTGTTTATTTAATTTAATTATTTTTTGATCAAGTTTCACATTTTTATTAATTCATGTTTAAATTTTATTTAATTTTCCAGATCGTTGGATCAGATACTGATCAACGGGCCCAAAATTTTTGCTTGATAAGGACGAGGATCGGTTGACATGGCAAGCTTACTATTCTACGGCGGTTCCTATGGAAACTGCCATTAAATATCATCTTATTCATGTCGGTTCTAATAGAAACCGACGTTAAATTTACCGCAATAATTAAATGTATGAACTAATTAACGGCGTTTTTAAGGAAACCGCCGTGAATACTTGTTAATTCACGGGCCGCTTTCTTAAAAACCGCCGTTAATTAGTTCAGTTTTAACGTCGGTTTTCATAAAACTGCCGTAATAATGTATGATTCTACGGCGGTTTATGAAAATCCGCCGTAAATACTATTAAGGGTTTGAAACCGCTAAGTTTAACGGCGGTTTTTCCAAAACCGCCGTGGATGAGGCACCCACTACAAAAAAAATCCGGCAATGCTGACGGCCAAAATCCGTCAGTATAGAGAATACTGACGGCCTCCTGACGGATAATGGCCGTCAGCATTTTGTGGTCAGGATTCCAGTATCCTGACGGCTTTAACGTACCCGACAGAAATACTGACGGCCTGCTGACGGGCATCGGCCGTCAGCAATACTTCCCGTCAGTATTTTTCCCTTTTTTTTTTTAATTTTATAAATGCTGACGGGCTGGCCCGTCAGTATTGCTGGCGGGTCAAGCCCGTCAGCATTTTTAAAATATTATAAAAAAAAACTAGGCGGGCCTAGCCCAGCCCGCAGGAGCCCAACCCACAACCCAACCTGTGTTAATTTAATTCCCCACATGTGGGCATGGGTGGGATTCGAACCCCATACCTCTTGCAAATAGAGGAGTGGTGTTACCGTCTCGCCAAGTCGATTACATGTGAAAGATTATATACTTTTAATATATATTAGATATATAAATTAAGTTATAAGTATAATTATAATTAATTATATTATATTTATAAATGTAGATTATATTTATGAATAATATATATAATCAAATATATTATAATATATTTATAAATATATTATATATATATATATATATATATATATATATATATTATATTAATATATTATTTATAATAATTATAAATATATATTATTTGAATATATATTTATTATATATTGTATATTAATAATAATATATTATTTTTATAAATATATAATATTATTTATAAATATATAATTATTATATTATATTATATTTATAAATGTATAATTTATATTATATTATATTTATAAATAATTAATATAATTATATATTTTATTTTATAAATAATAATTAAATTATAAATATATAATATTATTTTATATGTATTATAATTATAATATTATAAATTATATTTTAAATAAATTGCTGACGGCTTGCCCGTCAGCTTTTTTTTTTTAATTTTTATTTAATAATTCTGACGGGCAAGGGCCGTCAGCATATATTTTTTTATTTTTTTTTAATTAAAAATTATATCCCTGACGGGCAAGGCCGTCAGGATAATTAAGCGGGATAGTTTTCCCGCTCTTTCCCTGAGGGGATACTGACGGGTATATATGCTGACGGCCATGGGCCGCCAGCAAACCCGCCAGCATTTTCTTCCGCCAGTATTTCCGCCAGCATTGCTGACGGCTTTTTGCCCGTC
>BMAC01000243.1:536948-580369 GCA_014905375.1 Phtheirospermum japonicum
TGGTGTTTTTCTCATGTTTTTAAGTCGGGTTTTATAATGGTTTAGCATTAAACTCGGAGATAAATATAAGAATATAAAATGAATCTTAATAAAAAATATATAAAATATATATATGAAAAAATCTTTTATAAATGAATTTTGAAATTTCTATATTTATTATATATTTCTTAATAAATTGGGAGAAACTACTACATCAAATACCAATGCACCACGATAAGTAAGGACCATTTGATCACCGATTTCAATATTGTTATGTTGGATAAAAAGATCCAACCCGACGTTGAATTCGACGTTCTTATTAATCTTGCTCATTTCAACTGACCATGAATGGACCATGCCAAATTCTTAGATCGAAGTCCACAGGGAGTGCATCTTCGAAAAATTTGGAGAAAGTATCTGGAATATGTTGTTAGAGAAGATCAAATTTTAGTCTATGAGATATCTTTAATTATATAAATTCAAATGAAAAAAAATAGGAACATTAGTACAACAATGAATATATAGGAACAATATATTTAATACATCACTTGGAAATGAAAAAAGATTAATTAACATGTTAACGTTAAAAATACTAACCAATTTATTGATCGTTGAGTATTTGTGGATAAATACTTTATTCCGTGGGCAAGATAACTTCCGATCGTATATTTCATGATGACATAGAAATAATATGAAAAGAAAATATTATAAATAATGGGAGAGTATCATATATAAATGAATTTTGTAAATGATTTTTTGGAGTTAAAATTTTAATGTAACGAAGTAGTTTAAAGGGTTCAAAAAAAAAAAAACATACCAAATTGTCCTTGTTAGAATATGCAACACAAATACTTTGATTAATTGCAAGTTGGGGATGAAGACTTACATCCATTGTTTGTTTGATTTTGTAATAAAAGTAATAAAAAATGAGTGATTTTTTATATATGTAGCAAAAAGTGATTATACATTATTTATATAGAAATTAAATTTTTAAGTCATATAAATACATGGAAATACTTTAAAAATTAAGTACCGGTTTTGTTAATTTCCATATTGTAGTGTAAAATATGATATTTTTGTAAAATAAATTAATTTTAGTTAATAGAATACTGCATGAGAATTAAGGCATATGGAATGTGGAATAATTAGTCTTACACATTGATGGATATTGTAATTAAAGATATCAAATCAAGGGATATTGAGGTTGATCAATATGTTGATCAACCATAATCATTTTCAAAACTGACTATGTTAATTATGGACAATATTAATCAAGAAATACTATTTCCCGTCAAGGCATCAAGCACAGTGTTTAATTATGGTATAAGTAATTTACAAATCAATGTCTAATTGATTGTAATGAAAATCTAAAAAAAAAATATTAATATATATTAATATTACCATAATACGATAATAATTGATTGCATATTTACAGTATTTATTGTAATTAATTTACATTAATTATGTACGAATATATATCTTGTATGTATTATAATTATGAAAAATGATTAATTATACGGTAGTAACTATTAACTATACAATCAGTTTATTAAGAATATATAGGATCATAGACGTTATCAATTTACAAATTACTTTTTTCCAATCCCGTGATTATAGCAACATAACTATACCAATGTGATAAAATCTCGTATAAGGGCAACGACCAAATGCGTTAATTATGGTATAATTATATTCCAACTCAATTAAATTCATCAAATTTCCATAAAAATTATACACTATTATAGTGTTTGTTGGTTAATGAAAAAATATGTCATCTTTTGTAATTCGTTAAAAAAATAAAAAAAAATAATAAAAAGGTGATTAAACTGAGTGAGCGAGCGTTGGGCGGGAAAGCCAACGTTGGGCGCCCAAAAGGTCCAGGAGGCTGGTGTACGTCCAAATACTATGCCCCGCAGTCTAGTGTATTGAAAGGGACACCTCTTGGTCGATTGAGCGATCGAGGCAAAACACCGAATAGCCTCGTGAGCTGACTCGTAAGCATCGGCTATGGGTTCAAGCCATGCTGCGGGGGTCCGTTGGTCGGTAGTGCGGTTGTTGGGCAACACCGCACAGTGAGAAGCTTTGGCATGATGTCGGTCGGTCGGAAATGAATGTGCCACGTACGTCGTGGGGCAATAAGGTGGGAAAGTCGGCATAGCACTTGCCCAAGGACTAAAGGATAGCCCTACTCAGGCGAGACACGAACACAAGGGGCACCAAGACGGGTATTGCACCCAAGGTGACTCAAGGGAGTGTCGAGCACGAGGATTGCATTGTGGGCTTGCGGGAAACCCGCCGTGCCTACTCGGGCAAGGTTGCGAACATGCGCTCTGTTACGGGTATTGCACCCGGACGTCCTGAGGGAGTGCCGAGCACACGAGAATACGGTGGGGGCAAACGAAAGACCCTCAATGTTGAGCAGGGGGCGAGTAAAGCTCCTGTGCGACGCGAGACGGATGACAATGACCCGATCCTTGGCTCGTAGGAGAAGCGAGCTTCGGGAAGCTTAAAACTCGAGATTGGCCAAAGGCCGGACGTAGATGTCGGGGATCTACTAGGCCGCACGGGCAAAAGTATATCCGCTGCATACTCTAGAGTGCCGCCACGCACACAATTAACTACACAAAATAAAACAAATCACGAAACTTCACAATTAATCTCCCCAGAAATAATCACCATAATTAAAACGCACAAATTAACTACACAGAATAAACAATATAAACTTCACAATTAATCTCCCCCAGAAATAATCACCAGAATTAAAACGCACACAATTAACTACACAGAATATAAACTTCACAATTTATCTCCCCCAGAAATAATCACCAGAATTAAAACGCACACAATTAACTACACAGAATAAAAGAAATCACGTATAAACTTCACAATTAATCTCCCCAGAAATAATCACCAGAATTAAAGAATAAAACAATCACGTATAAACTTCACAATTAAAATTAATCACTCCAGAAATAATCACCAGAATTAAAACCCACACAATTAACTACACAGAATAAAACAATCACGTATAAACTTCACAATTAATCTCCCCCAGAAATAATCACCACCAGAATTAAAACGCTATCCCCCAGAAACTTCACAATTAATCTCCCCCAGAAATAATCACCATAATTAAAAATGCTATTCCCCCAAAACTTCACAATTAATCAATTAATCTCCCCCAGAAATCACAACGAAATTAAAATTTACAGGCAAGTAATCTGCTTAAAATAAGTGTATTGATTAAAAAACGAACCCAGAAAAATATATTTTTTCACGAAAAAATTAAAATAAAAAAATATTTTCGAGAACAGATCTAGAGAAAAAAAATATCAAACTACTCACCATGGAATGATTAGTTGGAAATATAACAACCTTAAAGAAGGTCGGTAACAACATCGTGCAAAGGCCGTGGCAACGATTGTAAGTTTTTTTTTTTTTTTTTTTTCCGATTGCAAAAGCCGTGCAAAATTAATAGTTTTTTCAGTTTGAAGAATAAGTGAGGGAGAGAGTTTAGCAGAGAGAAAAACGGCGGATGAAATTTTCGGAAAGAAAAAATGGGAGTTAAAGAAACCCTACAAAAAAAAAAGCCCTATTTTATACCTAGCCTTTTTTTTAATAAAAGGAAGGAATATTGGCAAATTAATATGAATTTGCCACATCAGATTTAAAAAAATAAGAAGATGACACTTGAAAAATTGAATTCATACCAAGTTGACACCTAAGCTAGGTGTCAACAGAATTAACAAATAGAAGGGATTGTAAGATTTTGTGAATTCTAATATAAAAACAAATATTATAATATATTAGAAGTCTCATATTTAAAAACTATTATTTAATACAACAATTTTATTATAATATATTAATAATATTCTATATAGATAAGTTAAGAGTTATTTGCAATAATATAAATATTTAATTAAATATTATTAATGAATTCAATATAAACATAAAAATATTATATAATATAATTAATAATTATTTAATATTGATTATATATCGTTATAATGCGACACAGATTGATAGTGTGTCATCTTTTGAGTTTTTCAAAGTCCATAACTAATAATTATTAATGATTTTGATCTAAATATTAAAATATACAATAATTTAATAGTAATTAATTATTTAATATAGGTTAGACACGGATTTAGAATGTGGCATATTTTAAATTTCTTTAATCTACAAGGCATGGTTAGAACACATCATTTGATTGTTTTTATTTCTTTTTAGATTTATAACTTTGTAATTATCAAAATACTTTTTATATTTATCTTTTTAATAAATTTCGTGTAATACACGGGTGTTAAATATGTGTTGTGTGTGTGTGCGTGTGTATATATAATGTGTATATTTTATTTTAGGTATTTTTTATTTTTTTTAAATACTCAAGTTATAATTCGAATACGTCTTTCAAATCGAATTCGAATCAATATTCACATTTGTATATTAAACAAATACGAACCGAACATGCAAATATTCAATTCGCTTTGCTTCATGTGCAACCCTAACTTCAGGTGAATCTTATTATTATTATTATTATTATTATTATTATTATTATTATTATTATTATTATTATTATTATTATTATTATTATTATCATTTTATCATATTTATTAATAATAGTAACTATTATTTTAATACATTTATTATCATCACTATTGTCATATTTAGTAATAGTGGTAATTATTATTATTATTATTATTATTATTATTATTATTATACATTTTGAAGTAAAATATAAGTTAAATAGTTTTAATTTAATATTTTAATAATTATAAGTGATAAAAAAAAACTATTAAAATGTTATCTTGACAATATTTATTATTGCAATATACAAAAAATCAGAAACTATTAGCAATCGAAATAAGACTACAAATCAACTACATGTAGGGTTGTAAATGAATCAAACTTTTGATTTGATTTAGTAATCAATTCGTTTTGACTCGAGTTATTAACGAATATGAATATGAGTACTCACGTATTCGATACGAATCCTCCATTTTCTTAATAGTGTTAACTATTAACGCTGAGGTGTCGAAAGGAGAGCGTTCTGGGGCTGATGTGGACCAATTAAATTTCTCCAAAAATGACGTGTCGGCCTGTGGTTAATAGGGGGTTTATTTTGGGAGGAGGCCAAAATTTTGACCAGGTATAAATAACAACTTTTTTTTTTTGTTAATATTGAAAAAACTAGGGTTTACGTCCAGCGGTCCCTTCTCAATTTCTTTTCTTTTCTGCCGTCAACTTCAATGAGTTCAGAAAAAAAAAGAACGAGAGAAACGCAAATTAGATACGACATGCTATTTTTCTCCATTTAAAATTCTAATACCTTTTCCAAATGGAAGATGAATCGGTCTCAGCTTTTCACACTACCATGTCTCTAAAGTTGATTGGAATGGATTTCACTTCGAATATATCTTTCGCCAGATTCATTTTCTTTCGACGAAGCCATTTCTCCCGGGATACCATCTCAGAAAAGGTGATAATTTTTAGTCAATTTCCGATGACGATTCTGCTCGGCCATGGCAATCGTACAACACAGTCTATACAACCGCCAAAGCAGGTAGGTTTCTGATTGAGAGTTTAATGATTAGTCTTAGATTCGTTCTATTTTTATTATATTGGTATTTTTTTTCTGGAAAATAGATCTCTGAATATTCTTCGATTTTTTTGATTCTTCATTTTTTTAGATCTGTATTTGACTCCATCAGTCGAATTTATTTCGATATTCATTAGGTTATTAAAAATCGATTTTATTTTTGATTTCTTTGAATCCATCATTCGATTTCAGATCTGTATTTGAAGTTTGATAAATCGTTGAATTTGATTTGGCTAATTCCAGGTTAGGGTTTGCTACTTCGTCGTGCAAAATCATATGCAAGGTTAGTTAATTAATTTTTGTTATGTTCGATTGTAGATGTTTTCTCATGTTAATGTAGCCGGAAAGAAAAACTACTTGATGAACAATAAGCATTTTCTTTATTTTTATGATTTTCTTTTTTTATTTCTTGGTTAGATATATAAATCTGAAAATACTTGTGTTAAAAGATGCCCAGGGTTTCAGTTGGGACTGTTTGACTACATTTTTTACTGTTATCAGCTCAATTACTTCTTTGTATTAATAGTTATTATTATTATGATTTATTTATTATTATTTTAGTTTGTGTTTGGCTTATGGGGAATGGAGTTGAGCAGTTTGAATTTACAGAATTTACATTTTGTATGGTCGTGTTATCATCAGGTAGTCGTTTTCTTCCCTTTTTGTTGTTTTGTGGAATTTATATCAATGTAAAAACTAATATATAGTGCGAAATCTGAGTTTGTAATATACGATATGCAGTTGAACTGCATTTGAACTAAAAAGTTGGTGCTAAACTGAATTTTTTGTGCATCTTTGTATTCTTCAAATCATTGTTGTATGTACATTGAGCATTGTTGGTATACACTTATTTTTGACATAACTTATCATAGTAGCTAAGATCTTACCAGCTCTCTTCATAAATGTGATTCTTTTCTCAACATATATGGTCTTATCGGGTGTGCGAACAAAAGATGGTGACTGTTCATGACTTATGTGGGACAACCATGGTTGCAATCCGGGATTTTGGATTTAAAGATGGGTGTAACGCTCCAGTTTTTCATAGCGAGAAACACAAGCGGAAGCAATTATATTTTAATAAAAGTAATATGGGGGACGTTACTTAAATAAATAACACCTCTGAATAATTTTTAAAATAAAAAAATTATGTCAAATAGTTTGTGTTAAATGATATCACATATCACTTTAAAGAAAACAAATACATATAATACCATTGGAAATAATAATAATAATAATAATAATAATAATAATAATAATAATAATAATAATAAGACATTTTGTAAGTAACGCTCGAGTAAAACTAACAAGTATAAAATACGACCATTTGATCATGTTTTGAAAATAGAAACATATAAGCTTTAAATCATGTTTTATTATCGTCACCACCACCATGCTTCTGCTCGACTTCACTTAACCTGGAAAATATTGTTTGATAAAAAATGATGAGTACACAACGACTCAGTGGAGATACCGTTCATAATTAATTTCTCAATATAACATAGCATCATAGTAAAACATGGAAATAATTATTCTGTGCAGTACGGTGGGCCATCCCAAGGATCCGTCGACCCCGGACCCATTAAGGTCCCTGACCAATAATTGTTCTGTGCAGTACGGTGGGCCATCCCAAGGATCCGTCGACCCCGGACCCATTAAGGTCCCGGACCAAAAATTGTTCTGTGCTGTCGCGCGACTCTATATATACATAGTCATTTGCCCGAAGGCCATAATTGTATAATTGTCATGAAATCACCATAAACTATAACATATCGAGCAATTAATATGAACTTGAATTTAAAAAGATTTTGAGTTAAATATCCCCACCTTTAGACTGGCGCTTGTGATCTTTGAAATATGCGAATGATCGTGTTTACAAATCATGAGTCTCAAAATCAATGCTCCTACATGAAAACGTAATTTAATTTATTTTATGAAATAAGGATTTTAAAACTTAAAATATGAATAATTAAAATAATTATCAGTCAAACCTTGAAATAAAGTCAAAGAGGCTGTTTTTGTAAAGTTCTTGAAGATGGAGGGTGAAAAGAAGATAACTTGAAAGCTCTGTAGACTGAAATGGTGTTTCTTGATAATTTGGGGCTGAATATGAAGTTTGGGTAAGCTGGGGGCTCAACCGAACGAATCAAAGATCTTAAGGGTCAATCTGAATATCTTAAAAAGTTGTTTGGCATAAAATATCAAAACCCATCTCTCTATTTTCTCAATCCGTCTCTGTCTCTCCTTTTCCATCTTCTTCCCCAATTCTCTCCAATTGAGAATTAATCCCCAAAACAGCACAATCCAAAAACAAAATCGGCCAACCCATTTCCTCCTTTCTTTGATTGTCGACGGCAGCGGCGACAGAGAGCAGCAACCGGCGTATCCTTCTCCCTGAAACTCAGAATTCAGCGACGGAAATTGACAATGGCAATCGGCAATGCACTAGCAAATCGGTGGTAGCAATCCGGCTACTGAACCATGGCGGCATCGACGGCGGCATCTGGCAGCAATCGGCGAGGGCAGCGGCAAAAGGSCGACCTTGAGCGGCGGAGGCGCTAATTCCAGAAGCTGTGCCGRTGACTAGTTTTCCTCTCCTCCTTCAGCTCATCGACGGCGAAGCCTGGGAAGGCGGAAGCATGGCTGCGGTTGGCAGCGACTGCGGTGGCGAAAAAATGTGCAGGCGCCACTCCGTTTGGCAGGCGAGGCGACGAACATGGTTTATGGGCCTTGACTTAGGGCTGTGAGTTTGGGAATTCGAGCCCTGATCATCGGGCTCCTGGGACCGGTTTYAGTGTGGGCCCCAAAACAGGCTGAGGGTTCACGGCGTCTCGGTGGCGGRCTCGGGAGGACTTCTGGTTCGGTGTCTTTGGATTTGATGGTTGATTAGGATGGAGTTCTGCAGTTCGAAACAAAGTTACGTCGACCTCGTCGCGATGGTTTCGGTGGTCTCTGCGGTGGCGATGTATGCATCCGGCGGATTTGGTTCACCGGTTTCGATGGCATTTGTTCCTGAGCCTGTTCGATGACATTGGTTCATGGGTTTTGGAGATTCGATGCTACTTCGTGGCTTGGTTCCGAAACAGTTTCTCGTGGAAACAGAGACGGTGGATGATTCTCGTGTCCCTGGTTGCGATATGCTCGAGACTGTTATCATCCGTTGTTTACATGATTTTCTACTTGAGGAAGACGATCACGCTGAGACTAGACGATGGGCCTTGGGTTGCTTCTAAGAAGGGTGAAAAATCGACTGTGTAGCAAAACTTAGTATTTCTAAGTTTGTGTGATGGGAAATATTGCTTGTGGTTCTGATTACGGCCGAAAGAGAGTGATTTAAAAAGAGGTTTTGATTACTAACTTAGGTTTAGGTGTTTGTAACGATTAGGAGTGTTTGTAGAACCGTATTTTGCGTAAAGAAGGGAATTTGAAGAATTCTAGAATGCTAGTGGGCTTTCTTTAATGGACCAAGATTTAAATCAAAGGAAAATGGCCTTTAAAACAATGAATTAAAATAACTTAAAATAAAGATTTTGGACCATTCTAAACCAAATTACAAAATTGTCAAAAAGGGCTTAAAATTTAAAATATATAGGTAATAAAAATTTGGGATGTTACAATGGGCGACGTATACTTCGGAGTTCGTGGCCAGTTTCTTTTTGTTCAATTTTCTTCATTGATTTCATTTCGTAATTTCTAATTGTTCAATTTGTTCAATTTTCCCCTCTTTGTTCAATTTGTTTATGCCGTTCCTTATTATTTCTTATTTCCTTTTCTCAAGTTATTTCTGAATTTCTTATTCCCTTGATGTATTTTGGAGATTTTGTTCAAGAGATTATTACAACGGACCAATATAATATAATTGTAATTAGGGATCACAAGCTTTGAAATGTTATTAGAATGGTTGGCTTGAAAAAACTAATATTATCATGAATTTATGTTGTTCTTACATTGAAATGCTTATTTATTTATTTATTTGAAATGTTGAATTGGAGTTAAGAAACCATCTATCATTTTGCCGCAGCATCAACTGACTGGTGATGATTTGTGCAACCAAGGATGGATCAGAACTATTCAGCGTGGGATAAGAGAGAACAGGCTTACTCAGATTTCATTTTATTAATAATTATTATTTTTATGATCATAATACTACTACCACTAATAATAATAGTAGAATGTTGAATGTTTTCAAATTTGGTATTGTTTAGTATGTTTTTCCCTTGGTTAGTATGTTTTTTATAAGTGTGTGTCTATGCGTGTTTCTTGCCATCGCTTGAAATGGGTGAATTCCCATTTGTCAGGTACGTTAGCTAAACCCAGGTTTTATTACTGAAAATGTTGAGTTTTTGATAATGTTGAGTTGTATTTTGACAATGGTTCTGAATATTTTTTAAAATGATGCCCAGAATATGTTTGATAAAATACGTGAGAGATGAGTTTTTAACATGTAATCATATGAAAGCTACTTTAGATAAACGAAAAAATATGTTATATCGAGCTGAGACTTGATTCAATTCTTACTTTTATTACACATTTCCCAAGTGTAAAGAAACATGCGGAGTAGTCACTCTTCATGTGAAGGTTCAGATTAATTTGTTGATTTTTCTTGATGTGTTATGATATATTTCTCTTCAATCTCCATGGCTTTAACTAGACACACGATACACCTCCTACCTAGATTTTGTTTATTTGGATATTTGTGATTAATATTCACGTTAATTTGATTGGAAAAATGATATGTTTATCATTATGCCATGATCATCCAAAGGAAGCAGCGAGCGTGAGAGAGGTTAGATCTCTAATCATCTCTTTTGTTTTTTAGTTTTAAATAACTTTTTTGTTGAAGTCTCTTCTTTGTTTTTTAATCAACTGGGGCTGTATTTCAATAATGTCTTTTGTTTCTTGATTTGTTTTGTGTAAAGAATTTATTCCTGATTTGTCAAGGCAGGACTTAGTTGTTGATCACAGTTGTGCTACTCATGTCAAGTCTTAATTGAATTCAAGAATCTTATTTGTGGATTAATGACACAAATAATTCAGTAAAATGCACATTTTTATTTCAATAAAAAGCATATAAAGAAAATCTTGATTGGGCTTGGTTCTCAAGAAAACCGTGAAAATTTTGGTTCTCTATTTTTGTTTTCTGTTTTAAATTTCCCCTCATTTCAAACTTATCTGTTTCTTTTTTAGCTTTCGCCAAATTCTTTATCAGCTTACGCAATTCAGTATTGGATTTCCTTTGAGGATGTCACATGAAGTGCAAATCAGTATGATGGAAAGAAAAGCTTTGATAATCAAAAAATCACCTTCATTTTAGCATCACATTAGGTTTTTTTTATTTGTTTCATTTAATTATTATTTTTCTGGTCTCAGTTTGATCCAAATGGAAGACAGTGCTTGACAATGGAAGGCTATAGAAAAATCGGGCAGATAGTTCGTAAAATGGCTGACAAGCTCTGTGACGGACGAATCTTGATTGTCCAGGAAGGTGGATATCATGTTACGTATTCGGCTTATTGTCTTCATGCAACTCTTGAAGGTGTGCTTAATCTCCCAGATCCTTTGTTGTCTGATCCTATTGTTTATTATCTCGAAGACGAGGCATTTACCACTGCAGCTATCGAATCTATTAAGAAGCATCAAAGAGAACATGTCCCGTTTTTGAAATAGGCTTTAAAACCCTGTAAATTCACCAACCATGGCTTGATATCATTGGCTATATTCAGTTTTTGTTTTAATTATCTAATTGTGAACAACATATATGATTTTGCAAAATTTGATGAACTTATATTTTTAGAAAAAGTGATTTATTGCAGCAGAAACCGATAGTAGTTGAAAATTAGAATTAAAAGGTAAAAGTCCAAGAAAATTATAAATTTAGATCTTTTAGACTGTGATTAAGTTATATTGCATTAGAAGCAGGATATGGCATATGAAAACACTAAAAATTAAAACAACATTTTTAAATCAGAAATTTACAATCACTTTTTGTTGGATTTTAGTAAATTGCATACTAATCTGTTATTGAGATGCTGTTGTTACTTGTGACTTAACTTTAGTCGAACGTTATTCTTAAATATAAAATCTCTTTTTCAATTATCTATCTCTTTTCCCTTTATCAGTTTTAAGATCTACTGTATTTTTTAGTTTCTTCTTCACACATCCTGAAAAGTACTTGACAATGATGTGCATTCTTTTTTTAGTAGGTCTGTCTGATATAAGACTTAAGTTGTATGGTTATACTTTTAAATTAAAAAAAAAAGTCTTACGTATCTTACACAAGTTTTTTTGCTTTTCTCCTTTTTCTCTGTTTTCAGTAAGTTTATGCTACCAATTAATTGAGAGTTTTTATTGAGATGAATTATACTCTCCCTTTTTTTGTTTCTTTATTTTTTGTATTTGATTTTTGAACTACTATGCTATTAGAAAGGAATATTACAAAAACTACCCCTGAAGTTTACTCTAATTACAAATGAAAACTAATTATATTTTACATATATCTTTTGAGATTTGTAATTACTTTTAATTGTTAAACTGTGAATGAGACATTGGTGACAAAATTATAGGCACAATCAAAGCGTGCAATATATAACAATTATCTAAAGTCACACAAATAATGGGTATTTACACTCATGACACTTTATTTCTTCTTATTACACTTTGGTATTTTTTTTAGCATGTTAATCCATTTAATATTCTTAATTAAATATAAATAATTACATCTGTATTGCGTAACATTGAAGYAGGGATTGCTGCAATGTTCTGACTACATACTTTATAAAATAATGGGCCAAGATTTTGTATTGTTGTAATAGTAGTTTTTGAGTTGTTTAGCCTTAATATATACTTTTAATCTCTCTTTAAACAAACAGTCAAGCTTTAGATTCCTCAGTTTTTTTTTTTTTTCATTTTTTCACTTTTCTCCCCTCGAGGCTCTATCCATTTTTTCAGGCTTTAGAAAACTGAGCCCATGCTATTTTATCCCTCAGTTAATTACTATAAAGATGTTATTTTTCTTAGAATTTGATTTATATCTATTGAAAATATTACAATATATATAATTACATTTCAAAAAGTTACAAAGATATAAAATACAGTTAAAGTATTGAACTTCACTTATACTTTTTTGGTAAAAATAATTAAGTTTTTTATCGTCTCGCATTGTTCTATAAAACTTTAGTGTATGAGCCAACGTAAATCACAAATTGATATTATTTTTTTAGTAACATCGATGGCATTTACGTTAGAATGACGACAATATAAAATATACATTTTAAAAAATGTCTAATTCTTACTTTCTGAAATTAATAAAATTTTTTAATAAATTTTATATTTTATGTCATTCTTATATTGCCCGCGAAATTCGCGGGTATTCACACTAGTAATATATATAATTATAAAATTATAATATTCTCTAATTATAATTATTGTTATTTTTATTCTCTATTATATTAATATATATACTAATATATAATTATTTAAATTATATTTGATATCTTATACAAATATATTAAATTATATATATATATATACTGTCTCTTATACACATCTAGATGTGTATAAGAGACAGTATAATGGGTATATTTTATTTTAGGTATTTCTATTATTTTTAAAAAAATACTCAAGTTATAATTTGAATACGTCTTTAGTAGGGATGAACACGGGATTTAAAAATACCCGAATCGTACTAAATTCCAAATCGAACAGTACCAAAACCGAAAAATCTCTGTTGACCATTGATTAATCTCCGAACCAAACCGTCTCGAATTTTTTTACGGAACGGATCAGGAGATTTTTTAATCCCCTTAAGATCTCTGTACCGAACCGAGAACCGATGCTAGAACCAATTTATAATTGTATTAAATTAGCTATAAATCTCATTATATTCGATAGTTAGTAAGTAAAATACTATTTTTATTAATTTTTAATCTTAATTAATCATCAACTAATAAGTAAAAGTTAAAATTCACAGTAATCTATTAATCTTAATTTACGATTATAATTTGGGCATAAAACAGAGATTTATCCAAAAACCGAATTGAACCGTACCAGAACCGAAAATGAACCATTGACTTTGACTTTTCTCCGAACCGAACCGTACCGAAAAAATAATGGTACGGCCCTGGAGATTTTCAAATCCCCGAATTGAACCGAACCGTGCTCACCCTAGTCTTTAGAATCGAATCCGAATGAATATTCACATTCGTATATTAAACGAATACGAATGCCCAACGAATCTGACGAATACGAATTGATATGCAAATATTCAGTTCGATTCGCTTCATGTACAATTCTAACTACAGTTGAATCTTATTATTATCATTATTATCATATTTATTAACAATAGTAATTATTATTTTAATGCATTTATTATCATCATTATTATCATATTTATTAATAGTGGTAATTATTATTATTATTATTATTATTATTATTATGTGAGTGAAATATAATTATCCGTTTTGAAGTAAAATATAAGTTAATGATTTTAATTTAATATTTTAATAATTATTAAGTGATTAAAAAACTATTAAAATATTATCTTGACAATATACATAAAATTAAAAACTATTAGCAATCGAAATAAGACTACAAATCAACTATGTAGGGTTGAAAATGAATCAAATATTTTGATTTGATTCAGTAATCAATTCGCTTTTATAACAACCTTAGATTTTAAAGTTAATTCATGTTTTATCTTCTTTTTTGTATTGGTTATTTTACTATGATTTATTGGTTTATTTTTTTTATAAGTATTGTAAGTTTTAATTTGATAGTGTAATATTTAGTTAATAAAGATTTCAATAATCAAAATAAATGTAAAAATATTCATAATTAACTTGTTCTTTTTAGTTAATTTATAATTATTGCTAATATTAATTTGATAGTATATTATGTATTTCATAATAAACTTATTAATCAAAATAAGTCTGACGTAATATTTATAATTAAATATAAATTTCCTTAAAACAATAATTTTCCTTAATCAAATATAATTACATATATACACTTGTTTGATGTAAAATAATCAAATCAAAATTATATGAGGCATAACAAAATTAAATTATAAATCATCTATTGCAATAGGTGTAGTTGAACATTTTGCATTTTTTGACTAAATAATTATTTATGTGCATTGTATGGATTTTAAAATTCAATTCAATTCTATACTCAATCTAAGATTTTTTATGGATTTCACAAAACTCAACTGTTCAGTTTAGAATTCGATGAATTCTATAAAATTCAAGTATACTCAATTTCATGCAAATTCTCACGAAATTTATTAAATGGTGAATTTCTATAGATTTGAGAGTTATAAGGATACACTTACATAATTCTTGTCAATTTCATTATAACTTATTATATATTTATTTGATTTCAAAATATATATAATATTTGGTAATATTTCCAATATTTTTGTAATATTTTAATTTTAAAATATAATATTTGAAATAGTTATTTAATAAATTTGATAGTAGAATAAATATTTATATTCTAATTATATTTTTGTCTAATTTTAAAATATTTTGAGACTTACTGTTCAATTTTTTTAAATATATGTGATTTATATTTTCATTGAATATATAAAATATATAAATTTAACTGAAGCATAATAATAAATATTACCAGCCTAATTTTTTAATAGAAACATAATTAGGTATACTGGTTTCTGCACCTTTCCAACTCTACGTAACGTAGCTCCGCCTCGTGCAAGACCTTGCTCCAATAGTATACTGGTTTCTGCACCTTTCCTTCCTCCCTGATCAGAACCGTGCTAACCGCTTGCTTCCCCACAGATAAATACAAGATCAAGGGCTCCCCCTGAACAGGTTTTGTAAGCAAGGACATGCCATCCAGATATTCCTTCAACTTTTGAAATGCGTCCTGGCATTTGTCGTCCCATTGGAACCGAGCTCTTTTTCGTAAAGCCTGAAAAAATGGCAGACTCTTCACAGCCGAACGTGAGACAAACCTGCTCAAGGCTTCTATTCGTCCAGATAAGCATTGCATTTACTTAACATTTTTCGGAGGCTGCATATCCATGATCGCCCTAACCTTCTCCGGGTTTGCTTCGATGCCCTTTTCTGTGACCATGTAGCCCAGGAACCTTCCAGCTCTTACCCCAAACATGCACTTCTTGGGGTTGAGCTTCATCCTATACCTCCTTAGGGTATCAAAGGTTTCCCTCAGGTCTTCTACGTGTGAGTCCGCTTTCATACTTTTGACCACCATATCGTCTACATAAATTTCCATGTTCCGCCCGAGTTGATTTTTGAACATTTTGTCCACCAATCGCAGTTATGTGGCGCCCGCATTCTTAAACCCGAACAACATGACCACGTAGCAATAAGTTCCTTTCGGGGTTATAAAACTGACGCGCTTCTGGTCTTCCTTGGCCAACCAAATCTGGTGATATCCCTGCGAAGCATCCATCATACTCAGGAGCTCGCAACCCGAGGTAGAATCAACCAGCTAATCTATTCTTGGTAATGAATAATGATCCTTGGGGCAAGCCTTGTTAGGTCACGGAAATCTATGCACATCCGCCAATCCTCCTCTGTTTTTGGCACCATGACTGCATTGGAGAGCCACTCCGGGAATTGTATTTCCTTGACATGCCCAGCCTTCAAAAGTTTATCCACCTCTGCCTCGATAATGGCTTCCTTATCGGGCCCAAAGTTGCACTTTCTTTGTTTTACCGGCTTTATTGTCGGGCTGATGTTGAGGTGGTGCTCAGCCACCTCTGGGTCTATCCCTACGAGGCAAAAATGTCCGCACTACTTTGTAGCAGGGCCACCAGATCTACCAACACCTCAGGGTTGAGGGTCGTTCCAACACGAAGGACTCGGCTATCGTCCCCCGGAACTACCTCCACCATCATCAGATTTTCATCTTTTCGAGTCGGCCCAGATCTGTCGTCTTCTATCCGGGCTCTTTTGGCCTGTCTCTCTTCTTCATTCCGGCGGATGCTTTCCACAAATGTCTGGCGCGACGTATATTGGTCCCCTCGAACCTCACCCACTCTATCCTGAGCTGGGAATTTCAATTTCATGTGGTAGATCGAGACTACTACCTGGAATTTGCTTAGGGATGGTCTTCCTAACATAACGTTATAAGAGGAAGCTGCATCCACCACCAAGAATCGGATTGTCCTGGTATGTCTGAACGGCTCGTCCCCTAACGTTACCAAGAGGTTTATTGCACCCAGGGGTTTCAACGCTCCCCCAGCAAATCCCACCAGCGAGGTCGTGACCTCTTCAAGCCCTACGTCCAAGTTCATCTTTCTGAAGTATCATAAAACATGATGTCAGCTGAACTTCCCGTGTCCACGAAGATTTGCCTAACATTGTAATTAGCTATGGTAGCCGTGATGACTAGGGCATCCATATGGGGAGCTAGGATTCCATCTTCATCTTCGGAACCAAAACAAACATTCGGACTTGGGGCCACCTGCCCAATTTCTTTTCCCTTTCTGGTTAAGTCTTTCGCAGCACGCACATAGCTATTTTTGGTTCGTCTGGAATGTTCATCCCATTCGCCCCCTGTGATCATGAGGATCTCTCCCCGCACTTCCTGTGTATGATCATTTCTTCGCCCGGCACTGCTATTGTCTGAACTACGCTTGTTTTCCTGAGGCCGACTTTTTGTATAGGAGTCAGACCTGGGCTCCTCCCTTCGCATCCGCACAAACTCTTTGAGGTGCCCAGCCTGCACCATTCTCTCCAACTCATCTTCCAAATGAGTACACTGGTCTGTGTCATGGCCGTACTCATTGTGATACCTACAAAATCGGTCAGACCTTTCCTTCTTCGGTTTCTGAGAGTAAGTCTTAGGACACTTGAGATCGGGTTGTCTCTCGATCGCCTGTAAAATATCCCCCTAAGGGGTCGCCAGGGGTGTTTATTTGTCAAAGAGAGGTCTCCCTCCAGCCTGGTTTGGCCTGGACCTCTTTATCGGCACTCTGTCCTCTCATTCATACCTTTCTCTTTTCTTCTCTCCCTCCTCCTTGATTTTTAGCGCCTCTTCCAAATGAATATACTTCTCTGCCCGTTCCAAGAGCTTGCCAAACTTCAGTGTTGGCTTCACTACTAGTGACTGGAAGAACTCTCCTCTCCTAAGCCGTTGCTCTAATGCGTGAACCAGAAGTTCTTCCAACGTCGCCGGTACTTCCAGCTTCACGTTCGTAAATTGATTAATGTAAGTACGCAAGCTCTTGTTCTCCTTTTGCTTCAGACTGAACAACTCCAGTGGCATCTTCTGGTATTTCCTGCAGCTGGTAAACTGATGCAGAAATGTCGAGCTGAACTCGTCAAAGTTGCTGATAGAACGCGGCGGCAATTAACTAAACCAGAGCTGGGCTGATTTAGTGAAAGTCATTGGGAAGACCCGGCACATGACCGCATCTGAGAATTTGTGCACATCCGCTGTGATTTCGAAACGGCTCAGGTGGTCCCATGGGTCTGTTGTCCAACTATACTCAAAACCTAGGGATTTATAGGAGGCTGGCACATCATCGCGCATAACCTCCTCAGTGAACGGCGTGCCTCTTCGTGCTGGCGCCACCCCTGTACCCGCCATTTTTCTATTGAATTCCCTGACCTCTTTCTGCAGATTTTACATCTGCTCACTGAGGTACGGGCTGGTTTGGCTCGAAGTTTCGCTTGTAGAAGCTGAAAAACTCTCTTCCTCATCCCGAAGAGGAGTCCTGGCCATGCGTTGGGCACGCGGTGGCTCTGTCTCCTGCGACGGGATAGTCTGAGATGGAAGTACTTTGGACGGGTCGTCGAGAATTCCGCAAACTTTTTCTCTACGGCTACTTCGAAAACCTTTCCGATGAGCTCGGACAGCTGCCTAAGGAAAGTTTTGTTCAGCGATCCACCATCAGCAGGTGTGGATCCGCCGGAGGGGGCTGTGTTGTGCCTGTCCCGTCTGTTGCCGATGACCCTGTCTCTGCTGATCCCGTCGTTGATGCTCCCGTGGGCTTTGGCATACCTCACGGCGCGGAAGAGCTAGGTGTACCACCCAACTCCGCCACCAAATTTCACTGGAGCCCTGCTGAATCCATGTGTTACTCATGCCATAGATTTAAATGAGATTTCCCACAGACGGAGCCAATTGTTTCACCCAGAAAACTTGACTACGCCTGGAACTGAACCTTTGCCTTGTGTAAGCCTGACCTGCACCCAAAAACACGTCAGAAAAAGACCACCAGAGGCTTTCCGGTGGAAACCTCTCCGATGCTTAAGTCAGATAAGCGTTATGGAGTGTTTTAGTGCGCAAGGAAAAGAATGCACAAGAATGACATACCTTCCCAGCCTTGAGGCTGGGGTATTTATAGTTTTCCTCAGTGGGGACCCCATCCGGGATCTCGGAAACACTGGCCGCGAATCAAGGGCCGTTACGCAACTAATTCCGACAAGTGGTCCCACCTGTTCACTTTTAGGAGATCAGGATACTAGACCTGCCTTGATCCTGCTCTCTTCAGGTTATCTCATAGGTCAGGGTATCAGACCTGCCTTGATTCTGCTCTCTCCAGGTTATCTCATGAGAGAATACATGCCAGGTCAGGACAATTTCTGAGCTGTATTGATCCCTCTTTCGATATATCTCTGACCCCTTTTTCCGAGAAGACCAAGTCGGGCATTCCATAAGACTGATCTGACCAAGTCTTCTGGCTTTTCCTTAATAATCATCATTTAGATCTACCCCTATCCAGGTCTAGATATTCAGGCCACATCAAAATCAGTTAAAGATATTCCACTAAATATGAAACTCTGATATTAATTCTATTTTTTTTTTGATTTTTTTAATAATTCTCTTTTATCATGATATATATTATCAGAAGTTTTCTTGCCCATGGAATAAATTATTTATCCAGAAATACTCAACCTCCGATATATTGGTTAGTATTTTTTACGTTGTCATATTTTTTATGTTTTCTTATTTGATATATATAAAATGTTGTATAAAATATTCAGATATTATTTCAATTCAATTTATATATATGCATATAAACATCGAGGATTAATTTTGATGTTCTCATACAGCCTATTCCAGATAGCTTCTATAAATTTTTCGAAGATGCACTCCCTGTGTACTTCGATCTAAGAATTTGGCGTGGAGATTCATGACCAGTTGAAATGAGCAGGATTGACGATAAAGTCAAATTCACCGCCGGTTTGGATCTATTTACACGACATAATAATATTGAACTCGGTGATCAAATGGTCCTTACTTACCGTGGTGGATTGATCTTCGATGTAGTAGTTTTTTCCTAATCGGGCATTGAAAAAAAATTTAAAAATATTTCCAAGTTCAAGGAATTATATTTGGATTATGGGAACGTTTCATTTCTAAATGTATTTTATTTTGGGTAAAAATTACAATCAAATAAGATCCTTTATAATTTTCGTAATTTTTTATTTTATTTTTTTCACAGCCCATTCCTATGTACTTTTGGATGGAACACATTCATGAGACTAAAATGGTGAATGAAACAACAACAACACTCAATCATCGTTTAACCAGTTGGACTGTAGAATTACAAAAGGATAATTCTTCGGTACTGATGCTTTGTGGTTTAGGCGATTTTCTAAAGCGTACCAGTTTGAGAGTCGGAAGTCGTCGTGCTTTCGAACTTATTTATCCTCCCGATAATTCAACAAGCATCTACTTCAAAGTTGTTATTTCTTGAATGTTGCCCTATTTTAATAAGGAATAAAAGTGATTATGTAATAGTGAACTGCTTCAATAAGGATTAATGTCAAAATTACTTCTTGACCTTGGAGTTTAAGAAACTCATCGTTTATTCATATTTCAATTGTTCTATTTGTCATTGTCGAAAAAGTGATTATTGCATTATAATTACTTTAATTAAGTAATTGTTTTTGGCCCCATCTACGCATTTATTTTAAGTAAGATATGGTAACTCATTTAAATACAACTATTTTGACTTACATACATTGATTGACATATCTTGAATAATTATTTGGTTTTCATGTTAATAACAACCAAAAAAAATTATTTAACAAAGCATTAGTTTATATAAATTTTGATGATTCAAATAAATCCATTGGACGCAATAAACGGTGTATATCTTTTATAGCATTTATTACAAAAATAAAACTTTTTAAAACAATCGGTTAGAATATTCCGAGTCCAATTTGTTCGAAAAACTGCATTTACTTAATGCACTCAATAAAGTGGGTTTATTAAATAAATATAGTATTTTTTATTGAAAGTTGAGAAAATATTACCCAAAAAAAAATTGAAAAAATAGGTCGGTACGCCACTTGGAGTGGCGTCCCGCTCACATTATAGAAGGTATAAATAAGAACCGTTCTAAAATGTGAGTGGGACGCCACTCCAAGTGTCGTACCGGACCTAAAGGACATTCTAGAAGGTATAATTAAACAACCGTTCTAGAAACAATTACTTGACATTTTCTCAAAATCAATAATTTTCTCATTTACAAATAAAAGTAATTTTATTAAATAAAAAATTAAAAACTAAACAAGAAACGAGTAAATTCGAATTTTCAAATAATTAATAATTTCTCACAAAATAAATAAATTAAGACTTTTTTCACATAATTAATAATTTCATATAAATTTRAWTWTTCAYATAATTAAGAATTTTACACAAAATAAATCAATTAATAAATTTAATTATTCACATAATTAATAATTTCATCATAAATAAATACATTTAAGTTTTACAAACAATTAAAAATTGAAATTAACAAAAACATAAAATTTACAAACATATAAATTATTAATTATGTGAATAATTAAATTTGTTAATATGTAAATTGGTTTATTTTGTGTAAAACTCTTAATTATGTGGAAATTAAATTTATATGAAATTATTAATTATGTGAATAAATTCTTAATTTATTTTTTGTGAGTAATCATTAATTATGTGAAAATTCAAATTTATTCGTTTCTTGTTTAGTTGTTAATTATTTAATAAAATTGATTTAATTTGTAAATGAGAAAATTATTAATTTTGGGAAAATGTCAATTATTTTTTTGATGAAATTATTAATTATGTGAATAATTAAATTTGTTAATTGATTTATTTTGTGTAAAATTCTTAATTATGTGAAAAATCAAATTTATATGAAATTATTAATTATGTGAAAAAAGTCTTAATTTATTTATTTTGTGAGAAATTATTAATTATTTGAAAATTCGAATTTACTCGTTTCTTGTTTAGTTTTTAATTATTTATTTAATAAAATTGCTTTTATTTGTAAATGAGAAAATTATTGATTTTGAGAAAATGTCAAGTAATTGTTTCTAGAACGGTTGTTTAATTATACCTTCTAGAATGTCCTTTAGGTCCATGACGCCACTTGGAGTGGCGTCCCGCTCACATTCTACAACGGTTCTTATTTATACCTTCTAGAATGTGAGCGTGGCGTACCAACCTATTTTTTCAATTTTTTTTTTTGCTAATATTTTCTCAACTTTCAATAAAAAATACTATATTTATTTAATAAACCCCAATAAAGTTGACTAAATGGTAATGTTTAAATTTCTACAAATATATTATATATTATTATTTTCCTTTCTTATCAACTAGATATGGAAACCTATTGTTATTCTAACAAACAAAAACTCTCCACCTTCATTATTACCTTGAATGAAGCATAAGACTTTTTTTTCTCACGCAAACACCTTAACCTACGCAACTCATCTCCTCAGTTTGATGTCCTTCCATACGCAACCCTCTTCTGCACTGTGAAACGTTGAACAAGAGTGCAACCAGTATTTCTCCTGTTCCAGAAAAGATGAGTCTCATCCCCACTTCCGGCAAGACAATTTTGTCATCTGGAGCCTACTTTATGGTATTATTTCTTTCCGAAAATAGATCTCGGCCATCTTCTGCAATTGTCAAATTTTATAAATTTTTGGTATAGTTTTTTCGATCATCTTTTGTAAAATCGAGGTTCATAATTTGTGAATGAATGTTTGTAAAGTGATAATCTAAATTTAATTCCTTTACTGAATTACGCAGTTGATTTCTTTGTAGTTCACAAACTATATGTTCATAGACATCATATAATGCTTACATGTTCATTTGGATTTGTTGACACAAAGAGATACATGACAATTTCACATCAACATATGTTCTGGACTTTAAATTTGGATATAGTCTACAAAAGTTTGTTTATAAAATTTTTAAGTATTGTGATTTGTTGACAGAAATTCGTATACTAACGCTGATGTTTTTTAGTAGCAATTATTTGTTTGGTGAGCCAGTTAAATTCAATAATTTATCGAAATATATTACTTGCATCACCCATATATATTTCTGTTGAATTTATTCCCAAATAACTGAACGTTGAATTCTTATTTGTGATAAATATTCCAGCATTTACCCCTAAACATTGTACCATATTTCAAAGATCTTGAAGATCTCGAGTTCAAATTGTGTAATGCTCGGGGAGTTATGTGCCATGTCACCGTTTGTGTTGAGGGCAATCAGGTATGTTTTTTAAATTCGTGATTATTTTCTTTTTGTGATAATTGAGTGAAAAACAAATTCGATTTTTTACAGCCTTATTGTATAGTGATATTATTAAAGACTTAAACTTGATTGATCTAAGAGTTTTTTGATATAAAAATGAATTTGATTGATCTAATATAGGACATAGAATGCAACACAACTTCCTTGATTTATTACAAATAGTTAATATTTGTTAGATCCATAGTTAATTTCAATAGGTCAAAGAGTTTTTATATTATGCAACACATATGTTTTATTATTCCAGTAATTCCGATTTTTCTTTTTAGGCTCGCTTTGGTTATGGATGGAGCACTTTTGAATCTGATAATTTCATTACCGATTATTGGTTGATTGTTTTCATCAATAATGAGGACCACATCTTCAATGTTATCATTTTAGATGGTAATGGTGTTGCAAGTATGCAACAGTGTGGGTTTAATCCAGATGAGACTCTCATTGACCCTGAATTTGAAGTTAAGATTAATAAGACGCATCTCGAATGTGGCTGAATTGTAAGTCTTATATCAATTAAAATTAAGCAACTTTTTATTACATTATTCTTTGAGAACCCACCACATTACAATAAATTCTTGTGTTCGATAGGCTATTCAGAAATCATTCTGGAGGGATTTTATTGTCTCAGCTGGCATTGATAACCTTAAAAAAGCAGTTGTTAGATTCGGAGATAGACGTTGGAACGTGGATATCGTCACGCATGCCGATGGTCGCCGGTTTTTGCAGAATGGTTGCAAGGATTTTATTGACCACTTGATGTTGCCTTTGGATTCAAGGATCAAGTTTATGCTTCTAAGTGTTCCGGGGTTGGTCTTCAATCTTATTGTTATTGGTTGATTTTGTTGCTTACCTTCTATAAGGTTTTTATTGTCTTTTGAACTACAAGTATGATCTGTTTTTTTATTAGTTTGTATCATTTCCAATCTGTAATGTTCATCTCCTGTTTAGACTGGAACTGCAAACATAAATGGAGTATTTCATTTTATTTATTATTGTTTATATATTTATAAATTATTTGAATACCAATAGGTTAATATAATTAGTAACTAGGCTATATCGTGTAAAAACTATGTTTTATAATATTGTTCATTTCTCTCAATCACTCAAAATAATATTCGATTACGAACATTAAATTATGTCAACCCAATCAATTGTTTTTTAGACTAATCCAAATATATAAAATAGAGAAAATCTCATTCCAAAATACACTATAAATCAATCCTATTGTATACTGTTAAAAAAATCCAATTTCCTGCACTCTATATACACCAATGATTTTAATATTTTATTCTATATATATATTGTATATCAGCATATATGAGGTATATATCTATTTTTAATAACATAAATGAATATATTCCAATACATATCGTGAAATATCCATTACATATATAGATTGTATATGTACCATATAGACTACGAAATTCGTCAAGCTTATGTAATATTTTTATATGAAAACTCAATTATATTTAGATACATATTGATTATGCTTTAATATAACCTAAAATTATGTGTTGTTCACGTATTCTAAGAAATAATAATGTTGATTCAAATCTATGTTTATTATATCAAATGAGAGATTGGATTGACTCAATCTTTCCGAAAATGTGGACAAAAATTCGGTTGATTAATAATTATACATATCAATCATTCACTTAAATTACTCCACATCTTTCCAAAATTTGTGACGCTCTTTTGTTTTTGGTAGTCAACTTTACCTAACAATAATTTGACCTTCCTCAAACAGATATATTAACGCTGCCATAATATATATCATACAGAAAACTTTGGTCAACTTTTCCATTTCCATAATATCTTCTCCCTTTTTTTTTTGTTTCAACCACACGTGCATAATACATTATATTTTTTCACTATAAAAAGGGCATTGCTGTATAGATTTCAATGCAATCACAGTATTTCTTCTCATTGTCTTTATTTCCGTACTCCCAGTCTTAAAAAAATGTCTTCATCAACAAATTTCATTTCTGACATTAACCCTTCCAAGGAAACGTGGAGACTTAAAGTTCGAATCGTTCGTTCGTGGTTGACTCAATACACAAACAACCCAGACAAAGTTTTCAGCATGGAACTCATGTTGGAAGATGAAAATGTTGTCCTAATATTTTCTTTATTTATTTGTTATAATAACTGTTGCTTATGTTTTCATGTCTAAATATTAATCAAAATTATTTCTATTGACAGCATGGGAAAATTCAGGCATCGGTTAGGAATGATTTGTTTCCTAAATACGAGAAGAGATTAAAGGAGGGTTCATACTATTTGATCAGTAATTTCGAAATCAATCAAAACGAGGACGATTATCAGGCTACAACCCATACATATCGCATATGATTCCATAACCATACTGTCGTACGTCCATTGAGCACACCTCTTTCCATACCTATGTATGGATTTAGGTTTGTGGAGATCACTGATATTCTTTCTGGTGAGATCAGTGAGAGACTTTTAGTTGGTAAGTCCCTTTTTTTAGTATTGATTATTTTTACTCTTATACCGCAAAAATGAAAATGTTCGACAGATGGTGTAAAAAACAAGAATGAACTGTAATAATAATATTATTATTATCACCCTTATGCAGATGTTATCGCTGAGGTAATAGCCTTTGAGAGAATTGTTCCCGTTGCGAAATCTGGAAATAAATTCTACACTACAAAACTACAGAATCCCATGTAAGTTTTCTATTAAGTTCATTTAAGTTTTCTCTTAACCATACGATAGTTGAAATTGTTATTGTTGTAAATAGATAATTATACATCTATAGTACATAGCATAACGATTACATATGTTTGTCTTATGGATGATTATTCATTCATTAATTAACTTACAAAACATAAGATTTAAATTAATACTGTATCAATTTACAGATTTGTAACAGGGCTATGATTTTTATAGTTAGACTTCTACAATAATAGAAACCTGTATTTTTTTTTTTTTTTGCAGTTGAGAGATGATAGATTGTACGTTTTGGAACAAGTTTGCGTTTCAAATGACTGAGTATTGGAAAAACAGTCCAGAGGGTCCTGTTGTTATTATTTTACAGTTTGCTATGATCAAGAGCTATAAAGGTTTGGTTCATGTTGTTTTATCTATTAAATTAATTGTTTACTTTTGTGAAAGTTTATACAATTAATCTTCATTCATATTTACAACCAGTTTGCATAGAGATTGTTCACACACACACACACACACACACACACACACACACACACACACATATATATATATATATATATATATATATATATATATATATATATATATATATATATCTCATAAACTTCACATATTATTAATCAGTAATCTTTTATATTATTACACCCTAAAAATATGACCATGCTTGAACCTTGCGCTATTTCCCGACCTGCACACAAAAACACGTCAGAAAAGGACCACCGGTGGTTTTCCGGTGGAAACCTCTCCCATGCTTAATTCAGAAAGCGTATAGAGTGTTTTCCGGTGAACAAAGCGAGGAATGCACAAAGAATGACATACCTCTCTCATCCTTGGGGCTGAGATATTTATAATTTTTCCCAGTGGGGACCCCTTCCAGGATCTCGGAAACAAAGGCCGCGAATCAAGGTCCGTTTAAACAACAAACTCTGACAAGTGGTCCCACTTGTCCCCTCAACGGAGGTCAGGAGGCCAGGTCTCCCCTGGTCCTGCTCTCCTCTTTATCGGCAAGTCCGCCTGGGCGTTATATTTCAAGGTTTATCTCACAGGAGATCTCCATTAACTCGGGACAATTCCTGGGCTGGGGTGACCCTTGCTCTGACCAGGTCAAACCTCACCAAGCGTAAGCCATCCTGAGATCCCTTCTTTGGCTATCTGTGTCCAGGTCTACCCCAATCCGGGTCTGGCCTATTTATGCCTCATCAACTCCTCCCCCCGAAATGATTGGGGTAGAGCTGTAACATTCCAGGGCTCTCAAGAATAAATGAGGTCCCACTTATCCTTTGTTGTTTCTCGTACTAGTACGAATCCCAAGAAATCCGCCTGACAGCCAGGCCTAATTATTGGCATCAGTGGTGTCAGCCCATATTCCCAAACGGCTACCATATTCACACGTTTTCCCAAGTACTGACATGTCAGCGGCATGCGACCTACCCTAGGACGGTTGGCATTCCAACTCATCGCCTAGGGTACTGTTCATCTGCCCACATTATATGTGGGGATCCCATCAAATCCTTTTTTCCTCGATTTTTGTTCTTTTTGAATTTATCCACTTCCCTTTTATTCCTGCTAGACTCTCTCTTTCCTTCACTTTTCATATTTTTATCTTACAAAATTCTTGAGTTTCTCTCTCCATTCTCTGATAATCCAGCGAACTTTTCCGATTCACCTCTTCCCAGTTCGGTTTCTCCGGCCACCCTTGTAGATCAGGTACCTTTCTTAGCCTTTTGTCCTTTAATATCTCACAATGTCGTCGTCTCCTCCTCTCTCCGATGCTCCCCCAGTCACCTCTTCTCAGGTGGTGGGAGCGTCTTCTCCTCCGCCCTCTGCTGTTCCAGAGATGGCGGAGATTTCTTCATCCTCGCTGTCTCCCTCCCCGGGTGCAATGGCAATTTCATCATCCTCACTGTCTGCTGCCCAGGAAGCAGTGGCGGTTTCTTCATCCTCGCTATCTACCACCCAGGAGGCAGTGGCGGTTTTTTCATCCTCGCCGTCCCCATCCCGGGCGGCGGCCACCACCACCTCCTCAGAGCTAGAGTATCCTCCGCCTACCCCCAGGCCATCCAAAGATCCCTTTCATCCTTAGTGATAGATCCGTTGAGGAATTACGCCATAAATATAAATTTCCTGAGAAGTATGATCCTATAACCCTCCGGCAGGTATCTTAGCGTGCCAGGCGCCGGATGGCTGGTTGACATTTTACGCTGATCAGTTTCAGGTAGGTTTGTGCCTTCCGGTGAACCCACTGATGCTAGAGATCGTAACTCTATACAAAATCCCTGTCTTCCAATTAAACCCCAACTCATTTAGGATTATGGTGTGCTATAATCTGGGCATGCGCTATGCTGGTCTGGATCCAACAGCTCACACCTTCTTCCAGCTCTTTCAAGCAAAGAGCTCTTACCCAGGCTGCTTCTACCTCAGTGCCAGACCTGGAGTCCATTTCTTATACAAACTCCCCTCCTCCAATAAGGCCTGGAGTAAGAAGTTTTTCTTCGTCCATTGTGATGGAGATTGGGGTTTTCATCTGAAGCCCATCAAAAAGCTACCTTCTTACCCACCCCTCTCAGCTGCGGATAGATCTCATTGTCTGCAAAAAACAATCTCTACCCTCAACGGGAACCTCATCCATGTCACTAATCTCCTTCTTCCCTTTGTCCTAGACTTTTTTAATGAACAGTCAGAGACGGGTCCTCTGACCAAGGAGATCAGTAGAATTTCTTTTATCCTGGTCTGTCTTATTATATTTTTAATGTCCATTAGTCTTATCTTTCTGTCTTTCCTCTTTTCAGAAAGGATGATGCGCCAGATGTTTGAATCTGCGGCCAAGAAAGGAGCGGAAGTTGATCCAGAGCTGGTGGTTTGTGGAGCGGATTCATCTTCAGTTCCTCGAGTCTAGGGTTCACAACCTCCTCACTTGCCGAGCTCCAGTCCTTCCAGACCGCCTCACCGCTCTATAACTGCGAGGGGCCCTTCCTATGAGTCTGAAGAGGACGTGATGCCTTTATCCAAGCGGCCTCGTACGACCCGGAGTGGTCCGGTTGCACCAGTCACTGCCCCCACTACCCTCAGCGCTCCTCCTCCAATCAATTCGGTCCTTGTTCGGGAGAAGTGGCTCTCCAATTCATGCACAGGCAAATGCTGCTGGCAGACCAGCCCGAACTAGAGAAGATGAGCGATCGTGAGCTCCTGGAGTCTTGGTGCCAGGACGAAGCAAGGGTAAATATTCTCTCCTTTATTTTTATCTTTCATTACCATATCCAAGTTCTAATCCTCTTTATCGCAATCAGGCTATCTCCAAGAAGGCCCTCTTGGCCACTCGAGCCACTAGATCCATGATCCAGTTCGATGTGGTCAAGGAAAATAAGGAGCTGACCGTGAAGAACTAGCGCTTCAAGACTTTGGCCAAGGAGCGAGGAGTCGCGCTAAAGAAGCAAGGGGATAAGTTGGTTGAGCTTGAGGATGAGCTGGACGGGATGAAGAGAGCCCAGTTCAAGATGATAGAAACAGCTCGCTCGGAAGCGAGAGACGAGGCTCTAGCGGAGGCGAGAAGCCTTGCAGATGAGGCCTTAGCCAAGGCTAAGGAGGGGTGGAGGACTAAGTTTCTAAACTCAGAGGAGGGCTTAAAATTGGTCCAAGTTGCAAGAGAAGAGGCCTAGAAAGATTTCTGGGGGTCCAAGGAACTTTATGCCTTACTCGTCCCAGAGGCCGTGGTTTATTATCACCTCGGTTTATACGAACAGGCCAAGTGGGCCCTAGCCAACCCTGGGGCTCCCTTCGACCAGAGCTTGCCCTTGAAGAACCCTCCTGAGCCTACCTCATTCGCCTACGCCCCTGAATAAGACCGCCTACATACCATCAGGGCTGCGGAATTCGCCGAGCACGTCTTCTCCGTCATTCACTCTCTCGTACCTGAGCAGTCTCAACTAGACCTGGCTCTTTCCGTAGTCTCTCCTCCTGCTTCTTCTCCCTCCCCAACCTTTACAGGTCTGGGCGAGTTACCAGGCGGGGCTTCTCCTGGCGCCTTGTCTGAAGGTGTGGTGGACCATCTGGCGGCAGAGCTGGAAGCCGAGACTTAGGCCTTTAGGACTACTTTTTGTTTTCTTTTAGTCAGACCTGCAGTTTGCCTGTGTGGCTGGTCTGTATTTTGCCTTTCTTGAATATGTATTTTGGATAATTTTTATGGTAATGAATGATTTTTGTCTTGTAATGACTCTTGGGCTTCTAGGGTTTCCTGATTTTCCGGAAACCTTAGTACTTTTTATTCCTTGGCACGTGCCTCTGTTTTCTTTATATACGTGCATGTATAACTCATTTTCTTTCAATTCTCTAGAATGGCTTCTTCTTCCCTTCTTGAAGAACTTGATTCTGTGAAACGAAAGAACATCTCCCTATTTGTTGAAAATTTCAAGCTTTCTGATAAGCTGACCGTGCTCCGAGAAAAGCTCAGCTATCTGTACCGCCTCCTAGAGAGGAAAAGGCAAAAGAAGCGCCACTATAAGCGAGAGTGGGTTGAGTTGCGGCAACTGAATCGCCAGTTGCAGGAAGAGAAGGCCGACTTGATGGAGTCGGTGAGCCGGCTGACGATCGCCGCCGGCGAAGCTCACGCCATCTCTGACCGAGGTGATAAGTATCGTCAGCGCTATCACGAGATCGAGCACGAGCTGTGGCCGCTGATCGGAGAGCCTCCTCCCATGAATGAACACCTTTATATTTATTTTTCCTTGTGTTTCCTGCATTTATAATTAAATTTGCCAACCTTCGTAGAAGGTGTGTGCAATCTACTTTGTATTGCCAGAAAATGATGAATGAAAATGCCTTTTTTCAAGAAGGATTGTAGTTTGATTTTTTGCTCATCAAGTCATGAGAATTAAGGCTTTCAGAATTAACCAATCCTGGTTTTTGAATTTATCGTCAAATCTAAAAAATCAAGGCGTCCGCCTCCTGGCCAGATCTATTTTTTAACTTGGCACTTTAAATCAAACCTTTTTGCAAGTCTCTGGTTTAAGCCACTCTTGGCTCTGTTTGACATCCAGGTCAGGCGCTTTTATGGGTATCTACCTTGGCTAATCCCAGCTTCATCTGTCAAGTTCAAAAATGTCAGGGCCTTCGCCCTTAAGCCAATCCTGGCTTAAACTGACAATCGGGTCAGGAATTTATGGGCATCCGCCCTTTAGCCAATCTTAGCTTAAACTGACAATCAGGTCAGGAAATTTTGTGGGCATCCGCCCTTAGCCAATCCTGGCTTAAACTGACAATCAGGTCAGGCAAATGGGGCATCCGCCCTTAGCCAATCCTGTCTTTAACGGACAATCAGGTCAGGGAAATGGGGCATCCGCCCTTAGCCAATCCTGGCTTTCGGAGAAATATGCTGAAGATAAAATAAGAACAAACCTGCATTTTCATCATAAATAAACATTGCGTATTTATTTTTTATACATAAATTTTTGTAAGTTTGAGATGTTCCAAGCTCGGGGTATCTCAGCGCCGTCTAATTCCTCCAATTTATATGCGCCACCCGCCAAGATCTTTGTGACCCGAAATGGTCCCTGCCACGCAGCATCCAGTTTTCCCTTGGCTTTTCCCAGGTCAACCCTTCTAAGAACCAGGTCTCCCACCTGGAAATGCCTTTTCCGGACTGTTTTATTATAAGTTGCTCGGATTCGCCCCCGCACATGTTCCATCTTCACCATTGCCTGATCTCTTTTTCCTCGATCAAATCCAATGCATCCTGCACCAATGCCTTGTTCTGAATTTCATCAAAGTTTTGTACTCGGTGAGTTGCAAGGCTGATCTCCGCGGGAATGACGGCATCCATGCCATAAACCAAGCTGAAAGGGGTTTCACCCGTGCTTTCTTTGGGATTGGTGTGGTAAGCCCAGAGTATTGCACTTAGCTCTTCCACCCACTTGCCTCCAGATTTTTCTAAGCGTGACTTGAGCCCTTGAACAAGAACGCGATTAGTCACTTGTACCTGTCCATTTGCTTGTGGGTGGTAAACAGATGTGAAATGTTGCTGGATTTTCATTTTGGCGCACCAAGCTTTAATCTTGGTTCCCATGAATTGAGTACCATTATCTGTTATCATTATCCTTGGAACGCCAAATCTGCAAATGATATTTTTCCAAATGAAGCCCATTACTACCTCTTCCGTGACTTTTGCCAGGGCTTCCGCCTCAACCCATTTGCTAAAGTAGTCGATGGCCACGATCAGAAACCTCTTTTGGGCTGGATCCATTGGGAATGGACCGACCAGGTCAACCCCCCACTTTGCAAAGGGGCAGGGAGAGCTCATTGTCATGAGCTCTTCCGCTGGCTGATGAGTCAAGGGGGACATCTTTTGACATTTTTCACACTTCCTAACAAAGTCCTCGGCCTCTTTCCTCAGCGATGGCCAGAAGTAGCCAGCTCTTAATATTTTACTAGTCAGTGCCCTTTCCCCCATGTGGTTGCCACAACAACCTTCATGGATTTCTCGGAGGACATGGGTGCCTTCTTCTAAGCTCGGACATCGCGATAGAGGCCGTCTAAACCCCCGTCTAAACAATGTTCCCTTGATCAGAAAGAATCGGGCAGACCTGACTCTTACTTTCACTCCTTCTCTCCTATCCTCCGGAAGCTCTTCTTTTTCCAGGTATGCCTTAATAGGAGAGTGATAGTCCTCCTTTTCATTCACTAAACATACCTGGTCTATGCCGAATTCCGCATCCGCCATTAACAGCGTAATTGTCCTCTCTTGGCAATCTACAGCCGAGCTTGCTACTTTCGCTAGATAGTATACTCTCCCATTTTCTTCTCTAGGAATTTGAAGGACCGTCAGAGTTTCCATATTCTTAGAGAGCTCCTTGAACCGAGCTAGATACTTTTGCATATGCTCTTCTCTTGTCTCAAAATCGCCGTTTATCTGCTTACATACCAATTGCGAGTCTACCTTGTCACACACCTGCTCTGCTCCTAAATCTCGTGCCATCTGAACTCCCCTCAAGAGGGCCTCATACTCAGCTGCGTTATTAGACAGAGCATAGTTCAGGCGTACAGCATACTCAATGGCTATAACTGCTGGGTAAATTAGGACTATTCCTACCCCACAGCCTTGATTTCCTACTGACCCATCCGTGAAAATTGTCCACTCTTGCTTGTCATCAAGAGAGCTGGTCATTTCCTGCATGAAATCAGCCAATGCTTGGGCCTTAATGGTTGTCCTGGCCTCAAACGTAATATCAAACTCGCCGAGTTCGATTATCCATTTGACCAGCCTCCCTGACGCTTCTGGCCTGTCCATTATGGCTTTCAGCGGCAGGTTGGTCCGCACCACTATGCTGTGTGAGAGGAAGTATGGGCGTAACTTGCGAGCTGTGCCGACCAGAGCCAACATTGCTCATTCTATTTCTACATACCGCACCTCTGCATCGTGCAAGACCTTGTTCCAATAGTAAACCGGCTTCTGCACTTTGCCTTCTTCTCTAAGCAGGACAGAGCTGATTGCCTGCTGCCCAACGGACAAGTATAGGATTAGAGGCTCTCCTTGGAGAGGTTTTGTGAGCAAGGTCATGCTAGCTGGATGTTCTTTCAGCATTCTAAACGCATCTTCTCATTCATTGCTACACTGGAATTTGGGCTTCTTACGCAGGGCTTGAAAAAATGGCAAGCTCTTCTCAGCCGAGCGCGAGATGAATTCACTCAAGGCATTGATTCGACCTGCCAAGCAGTGTATTTCTTTGATGTTTCTTGGTGCTTGCATATCCATAATAGCTCTGACCTTTTCAGGATTAGCTTCGATACCCTTCTCTGTTACCATGTACCCTAGGAATTTGCCAACTCTAACCCCAAATGTGCACTTCTTGGGGTTGAGCTTCATTTTGTATCTCCTTAGGGTATCAAAGGTTTCTTTCAGATCATCCACATGTGAGGTCTCCTTAATTCTTTTGACTAACATGTCATCCCCATATACCTCCACGTTTCTTCCCAACTGTTCCTTGAACATTTTATCCACCAGCCTCTGATACGTGGACCCCTGCATTTTTGAGCCCAAATGGCATGACCACGTAATAGTATGTTCCCTTAGGGGTTATGAAGCTAACCCGCTTCTAGTCCTCCTTCGCGAGCCTGATCTGGTGATAGCCTTGTGAGGCGTCCATCATGCTTAGGAGTTCGCAACCCGAAGTGGAATCGACCAGCTGGTCTATCCTTGGCAGCGGATAGTGGTCTTTTGGGCAAGCACGGTTAAGATCACGAAAGTCGATGCACATGCGCCAGTCATCTTGGGTCTTAGGGACCAGCACAGCGTTGGAGAGCCACTCAGGAAATTGTATTTCCTGGATGTGCTTAGCTTTCAACAGCTTCTCCACCTCAGCCTCTATAATGGCTTCCTTCTCCGGCCCGAAATTGCGCTTCCTTTGTTTGACCGGCTTTATCGCAGGGCTGATGTTGAGGTGATGCTTAGCCACCTCTGGATCAATCCCAACCAAGTCTTGTGAAGACCATGCAAATACATCCGCACTTTCGCATAATAATGCCACCAGACCTATCAAAACCTCAAGACTGAGGGTTGTTCCAACGCAGAGGACTCGACTTTCGTCCCCCGGGACTACCTCCACCATCATCAGCCCTTCCTCTCTCTAAGCCAGATCTGACCTAGGCTGCTCCATCCGAGCCCTCTTTCTCTGTCGCTCTTCCTCATTGCGTCTGATACACTCAACATACATCTGCCTGGACGCGTATTGATCACCTCTGACTTCACCCGTGTCATCCTCTGCCGAAAAATTCATCTTCATATGATATACAGAAATCACCGCCTGAAACTGGCTCAGAGATGGCCGTCCCAGTATGACGTTGTACGAAGATGGCGCATCAACTACAAGAAATCGCACTGTTCTGGTCACTCTATATGGTTCCTCATCCAGCGTTATCAAGAGCCTGACCGCTCCCAGAGGTTTTAGGGCTCTCCCCGCGAACCCTACTAAGGAGGTTGTCACTTCTTCCAATTTCACATCTAACTTCAGTTGCTGAAAACAATAATAGAACAGGATATCGGCAGAGCTTCCTGTATCAACAAACACCCGCTTCACATTATAATTGGCAATAGTAGATGTTATAACCAGGGCGTCAATATGAGGAGCCAGGATGCCATCTCCATCCTCTGAGCCAAAGCAAATATTTGGAGTGGAAGCCATCTGTCCGACCTCACGTGATTTCCGGACCAGATCCCTTGCGGCGCGAACATAGCTATGCTGGGTCCGTTTTGAGTGCTCATCCCATTCACCACCAGTAATCATTTGAATTTCCCCTCTGATGACCTGGGCCTGGTCATTCCTTCTTCTGCCATTTCGCCAGCTATCTTGATCACGCTTATTTTGCTGGGGTCGGTCATGACTGCCCTGACCAGACCTGGCCTCCTCTTTTCTCATTCGTACATACTCTTTAAGGTGCCCTGCCTGCACCATCCTCTCCAGCTCGTCTTTGAGATGAGTACACTGGTCTGTATCGTGTCCGTACTCATTGTGATACCGACAAGATCGATCAGACACCTCTCTTTCCTAGGCTTTTGTGAATAAGTCTTTGGCCACTTGAGGTCTGGATGCCTCTCTATTACTTGCAAGATCCCCTGAGGGGTTGCAAGCGGCGTGTACCTATCAAAACGAGGTCGTCCTCCCGACAGGTCTGGCCTGGATTTTTTTATCGATACTCTTTCTTCTCTGTCATATCTCTCTATCTTCTTTTCCCCCTCCTCCTTGATCTTCAGGGCCTCTTCTAGATGAATATACTTTTCTGCCTCTCCAGGAGCTCTCCAAACTTCAGAGCTGGCTTCACAACCAGCGATTGGAAAAACTCACCTTTTCTGAGGCCCTGTGCCAATGCGTTTACCAAGAGCTCTTCCGACACAGAGGGCACCTCTAACTTCACATTTGTAAACCGATTAATATAAGCACGCAGACTCTCGTTCTCCTTCTATTACAAACTAAACAGCTCGAGCGACATCTTCTAGTACTTCCCGCAAATGGTAAACTGATGCAGGAAGGCCGAGCTGAATTCATCAAAGTTGCTAATAGAGCGCGGCGGCATCTGGCTAAACCATAGCTGAGCTGACTTGGTGAAAGTCATCGGAAAGACCCGGCACATGACCGCGTTTGAAAACTTATGCACCGCTGCTGCAATTTCGAAGTGGCTCAGATGATCCCACGGATCAGTAGTCCCACTATACTCAAAGACTAGAGATCTGTAGGAAGTCGGCACGTCATCGCGCATGACCTCCTCGGTGAACGGCGTGCCTCTCCGTGTTCGCACCATGTTGGCGCTTGCCATCTTCCTCTTGAACTCTCTCACCTCCTTCTGCAAGCTCTGCATCTGCTCGGCCAGACCTGGATTGGCTTGGCTTGACGTTTTGCTGTCGGAGGTGGAAAAGTGCTCGTCTCTGTCTTGGAGGGGGGGGTCCGATCCGTATGTTGATTGTGCAACGGTTCCGTTTCTTCCAGCGGGACCGTTCGATCTGGCTGTGCGCCGGACGGCGGTGTTGAGATCTCTGCAAGTTTTTTCCCCACAGCCACTTCCAAAGCTTTTCCGATGAGCTCAGACAGCTGCCTGAGAAAGGTTTCGTTCAACGATCCACCAACGGTAGGCATGGATCCGCCGGAGGGGGGTGGCGCGGTGCCTGGTCCAGTTGCCACTGACAGCTCTGCCCCCTCTGGCCTTGTCGTCGATGTCTCTGCCAACCGCGGCATGCCCCACGGCGCGATGGAATTAGGGGTTCTGCCCAGTTCTCCCACCAGATTCCGTCACAACCCTTCTGAAGCCATTCGAACTCACGCCTTAGCTCAGATTTTCCCATAGACGGCACAAATTGTTACACCCTAAAAATATGACCACGCCTGAACCTTGCGCTATTTCCCGACCTGCACACAAAAACACATCAGAAAAGGACCACCGGTGGTTTTCCGGTGGAAACCTCTCCGATGCTTAAGTCAGAAAGCGTATAGAGTGTTTTCTGGTGAACAAAGCGAGGAATGCACAAAGAATGACATACCTCTCTCAGCCTTGGGGCTGAGATATTTATAGTTTTTCCCAGTGGGGACCCCTTCCGGGATCTCGGAAATAAAGGCCGCGAATCATGGGCCATTTAAACAACAAAATCTGACAAGTGGTCCCACTTGTCCCTTCAACGGAGGTCAGGAGTCCAGGTCTCTCCTGGTCCTGCTCTCCTCTTTATCGGCAAGCCCGCCTGGACGTTATATTTCAAGGTTTATCTCACAGGAGATCTCTATTAACTCGGGACAATTCCTGGGCTGGGGTTACCCTTGCTCTGACCAGGTCAAACCTCACCAAGCGTAAGCCATCCTGAGCTCCTTTCTTTAGCTATCTGTGTCTAGGTCTACCCCAATTCGGGTCTGGCCTATTTATGCCTCATCATATACTTAAAAGATATATTTTACTTCTCAACCATCAGGTGGTAGGAATATCCAAAATTCAATGTATCCGAGTAGACTGTTTATTAATGATGACCTTCCAGAAATTGTTGAGTTCAAGTCTAAGTAAGTTGTATTATGTTCCTTAACATTTCAATTTAATTTCTTGCTAATTGAATGAAATAGGTTGAATGCCCAATTCCACGGTAATTTAATACAGAAAAAAAGATTTGATGACAAGATTTGTTTTTATTTTTAGGATTGATGTGTCCGGACGTGAGAAAGTTGATAGGAGTTTTTCAACCGTGCATTCGAATAATGCGTCACGGGCTGTTGATGATTTCAGTTCATCGCTTGACTTCAAGCAGATTGATGAATTTGATGCAATATCTGAGGTATTAATTCATTTGAGATAATTTTTGGATTCATATTATATATCTCAAAACGATTTTACTAATATTTATTGTTCACAAATATTATTAACATCCAGCCTATTCAATCTATTGTAGGAAGGATTTTTTATTATCTTCGGCACTATATGTAGTATTCAAACAGCCTATAATTAGTATTATATGGCATGTTCCATACATTCTCCTAAAGTTGATAAAGCTCCCGGTTCAAAGTGTCGAAAGTTTTTTAAAGTTCCAGACGAAACAGTTCCAAAGTAATTAAAATTTTTATAGATTTAAATCAGGTAAATCATTTATTCAATTTGAATCCATAATTTTGATAGAACCTTTTTGCTTGAAAATTGTTGAACAGGTACAAATTAACAGTGCGCATTGAAGATGAAACTGGAATTGGTTCATTTGTTTTGTTTGACCCACAGGTCGAACATTATCTGGGCAAATCGGCATCGGAACTGAAGACATATCTTGAATTGGTTATATACGCATCGATGAATATACTTTTCATAAAATATATTAATATATCTTTATATAAATATAACAAAAATTTAAGTATTTTCTACTAATGTTACAACGAATTATAACTTCATCATTTATCAAATTTATTTTCACGCAATTATTTATTTTTTTATGAACAACAGGAGGATGATTTTGATTCTTTCCCTTAGGAACTCGACCAATTAGTTGGTCGAAAGTTTTTATTGAAGATTGAGGTCCAGAAATTTAATCTCACCCAACGATAAAGAATTTGCACTATTGCAAAGATTACTGAAGATCTTGATCCTATTAATAAATTCGTTGGCAAAGAAATATCGAGCAAGGTCATATTTCAATTTTTTTTTTTATAGTTATGGCGATTTTTGTGAAATCACAATTAAAGTTATATTAGTCGTTTGATTTAATATTAACATTTAATTTATTTGTTTTTTATAAAGTCTAAACTATATTTTTATTTAGTCTCCTACAATTGATGGAAAGCGCTCAAGATTTGGGAAATCCTCCAACATATCTAAAGATTCAAATTTGGTTAGTCATTTTTTTACTATGCCTTTAAGACAGTAATTTTTTTTTAAAATAATATATCTTTAAATTATATCTCCTTTTTTTTGTATGTTCCAGACTACTATCCACCCTATTTGTTAATGCTGTTGACACCCTAGCCTATGTGTCAATCAGCCATTGCTTCGGATGACATGTGTCATCGCTCGATAGGTCTGGATGCTTAGTTGTCAGCTTCTAATGGTTTGTGTTAATATGTTACCTTCCGGAGAATTTTTTGTCTAGGTATAAATAATATTTTTTTTCCATATTTCATTTTAATTAAAAAACTAGGGTTTTACGTATCAAAAATTTTTTTCTCTCGCCGCCCTGACCGCTTTGTTCTGTCTCATTCCTTCTCTCGCCGCAGTCATTTTTCTATCAATCATCGATTTCAATCTGTTGCAATCTATTAGTTTTTTGAGATGAGAATCGTTTGTTGTCTTGAAAATTGATTTCAATCTCTTTAGATTTCAACCTTTTCTGATCTGATATTTATTTCAAAAAAATTGACATGAAAAATCGTTTGCAATTGATTAAATTTGTATAATTTATCTGATACCAATTGATTAAAACCTTTTTTTTATATCAATCACCGCTATTTTTTAATAAACCGAGAGAGAGAGAGATTCTTTATATCAAAAGGAAGAAGAAGAAAGGTAACAGAATAAAAGGAAAAAAAAAAAGGTTCAAGCTTTGGCTTCTTCTTTTTTTCTTTTTAATATTTCAGGATCAACAAGGTTTGAGTTATCTTGATTTCTAATAGTCTGTTTTTGATTGGTTTCTTGGATTTTTATTTTTCTCTACTTTGTGTTTTTTATGTCTCCGTGTCATGTTTTTTGTATTTAATTATTTATCAATTCATTTCTGATTGTAATATGGATATTTGTTTTCATTGGATTCTTTTTTTTTTCTGAAGTATGTCATTTTTTTTTTGCCATGATTTTTTTTTCTTTATCAGTGAATTGTTATGTTCATATTTTATTTTGTGTTTTGCTGTAGATTTTAAGGTTTGTAAAGTTTTTTATTTTTAATTGAAATAGTCGACATTCTTGTGATTTTTTTTATAGGCTGTCTTTTTTTGTTTGATTCACTGTGATTATTTTTTCCATAGTATTTTTCCTTATTTGCTCGCATAATATATAATCTTCACTATCATCATTCTTAAAACAAAATCTATGTTTTTGGTACAGATCTTCATATTATTTGATAAATATATTCTGATATAAAATCTATGTTTCAATTCATATTTGTTGTTCTCGGATAGATTATTGGTTTTTCAATTCATATTTGTATCCAATTGAACAAGTGCTTATTCATACAAAGTGCCTGAAAATATTCTGAAGGGATTATAATCTTCAATATCATTTTTAAAGATTAGGTTAGACTTCGACGTTGATATTTTATGTTTACTGATGCAAATTTGTTTTATACATACATGGCTAATAATTAGATGAAATCAGCCGTCAGATGATGATTATGCCCCACAAATCCGTTTCTATGGAGGTTTCAATGCATTACTTGGATTTTCAGATTTTGTAATGGCATTTGAAGGTATAATTTACAGTTATCATATATTTGGAAGGGAGAACAAGTATTCTTGGTTTTAATTCAATCTTTTTTAAAGCTAATTTCCTAAAAACCAAATTCAGATTTATTATGATATTTTTATTGTTATTCTCGATTTGATGTTTTATCGTTTCGGTTCATGTCCATAATGAACAAACTGCTTTTATTTTTTCCTTTTTATTCATCTTTTTTTTCGAACGAAGATTTATGTTTTTATTTAATTTTGTTTGATAACATATTTCTTTCCAGATTCTTGAAGAGTCGTTATAAGTATATCATTTCTTCAAAGTCTCTAGATTAATGCTTATAAAAAAATTTCAATATTTTTCTGCTTAAGAAGGACAATGATCAAACTTTAAGGGTTTTTATTTTATTTGTAGTTTTATCTATCCTTTGGGGGTTGGGCTTCTTAGTTAGCTAAAGTATCGGGGGCGTGTTTTGTAATTATCTCTAAAGTTTGTTTTCTTTGATCTTATTGATGTTTATGTTAATGGGATTTGCTTAATATGTGGGGATGTTGATTTTCTGAACTGGGTTTGTCGAGGGGATTTTATCGGCAAATCAAGATTGGATTTTTCCGGGTAATTTCTTTTTAATTATTGCGGTCGCTTCTGTATATAAATGTAGATTCATGGTTCCAAGTCGGATTTTTGGGGATTTTTTCTGTTCTTTTGTTGTCAAATAGGAAGAAATAGCGAGTCAAAAGGAAGAGGAAGTGTAACATCCCATATTTTTATTTTACCTTATTTGAGAATCATGAATTCTCTATTACAATTTTATTATTTAAACTCTAATGTTTTATTAAAATGTTTACTTCATTTTTAAGCATAATTTGATTGACATCATTTAATTAGATTTTCACAAGTTATCTTTTTATTTTAATTTCAAAGACTTAAACTAGAAGCCCAAATGAGCTTTTCTAATCAAAGTGGTCATCCACGTTTTATATAAATTCTTTTAGTTCATTATATTTCATTTTCTGGTTTAATTCCAATTTTATTAGATTATTTAGTTCATCTTAGGACGAGTTAGATTACCTTGCATGTATTTAGATTTTAACAAATTCAAGTTATCATTCTCATGTTAAATCTTTCAAGTAAGTTACAATCTCAAATATTATTACGACGAGTTCTTCTTGTTAGCTTTTATGGCCCATTATTTTAAAAGCTCAAATTCAACAATCTTATTACCTATGTGGCCCATTTTCTCTTATGTGGCCCATTGGCTCTTATTTAAAGTCACTATATTTATAATCATTAGATTAAATACGTAACCTAATACATTCCTATAAATTTGGGACTTTTATGACTCCTAAACCTAGTCAACAACTCACACACAAGGTTGTTTATTTTATAATCCTAATCGCAGCATACTTCTGAATCGCAGCATACTTCTCTTGCTGCCGTCCTCCCACCATATTCAATTCTCAAGTTTTCAACCAAAGCAAGAATTTAAACAAGTTCAAAACATCGTATGTTAATCATAYGATGAACATATTTTCAACATCTCAAAACCAATTGATTCCATTCTYAGCCACCGACTCTGCTTCCACGAGCCGCTATGCCGGAACCCAACCACGAACTAGTATCGAATCTCCAAAACCCATGAACCATGTCGTCGAATCAGGCCAAGGAACGAACGTCATCGGAATTGGTGAACCATTCGCCACCCACAGAGACTACCAAATAGTTGCGGACGAGGTCGATGCCGCTTCGTATTGACTAATATTTATTCTGTGCAATACGGTGGGCCATCCCAAGGATCCATCGACCCCGGACCCATTAAGGTCCCTGACCAATAATTGTTCTGTGCAGTACGGTGGGCCATCCCAAGGATCCGTCGACCCCGGACCCATTAAGGTCCCTGACCAATAATTGTTATGTGCAGTACGGTGGGCCATCACAAGGATCCGTCGACCCCAGACCCATTAAGGTCCCTGAACAATAATTGATCTGTGCAGTACGGTGGGCCATCCCAAGGATCCGTCGACCCCGCACCCATTAAGGTCCCTGACCAATAATTGTTTGGTGTTGTCGCGCGACTCTATGTATACATAGTCATTTTCCCGAAGGCCATAGTTGTCATGTAATCACCATAAACTATAACATATCGAGCAATTAATATGAACTTGAATTTAAAAAGATTTTGAGTTAAATATCCCCACCTTTAGACTGACGCTTGTGATCTTTGAAATATGCAAATGATCGTATTTGCAAATCATAAACCTCAAAAACAATGCTCCTACATGAAGACGTAATTTGACTTAATATGGCTTATATAACTTAAAATATGAATAATTGAAAGAATTGATCGGTCAAACCTCGAAATCAAGTCAAAGGACTGTTTTTGTAAATTCTTGAAGCTGGAGAGTGGAAAGAAGATAACATGAAAGCTCTGGGGCTGGAATGATGTTCTTGATAAGTTTGGGGGCTGAATATGGAGTTTTGAGTAAATTGGTGGCTCAATCAAACGAATTGAAAACTTGTGGGCTGAATTAGTAATTCCTGAAATGGTTGGAGTATAAAAGGCCATAACCCAGCCCTTTTATCGGCCGGGCCCAAACTCAAGCCCATCCACTTTGCAGTCCACACCAAATCTCCATCTTCACTAATTAAACCAACCCATCATCTAATCTTGCCAACACAGCATCCTCCCCAAATCATTCACTCCCCAAATCATTCACTCCTTTGCCACAGTTCCAATTTCCTCTCTGAAACAACACAACCAACATCAATCAATGTCTAAAAACCTAAACCCCCAATAACCTCTCCATTTGAGAATTAATTCCGAAAACAACACAATCCAAAATCATTTAATTGATTAAGCCCCAAATCATACGATTCACAAAAACCTCGTTGAGATCCCCAAATCATACCTACACCCCTAGCGTACTCGTCGGCAAACGCATGCTCCTCTCCCGTCATCGATCGTTGACTGGTAAGTCCGACGGGTGTAGAAATGGCGAACGGCACGACAATTCAGGGTGAAGGTGCCGACAAGTTGTGCGGCTTCGGCGACTAAGACGCGGCGCAGGTGCCTCTCCGTTTGGCAGACGAGGCGACGAAGATGGTTTTCGGGCCTCGACTTTGGGGCTTTGAGTTCACAGCGTCTGGGCGGTGATGGCGACGACAATCCGGGCTGCAGAAGAAAGTGCAGGCTGAGGCTCCATTTCGCTCGGCAGGTGGAACGACGGCGACCAGCGTCTTGGCTCGGGTT
>BMAC01000243.1:591562-602254 GCA_014905375.1 Phtheirospermum japonicum
GAGCTCAGGCACGCGCGGTCGAGCTGGACTCGCCGCATGCTGCCGACCTGGACGCGCGGGGCTCGCCGAAGACGCCCGCGCCGTGCCGCCGAGCTCGGGCCCACGCGGCAGAGCTGAGCTCAACTGCGCGGGCGTCTTCGGCGAGCCCCGGGCATCCAGGTCGGCAGCATGCTGTGAGTCCGGCCTGGCGGCGCGGGCTTGAGCTCGGCGACAACGGACGGGAGCCCTCGGTGACACTGCGTGTCCAGATCAGCGGCCTGCTGCGAGTCCTTCTCGGTGGTGCTCCTGATCAGTAGTGCTCCTGATCGGCGCTCACTCGGTACTGACACTCGGTGGGAGCTCGGATCCTCCTCGGGACAACATCGACCATCAACACATAAAAGAGTTTTTCCATGCTATGATTGATTTAGAAAAGGATTTTCATTTTTTATTTAGATTTAAAAGAAGAGTACACGAACGTTTCACATGCATAGTTGCTATTTTGGGCCTTTAAACTAATTAAAAAAAATTGTTGAGACGTTACAAGAACCTAATTAATTCTATAAGGATTAAAAAAAAATGACATTTCCCTATCAGATGTCATAGCAAGTGACAGATTTTAAGATAAAGTTTTCAAAAATGGGTAATTTGTAACATCTCAGTTTTCATCAAGTGTGTATTTTAGTTTTAAGCCCAATTTAGTTGTTTCATGTGCATTGAGATTTACCAAGTTCCAAGTTGATTTTATATCAAAACTTCCATATGATGCATAAGATCTCTTATTTTATGTCAAACGATGGTCCACAGATTTTATTTTAGAGATTGGTCCATTTCACAAGTATGGCTCATATATTTTAAAAATCATGTTGTAGAAGTCAGCCACAAAATCCGAACAATTGTTCATCTAATTTCGGTCAACTATCAATTTATTTTTCTAATCAGACATTAATTATGTCTTTAAAATATAGTTAACACCAGAAACAGATCAATCATTCGATACACAGAAAGAAAGTCTAGCAAGAGCTTCGTAATCCACTATGAAATCACTTTTTCTCTTTTTTCAAGATTTACTACCAATTTTCAGTTTCGTTGGTATTTTTTATCGATACAGTAAGGTAAGACATCAACCTCTTGTCCATTTTTTGTTGTCGAACTCCCGAATTAAATCACTTTTGGAAACCATCAAGCCTCCTACCCCAATTTACAAGATATTAGTCGTCACATGATTGTCAATCACTGCCCATCGCTATGTTTTGGTGCACGTGCCGGTTTGTACGCAATTTGTGCATGGAAGATAAGAAGGGAGCAATGGAGATGAAAGAGATAAGCAGCGAGAAATTCGGTTTTGAGTTTAAATTGGTTTGGTTATGGATATTGGTAATTTTTTTGTTGTTGATTGAGTTGTTAGAGGTTTTGACATATGAGATTGTTCAGTGGTTTATTTACGAAGTTTATTGAGAAAGGTGGAGAGATTGTGGAGTTGGAAAAAATAAAATAAGAGAAGATTTGAGTGAGATTGTTTAAGGAGACAAGAAATAAAAGGAGATTCGGAAAAGAAAGTAAAGGGATGAGGTGGAGAAGATGAATGAGCTCTTGAAAATTCTACTTGGGTTTTCTAATGATAAGATCAAGTTGAGTGTGGATGTTAGGGTCGATCTTTGGTCGGATTGAAAGTATTCCTTAACCATTTGACTCTTAACCAACCTTTGCTCAACCAGTCATTTCAGATTTTCTTTCAGTCATTTCAAATTTTCTAGCAGTCTAATTATTCAGTTCAATCCCTATTTCATTTATTGTTTTCAATTATACGATGGTTTTGAAAATTTCTGATGGGGTGTTGTGCATTTGTGAAATGAGCGTATTTATTTTAACAAGGTTTTCAAGTATTGATTTGGAACTTTAATGATTACACAAACGAAATTACATGATTTACAAAATCGATCATGAGTATATTGCACGCAAATTTACTATTTTGATTCTCATGATAATCTTTTTAAAAATATATATATTTCTGGATGACTCAATTTGTGATGTTACGAGGAAATGATTATTTTAAAATTTTTAAGAATAATTCTACCAAGATTCATGGTAGTAACGAATTTCGAGGACGAATTTTTTTTTTTAAGGTGGATAGTTTGTAACATCCCATATTTTTATTTTACCTTATTTGAGAATCATGAATTCTCTATTACAATTTTATTATTTATACTCCAATGTTTTATTAAAATGTTTAATTCATTTTTAAGCATAATTCGATTGATAACATTTAATTAGATTTTCACAAGTTATCTTTTTATTTTAATTTCAAAGACTTAAACTAGAAGCCCAAATGAGCTTTTATAATCAAAGAGGTCATCCACGTTTTATATAAATTCTTTTAGTTCATTATATTTCATTTTCTGGTTTAATTCCAATTTTATTAGATTATTTAGTTCATCTTAGGACGAGTTAGATTACCTTGCATGTATTTAGATTTTAACAAATTCAAGTTATCATTCTCATGTCAAATCTTTCAAGTAAGTTACAATCTCAAATATTATTACGACGAGTTCTTCTTGTTAGCTTTTACGGTCCATTATTTTAAAAGCTCAAATTCAGCAATCTTATTACCTTTGTGGCCCATTGGCTCTTATTTAAAGTCACTATATTTATAATCATTGGATTAAATACGTAACCTAATACATTCCTATAAATTTGGGACTTTTATGACTCCTAAAACCTAGTCAACAACTCACACACAAGGTTTTTTTTTACAATCCTAATCGCAGCATACTTCTCAATCGCAGCATACTTCTCTTGCTGCCGTCCTCCCACCATATTCAATTCTCAAGTTTTCAACCAAAGCAAGAATTTAAACAAGTTCAAAAAATCGTATGTTAATCATACGATGAACATATTTTCAACATCTCAAAACCAATTGATTCCATTCTTAGCCACCGACTCTGCTTCCACGAGCCGCTATGCCGGAACCCAACCACGAACTAGTATCGAATCTCCAAAACCCATGAACCATGTCGTCGAATCAGGCCAAGGAACGAACGTCATCGGAATTGGTGAACCAACTTCGCCACCACAGAGACTACCAAATAGTTTCGACGAGGTCGATGCCGCTTCTTATTGAACTGCAGAACTCCAATCTTCAAATCTATCGCCTGGTAGTGGAGGGCCGCCGCTACTGCTGAATTCTTATCAATGGGCCACCTTCGATGAGTTAAAGGAGGTGAGGGAATTGAGTCGTTGATTCCGGTCGGTCTGCCCAACCACCACCGATGCTGCTCACGTTCTCCAAAAACCCGAGCCCAGATGCTGGTCGCCGTCATTCCACCTGCCGAGCGGAACGGAGCCTCATCCTGCACTTTCTGCTGCAGCCAGATTGTCGTCGCCATCACCGCCCAGATGCTGTGAACTCAAAGCCCGAAGTTGAGGCCCGAAAACCATCTTTGTTGCCTCGTCTTCCAAACGGAGAGGCACCTGCGCCGCGTCTCAGTCGCCGAAGCCGCACAACTTGTCGGTACCTTCACCCTGAATTGCCGTGCCTTTCGCCATTTCTACACCCATCGGACTTACTAGTCGACGATCGATGATGGGAGAGGAGCCTGCGTTTGCCGACGATTACGCTGGGGGTGTGGGTATGATTTGGGGATCTCAACGAGGTTTTGTGAATCGTATGATTTGGGGCTTAATCAATTAAATGATTTTGGATTGTGTTTGTTTGGAATTAATTCTCAAATGGAGAGGTTATTGGGGGTTTAGGCTTCAGACAGTGATTGATGTTGGTTGTGTTGTTTCAGAGAGGAAATTGGAATTGTGGCGTAGAGAGAGTGAATGATTTGGGGAGGATGATGTGTTGGCAAGATTAGATGATGGGTTGGTTTAATTAGTGAAGATGGAGATTTGGTGTGGACTGCAAAGTGGATGGGCTTGAGTTTGGGCCCGGCCGATAAAAGGGCTGGGTTATGCCTTTTATACTCCAACCATTTCAGGAATTACTAATTCAGCCCACAAGTTTTCAATTCGTTTGATTGAGCCACCAATTTACTCAGAACTCCATATTCAGCCCCCAAACTTATCAAGAACATCATTCCAGCCCACAGAGCTTTCATGTTATCTTCTTTCCACTCTCCAGCTTCAAGAATTTACAAAAACAGCCCTTTGACTTGATTTTGAGGTTTGACCGATCAATTTCTTTCAATTATTCATATTTTAAGTTATATAAGCCATATTAAGTCAAATTACGTCTTCATGTAGGAGCATTGTTTTTGAGGTTTATGATTTGCAAATACGATCATTTGCATATTTCAAAGATCACAAGCGTCAGTCTAAAGGTGGGGATATTTAACTCATAATCTTTTTAAATTCAAGTTCATATTAATTGCTCGATATGTTATAGTTTATGGTGATTATGTATACATAGAGTCGCGTGACAACACCGAACAATTATTGGTCAGGGACCTTAATGGGTCCGGGGTCGACGGATCCTTGGGATGGCCCACCATACTGCACAGAACAATTATTGGTCAGGGACCTTAATGGGTCCGGGGTCTACGGATCCTTGGGATGGTCCACCGTACTGCACAGAATAATTTTTGGTCAGGGACCGTAATGGGTCCGGGGTCGGATCCTTGGGATGGCCCACCGTACTGTATAGAACAATTATTAGTCAGGGACCTTAATGGGTCTGGGGTCGACGGATCCTTGGGATGGCCCACCGTACTGCACAGAACATTTATTCCCATGTCTTACTATGATTCTATATTATGTTGAGAATTAATTATGAACTGTATCTCCACTGAGTCGTTGTGTACTCATCCCTTTTCATCAAACATTTTATAGGTGAAGTGAAGCGCAGCGTAAGCGTGGTGTTGGCGACGATAATAAAATATAATTTAAAGTTTATATGTTTCAATTTTCAAAACTTGATCAAATAGTTGTGTTTTATAGATGTTTTTATTCGAGCGCTATTTACAAAATGTCATATTATTATTATTATTACTATTATTATTTTCAAGTKGTATTATATGTAATTWTTTTCTTTAAAGWGATATTATTTCATACAAATTATTTTTCATAATTTGTTTATCTTAAAAATTAATCAAAGGTGTTTATTGAAAGTAACGTCCCCCATATTACTTTCATCAATTATAAATTCTTCCGCTTATATTTTTGCTAGGAAGAACTGGGGCGTTACAGGAAGAAAGATAACAGAATAGAAGGGAAAAAAAAAGTTTCAAGCTTTGGCTTCTTCTTTTTTCTTTTTAATATTTCAGGATCAACAAGGTTTGAGTTATCTTGATTTCTAATAGTCTGTTTGTGATTGGTTTCTTGGATTTTTATTTTTCTCTACTTTGTGTTTTTTATGTCTCCGTGTCATGTTTTTTGTATTTAATTATTTATCAATTCACTTCTGATTGTAATATGGATACATGTTTTCATGGGATTCTTTTATTTTCTAAAGTATCTCATCTTTTTTTTTTTTGCCATGATTATTTTTTTTTCTTTAAAGTTTTGTTATCAGTTAATTGTTTATGTTCAAGTTTTGTTGTGTGTTGTGTGTTGTTGTAGATTTTAAGGTTAGTAAAGTTTTGTATTTTTGATTGAAATAGTCAATATTCTTGTGATTTTTCTTATAGTCTGTCCTTTTTTGTTTGATTCACTTTGATTATTTTTTTCCAGAGTATTTTTACTTACTTACTCGCATAATATATAATCTTCACACTGTCATCATTCTTAAAAAAAATCTATGTTTTTGGTACAGATCTTCATATTATTTGATAATATATTCTAATATAAAATCTATGTTTCAATTCATATTTGTTGTTATCGGATAGATTATTGGTTTTTCAATTCATATTTGTATCTAATTCAATAAGTGCTTATTCATACAAAGTGCCTGAAAATATTCTGAAGGGATTATAATCTTCAATTTCATTTTTAAAAATTAGGTTAGATTTCGACGTTGATATTTTATGTTTACTGATGCAGATTTATTTTATACATACAGGGCTAGTAATTAGATGAAATCAGTCGTCGATTGATGATTATGCCCCACAAATCCGTTTCTATGGAGGTTTCAATGCATGCTTAGATTTTCAGATTTTGTAATGGCATTTGAAGGTATAATTTACAGTTATCTTGGTTTTAATTCAATCTTTTTTTTAAAGCTAATTTCCTAAAAACAAAATTCAGATTTATTATGATATTTTTGATTGTTATTCTCAATCTAATGTTTATCGTTTCGGTTCAGGTCCCTAATGAACAAACTACTTTTATTTTTTCCTTTTTATTCATCTTTTTTTTTTCGAACGAAGATTTATGTTTTTATTTAATTTTGTTTGATAATATATTTCTTTCCAGATCCGTGTCGTTATAAGTATATCATTTCTTCAAAGTCTCTAAATTAATGCTTATAAAAAATTTTCAATATTTTTCTGCTTAAGAAGGACAATGATCAAACTTTAAGGTTTTTATTTTATTTGTAGTATTATCTATCCTTTGGGGGTTGGTTTTTCTTAATTAGCTAAAGCATCTGGGGCGTGTTTTGTAATTATCTCTAAAATTTTGAAACTTTAGATTACTGATGATATTAAAAAGAAAAAAAGGTTTGGGTCAGTTGCAAATGACCCCAAAGGTTTTGAAAATTACAGAAACCACCACAAAGGTTTGTTTTATTTTAAATTTAAGGGGCTACATCCTCTCTATTAGTTAATGATGTTGACGCACTATGAATCCGATGTTGATTTCCCTTTTCAATTAAATACTCTAATTCTCAATATTTTTCAACTTCTGCATTCAATATTTTACTAGTATTGTGCCCGTGCGTTGCACGATAATTTTTTATTTTATTTTATCTAAAATAAAAATAATTGGCTTGAGTGTATTAAAATATTTAAATAAGTAATTATATATATATCTATACTTATATATATATATATATATATATATATTATATATATATATATATATATATATTATATATATATATATATATATATATATATATATAATATATATATATATATATATATATATATATATATATGATTAGGTTCATGTGAGAACCAATTCCCTAAGTGGGAACTTTAGGAACCACTATTTTACATTATATGTGATGCTAATTTAAATGATGCAAAATGCTACTTATATTTTAACATTGCTATTATTATGTTCCCCTGATTTTTACTATTATCTTAATTATCATGTACATGATTCATAAATAGCATAATATATTATATAATATAGCAGGTTTCTAGTTCCCACACAAGGATTAGTTCTCATGTGAACCCACTCCTATATATATATATATATATATATATATATATAGATATAGATATATATCGGCGAGAACCATCATTGGTTCTCACACCAGAGATAGTTTTTACCTTAATCGCTCCCTATATATAAATTATTTAAATATTATTCAAAGATCGAATTGTATTAAAAATGATAATACATGGTTCATAAAAGGATTATTAATAGATGAAATGTACTTTAAAAATTATGAAAAATCTTCTTATACAAAATATTTGTAATTTTGTTACTATATTTATTCTCATCATGGTCGATCAATATTTTTAAATTTTTAAAATTGGTCACCCTTGATATAGCAATTTACAACTGACCATGACTGAAAACAGATTTTTTTCAGGAAAAGTCCAATGTAAGAGAGAGATTGTCCTTGAGTTTTGTTGATCGTCACAGCGTATGACACAGTTGGAACTTGAAAGATAACCCCGCATTAGATGGTGTGACAGTCATTTTAGGGATGAGCACCAATTCAAATGCATTGCTTTTTTAAGAAATATTAGCCTCTACAATGTGATCGTCAAGTTTTGTAAGAACCAATGTTACACAACACAAGGGAATGATCGATATTTGTCAACAACATGAGTGAAATTTTAATTTTTAGTTTTAGCTCATAATTCGGCAATCCAAAACTTTTACTGGTGTTTAGAAACTCTAGTGACTGGACGTCCGATAATATGTCAATGTTTGAATCGGGTTTGCATGCATTATCAGAGCTACGGTATATTTTATATTCTTCATCATTTTATGAAATCATATATTTATTAATCAAATTGACGACATCAAGTTTTGAGAAAAGAATAGAAGGATCCTCCAAAAAAGCGAATCACTAAGTAGTTTTTCCAAATTATAGATATGTGTTCGCCAAAATTAACAGAACATGATCACCATCATAATTCAATAATAGAAAATTTAGGTTTCAATTTGAATGATACCATTGTTTGCTCCTCCAACCATCCAATATCTTATACTATTTATCGAATTGATAAATTTCTTTAACTTGACACAATCGGGATCTGAATTGTGACTTTGCATCCCCACATTCTTGGTTTACTTCAAAACCATGTAATGAGTCCATAAATGTGAAAATTTGATCACTGTGTGAACTATGTCTGGTTTAGTGTCTTTTGGAACAACTGGCAAAATTTGATGAAAATCTCCACCAAGAATTATTATTTTGTTACCAAATAGAAGCTACGCATTTGAATTATTTTGCGATCTCATCACGTATTTCAATATTTTGTTAGAGTTTTAAAATAATGGTTATGCATCATTAGAGTTTCGTCTCAAATAATGTGTTGATCCACCATTAATTTTCCAAGCGGAGTTTCAGTAAAGATCGAAATCTTGGTGGATGTTAAAAGAAATCTTAAATCTAGAATGCTCAGTTATTCCTTTCGAAAGAAGAGGAAAAGCTATGCCGCTAGATGTTACATTAAGAACAATTCTAACTTGATAGGAAACCTCAGATTAGATGGTGTGACAGTCATTTTAGGGATGAACAACAAGTCACCCGTATTGCTTTCTTGATAAACATTAGCCTATACAATATGATCGCCAAGTTTTGTAACAACCAACATTACACAACACAAGAGAATGTTCGATATTTCTCAACAACATGAGTGGTCATTCTAAACTTATGCGACATCATCATCTCTAAAATCATTTGTTTGGTCATTCTAAATGAATTAAACAAATTATTTTCACTATCCAACATGGATAGTAGGTCTGCTACAAATTTGGTATGAAGAGATTTTTTTGCATTGTAGCCTTTGTATTATGAGCAAGTAATAGTATAAGTATAAGAAATAAAACATGAATATTCAAATGAAGTAAAAGTAATTGGTATGTAAAACGTAAACGTATACCTAATGAAATTATCTAAATTTTGGATTTCTATAGAAATAAGTATGTCATGAATGCTTCAAGATTATCGTCATTAGTAACATTTGGTTTTAGAGGCGACTTTTCCTTGTTGGTTTTGGATTTAGTTGATGTTTTTACGAATCTATTATAGTTTATGCCACAGTGTCTTGATGTTGATTTCCTAGTTGTATTGTTTTGCATGATTACTGAGATAATAACAAAATATATTATTTTATGAAATCAATTCAAATCAAAAGTATTGATTCATAATAATATTTGATAAATAACATGTTTATAGTCAATAAAACAAACACTACATTGTATTGCATTTTGCAATTTTGCATATTTCAATTAAAAAAGTAATCAAAGTACTTTTGAGAAAAAGTGACAAATTTGATATCGTTGGACTCACAATAAAAACAAAAATCACACACACACACACACACACACACATATATATATATATATATATATTCAAATGATCTTATTAATTTTATTAAATATTACTTAGGGTATCATTTCGAATTATGTTAAGAAAATTCCTACATAATTAAAAAAATAACTAAATCATCATTAATATTAAATATTATTTATACTAATTAATATTAATGATGATTTGGTTTCCTTTTTAATTAAAAACCACCTAGGATTAGTTTTCTCTTTTAATTATGTAGGAATCTTCTTAACATATTAGGATAGATACTCTAATTAATATTAAAAAATAATAAAAAAGTAATATTATAATAACACTACACACACACACACACATATATTATATTATAATAATCACTTATATGTTATTTTGATTTTTATTATGAGTTTTCTTTTTACGTTTTTTCGTTATTTTTCTCATTCCGAGTCCAACAATATCAAATTTGTCATTTTTTCTCAAAATAATTTGATCAATTTATTTAATTAAATTATACAAAAATGCACAATACAATATAATATGATATTATTTTTTATTGGTCATCAACATGTTGTTTATAAAATATTATTTCAACATTTTTTCATTTAAATTGATCTCATAAATTAATGTATTTTGTTATTATCTCTGAAACCGCATAAAACTAATTAATATTAATGATGATTTGGTTTCCTTTTTAATTAAAAAACCACCTAGGATTAGTTTTCTCTTTTAATTATGTAGGAATCTTCTTAACATAATTAGGATAGATACTCTAATTAATATTAAAAAATAATAAAAAAGTAATATTATATAACACACACACACACACACACATATATATATATTATAATAATCACTTATATGTTATTTTGATTTTTATTATGAGTTTTCTTTTTACGTTTTTTCGTTATTTTTTTCATTCCGAGTCCAACAATATCAAATTTGTCATTTTTTCTCAAAATAATTTGATCAATTTATTTAATTAAATTATACAAAAATGCACAATACAATATAATATGATATTATTTTTTATTGGTCATCAACATGTTGTTTATAAAATATTATTTCAACATTTTTTCATTTAAATTGATCTCATAAATTAATGAATTTTGTTATTATCTCTGAAACCGCATAAA
>BMAC01000243.1:602279-624526 GCA_014905375.1 Phtheirospermum japonicum
TTTATGCGGTTTCAGAGATAATAACAAAATTCATTAATTTATGAGATCAATTTAAATGAAAAAATGTTGAAATAATATTTTATAAACAACATGTTGATGACCAATAAAAAATAATATCACATTATATTGTATTGTGCATTTTTGTATAATTTAATTAAATAAAGTGATCAAATTATTTTGAGAAAAAATGACAAATTTGATATTGTTGGACTCGGAATGAGAAAAATAACGAAAAAACGTAAAAAGAAAACTCATAATAAAAATCAAAATAACATATAAGTGATTATATAATATATATATATGTGTGTGTGTGTGTGTGTTTATATAATATTACTTTTTTATTATTTTTTAATATTAATTAGAGTATCTATCCTAATATGTTAAGAAGATTCCTACATAATTAAAAGAGAAAACTAATCCTAGGTGGTTTTTTAATTAAAAAGGAAACCAAATCATCATTAATATTAATTAGTTTAGGGTATCTATCACAATTATGTTAATAAAATTCCTACATATCTAAAAAAAAGAAAATAATCATTTAATTAAAAAAGGAAACAAAATCATCATTAATATTATTTAGGGTATCTATCACAATTATGTTAATAAAATTCCTACATAACTAAAAAAAGAAAATAATCATACGTGGTATTTTTTCTCTTGCCTACTCATATTTTTTTCTATCTCCGGCCAGCAGGCGGGCGGCGTGCTTATCTTGTGTGACAAGACTACAGATCAAATTATATCTGGTCTTGTTTCCACCTTTTCAGTTATTCTCGATACTATTTTAAAATATTGGATTTTCTCATGGATTTGCCAGTTCCTATTTGGAAGGCTAAGTCTCACACATCGGGCTTAAGCCCCTAAACCGACCCGGTTCACTTATTACGTTACGATAAATTATATTTGTTCTTTATCAATTCCAAGGCAACAACTCCTGGCTCAGCCGCACCACCCAGGGTGCGAGCCGGACTTTTCTTTTCCTAATTGTTTTGAATTCACTTGACAGCTCCCTCTCAGCTGTCATGTCCCTTCCCGCTAGTGCTACTCTGCCGATTTATTGGATCCGTCGGGACTGGCGGGGCTCGAACCCGCAGTCCCTTATCTTCCTTATTCTTTCTTGGTTGGACCAAGTCAACTAAGTAAAATACAACTCCCTCCCCCTTTGTGGGGGTCCGGACCCCTCAATTAGTAGCGCTGGCACGTCACTCGGCCTTAGCTGCCTATGAAGAGGACTACGGATTAACAATCTAATTCAGGTATTTATTTCTCTAATTATATTTAGAAAATTACTAAGTAAAGTAATTACTAATCCTACGTGGCATTCTACTCATATTTTTTCTCTCCCCAAACCTCTCTTTTAATATAGATATAGATATAGATTTGTGTTGGTGCTTAGTATTGTCACTTGCTTTTTTTTTTTTGGAGTACAAAATTCCCAACAATAATATGTGTGAAAATCCTTTTTTAGTATATGTAAATACAATTTTTTGTTAATCAGTACTCGAACGGGATTTCCCGTGCTTTTGTATTGTTTTTTTAGGATTGGAGTAGCTTTTTGGACAACTTAAGCAATTACCTTTTTTGAATCTAACTAAAGCTTGGTAAGAAATACATTGGAGTAACACTTCACAAATTTGGATGCAAATGCCTATCACAACAGCGAACATACCAAGTATCAACTTAAAGGTGAATCTAGATTACCTACTTTTATCATGGTAATTGTGATTCGAAGTTTTTTTGCTTTTTTTATTTTATTTTTTTTATCAAGTTCTTATTCGGTTTTTAGTCTATTTATCCTATTATTTTTTCCATCTACATTCGTAATTCCTAAAGTAGTGTTTGAGGATAAGCATGATGTCGAGGAGCCGCAGGCCGTTGATGGGTTCTGACAGATGCTTATGCTCGAAGAATGAGAAAAACGGTGACTATCCTAGACTACTAAAGTTAAACTTTTGGGATAATTATAAAAAGAACCCCTAAAGTTTTTTAAAATTTACAAAAAAAAAAATATTGAGGTTAATTTTTATTTTAACTTTTTAAAATCTTAATGCTTATAAAACTTTTTCAATATTTTACTGTTTAATAAGGACAATGATCAAACTTTAAGTTTATTTATTTATTTTTTGGTAGTTTTCACTATCCTTTGGGTTTTTTCTTAATTAGGTAAAGTATCAGGGGCGTGTTTTGTAATTATCTCTAAATTTTTTATACTTTAGATTACTAATGATATTAAAAAGAAAAGGAGGTTTGGGTCAGTTGCAAATGACCCCAAATGTTTTTGAAAATTACTAAAACTGCCATCGAGGTTTGATTCTGTTTTAAATTTAAGGGGCCAAATACACCTTATATATTAATGATGTTGACACACTTATTAATTTGATGTTGATTTTCTTTTTCAATTAAATACTCTAATTTCAATATTTCCAAATTATGCATTCAATATTTTATTTTTATTTTTCAAAATGGCTTCTGATGATTTTTTTTGGAAATTGACATTTATAATAAAGTTTCATATCCTTATGAATCCAGATGTCCATTAAATAATATGTATTGTTTTTGGTTTTGGGTTCTGATTGGCAGAGCAAGAAATGTATGGTATTAAATATAGAATTAGAGGTTGGAGACCTCATCCATGGAGAAACCTACACTGAAGGTAAATTTACTTTTACACACACACACACACAGATATATATATATATATATATATATATATATATATATATATATATATATATATATATATATATATACACACACACACACACACACACACACACCGTGTTTTAGTATATGATTTAGTGTAATGCTTGAGTGATAATATGAGTTGTGGGTACATAGTCTATTGCATTAAGTGACAGCTTTTATTTTATTCTATTTATTTATTTATTTATTATGGCCAAATAGTATTTTGAGGTAATTTAGCCGATATTTTTTCTTCTGAATGTCATGTTCAATTCTTAATATTTTTCATTTTAATTTTATATATCATGAATACATATATTTATGTTATGATTATTATTTCCTTTTTTGGTTTGATTTTTATCCTCCACTTCCTTTCTGTTGATGGGTTTGTGTGATGCATTTTTCAATTTATTTAATTTAAGTAAGTTCACTTCATTTTCTGGACTTTTTAATAATTTAGGTCGTCATTATTTCATCAGTTATTTAATCATTTATGTGGATTGGTTTTGTTCATAACGACATGAAAATAAAATTGAATTTGAATTTGAAGTCAAAATGATATGCATTCATCCAGTACATCTCAAAAAAGGAGGTAGTGCTTGCTTTAGAAAGCATGGGTCATTAGGTTAGTTAGATGTGGTTTGTTTTTTTATTTATTTTCTTGCAGATTCTCAAACCCAATTCTATTGTGTAAGTTGTTTTTATTTTTTTGTTGAAGTTGTCTCTTTTTTCTAAGTTGTTTGATGGTAGACGACTATTTGTTGAAATATAGAACATTTCGAAGAATGATTTGGATGGTTATCAAAGAAGCACTTTTTAGGAAAAAACTAATTTGTTTATGGTATTTACTTTCTAGGGGTGATTTTGAGTTGCTATCTTCTTTTTTCTTTCTTCATTAATGTGTTTATGGTATTTACTTCAAGCCTTCAACTACATAGAATATTTTAGAAAATGGCTCAAAAGGAGATAACATTAGGGTATTAGAATATTTGAATCAACGTTATCACGCCGCATGAGTTTTAGATTCTTATGTTTAATGAAGTTTAGCCTTTGTGTAAGTAAATATTACAAAAGATAGTTCATGTGTTTTAATGATCTTTTAGGTTTTCCTTGATGTAATTATAGCTTACAGGATAATTTTATGTATAATATGATTGTTTCATAATTTAAACATTTTGACACATAAAGATATATGATATTGATATTTCTATTAAAAATATATTTAATGACAGACCAGGAAGCTCAAGTAGATGAAAAGAGCGGTTTTACACATTTGTCGGTGGTAATACACATTATAGCTATTTTTTTGGGATTTTATAAGAATTTGTACAAATATATGATTTATATATAAATCTTTATTTAAAAATGTATGTTAATGCAATATGTGCTACTATTCTGCGTACAATATAGTTCTTCACGGGCTTTATTTGTGATGTAACTCGATTTATTGATTCTAAATATTGGTTTGACTAACATTCCTTTCTCATTTATTTACTTAGTTGTATTCGAAACTAAAATTTCACATTACTATATATTTATTATTTTCTAAATATTATCTCTAATTACAATTATTTTATTAGTTTATGTGTTATAAATACCTATTAGATTTATGGTATTATTTTTTAGATAAATTTATAAATTTCATATTTCCTATCAAATTGGTGATTGATGCTTGATATTTTATTTGATTTCATTTTTAGTATATGATTCCTTTTTTTTTTTTTGGAAAGCACACATAAGACAATTTGCATTTATTAGACTTTCAATTATAAATTTATACCGTCAATTGATTTTCTCTTATAAAAGACATTAAATGATGTGATAACATTCGTTGTTTGAATCTTCAATGTTATTGAATTATTACCATAAAAATATATAGTTATTATATGATTTGGTGATAGATCAGGATGTTCTATTAGAAGGAACATGCTGATTTACACATTTATTCTTGGTAATCCGCGTTATAGCTAATTTTTGAGACTTTACAAGAATTCATAAAAACTATTTATATGAAAGTTTTTATTTTAAAATTGTATCTTAATGCAAAAGAAATATTTTTATTTTATATGCATGTTAAATTATATTAAACATGTTTTAGTATTTTTTAATTTTTTTTTTTGTAAAACCACTTCGCAATTAATATCTTCTCTCTTAAATTATTATTTAATTAATGTGATAATATATATTAAAGTGTCTACATGATTTGTATTTTACTTGGCAAAAATACACTAAAGAAATATCATTGATGTATTTATACATGGTGTAGTTGATTTTCTTAGGACACGTTCTATTTTATCCACTCTCAGTTTAGGAGATACGATAATATATATTGAAATATCCGTGTTATTTGTATTTCGAAAATAATTAATTAGGTTTACTCTACTAACACTTTCTTACACTTATTTTTTTTGAATTTATTTTTATTTAATATTTTGATCTAGAATTAATAATATAAATAAAATTGCAAAAAATTAATAATGCGCTTATTTTTATTATGTATTTATTCGTTATGCTCGCGTAATACGCGGGTGTCTATACTAGTGTCTTCTATTGGTGAAAGTTCTAGCCCAGTAGAATTTATGACACCTAAAAATAAGCGGTCTGCTGAGGGTTACATTGACGTAGATGTTGTTGATTCTGGTTCTCAACAATCAACTACGTCGAAGAACATTCGCGTCAAGATGGAGAAGCTTGATTAATGATTTGGTTGAGTATTGATTCGATTTTATTTTGGAGACTTTGTTTGTGATCGTCCTTGGAGTGATTTTGAATATGTGGACTTTTTAAATAAATATTTAATGTCCATTTAATGGCCAATTAGATTGGTTGGTTGAATATAAATTTGAGGGAACATTTCATCAATAAAATTCTCAGGCCTTTTATTATTTTATTTACGTGTTATGCACTTATTATGTTTCAAATATAGTAGATATATTATGATTACTTCAATATGAAAACACAATAGCAACATTTCAATTATAAATTAATTGAAATTCATCAATGTCTGTTATATAAGCATGTTTGTTATTTAATTTGGTTTATAAAAAAGACCTATATAGAATATATAGTTATTACAGATAAATTACTATTTATTTATATATTTAATAGTTAAACGTAAATATAACCGGATTTTTTAAAAAATATTTCGATGATTTAAAGTGAGAGAATAGAATATATTTAATACGACATCATTATTACCCTGTATTATATTTATCGGTAATATAATATATAATTTCTTTTGTTTTTAATTCCTATATATAATACGACATTTCATGTAGCATTATTACGCTTTAAAATATGCAATAAATACATACGTTTAGCCAAGCCACGTATTCCGATCATCTGCACCATTATAAATAGGTTTACAAGTCTATTATTTAATTGAGATAATAGTTTAGGGTTTGAAAATGTCACAGCCGCCGTTCTCCAACTATTTATCCCCTTGTTTTTATTCATCTTATCCATTCGATTTTTGGCATCTTTTATTCAGGAAAAAATCACATCATGAGTTCTAGGAGTGTGCCTACCTTTATGCGGATTTTCTTACTCGAACATTGCGAAGCAACGGTATAATTTTATTGTTTGAATGTTTTCATATGTAAAGAAAATTAATGTAGTTGATAATTATTTGTTATCAGTTCATATCTGTTTTCTAAACAATAAAGTGATAGAATTCGATTTATGTTTGATATTGATAAATAAATGCTACTCGGCGCTGTATAATTTCAGATATTATATATTCTGTCAACCGATCCCGGCTATCCGAAAAAGGCAGACTGAAGCGGGTTTTATTTAGTTTTATACATAGTTCTGAAAACCGGACCGGACCGGCCGGTTCGACCGGGAACCGGTCACTACACCGGTCCGGTTTTCATGTGCAAACCGCCTGGGTCAAAAACCGGTTGAACCGGTGAACCTGTGACAGGTTCAATCGGTTTTTTTGATTTTTTTCTGTTTTTTTTTTTTTGCTTTCTAATTTTTATATTAAATAAAATTTGACAGGGTCTTATTTTTTTTATTTGGAGTACAAATAAATACAAATTATGATGGCTAATTTTATTTCATTTGGAAGTTGTTGGACTTGGAGTGATGATATTAGAATTGAACTATTTGATTTGTTTTTTCTTCCATATATTTAATTCAACTACATTTTTCTATGTTGTATTGTGGTTGATGAATTCATATTTATTCATATGGACTCAACTACATTTTTCTATGTTGTATTGTGGTTGATGAATTCATATTTATTCATATGGACTCTTTGAATTAAATTTTAAAATATTTTATAATCATATATTTTATTAATCTAATTTATTCTATTTATTTATAACATATTTAATATATATATATATATAAAACCGGTCCGACCACGGTTGGACCTGTGAACCACTGAACCTGTAGCTTTACCGGTTCGGTGACCGGTCCGGTTTTCAGAACAATGGTTTTATATATTCATTCTTATACAAATCGAATATAATTTTCAGACTAAAATATCCAATCTTGTTTCACGCTATTTTGATGAGTACGATGAACTACCAGTTTGGACTCTGAGGAATATACGTGGAGAGTGTTGGCCTGTACAATTTTAGCGACGTGATAGAGATGTGAGTTTTTTTATTTACTTCAGTTTGTCATTTATTCAGTTTTCTGATATATGGTTAAAATTTTAAATGTAACTTCTTCAAGAATTTGCAAACATACAATCATATAGTATATTTTACTCAACGAGATACGTTTTGGCAATGGTTGGCACGCTTTTACAAACGATAATAACCTCCACCCACGTGCTATTTTGGTTTATACCCATGATCTTTGACGCTACAATATTCGATGGACGAAGTGTTGAGATGATGCGAATTGATGGAGTATCGACGGTTAATGGTGAATATACTACTCCCAGTTTTCGTGTCACTCTAACGAAAAGTAGTTTTGAACGTGACCGTATTGTGAGTATTAAAGATATATTACTTAAACAAGTATTTATAACTTTCTAGGTAATGATGTTTGGTTCTATCTACATTGTTTTATTTGATTAGATTATCAATTCACAATTCTTGAAGTCATTGATAGTGCCGTCAAACCGCCATGACCAGACACAAGCTACTATTTGGCATGGAATGTCATGTTGGATTGTAAAGATTAAAGAAAATACAGATCAACATTACATGTCTGGCTGCAATGATTTCCTTGGACACTTTTCACTTCAAGTTGATGACATGTTAGAGTTCAAACTTCTAAAGGCAACTGGATTAGTATTGGAGCTGCGTTTAGTTGAACATTAGATGTAGATGGTATCGAGTGAAAATAAATTTATCCGATTTTTTTGAATTGGTATCTATCTCTCCTTGCAAATGATATGTTTCAATCTCTCATTTAAATTGTGTTTTTAGATCCTAATATTATGGTCTCGGAGCCTATTAATTTCTTTTTATGTAAAACTCGTTTCAAAGTTGTGTTTTTATAATTTTTTGGTTCATTTAGTAATTATTTTTTGTAGTAAATATCAAACAAATATTATTTACTCAATAAATATAAAACAAATTATATGCACAATCAATGTAAATAAATATCACATCAACTTATATGCACAATCATGTATATAAAAATCATATCAAAATATATGCAGAATCAGTGTATTCAACTAGTTAAAGTAGTCACTTTAGTTAACATATAATGATAATATGGCAAAAGTATATAATCATATCAACAATTTTTATTTAGCACATAATTATATATATATATATATATATATATATATATATATATATATATATATATATATATATCTCAGAATCTGACTACTTCCTTAGTGCGATTTTAAATAAACACATAAAACTTTAATATTTGTAATATTGTTGTTCATTTGTTAGGATACATCTTTTATACATAATAAAATGCATTATTCCCAAAAAAAAAGAATCTAAATAACCACGAAAAAACAATCAGAATATTTTGCATATATTTTAATTTATTGTTAATGCATTATCTTTTATATATAATGAATAAAACATCAAGCTTTCAATTGTATAACAAATAGCAACTCCTGAGTTAGTGAAATATTCATCCATTTTGCGAGATTATCTTTCCTTCTACTTGAATGCATCTATTTTTTTTGGCAAACACTTGTGTTAGGTCAGATTAACGGGCCATGACCCGTTAGGCCATCTGACCCGATACTATAATGTATTTATTTTTGTAATGTGATGTATTGATTTTTTTACTGTAAAGTATTAGTTTTTCATAAATCTCTGACCCGTGCTATGATTTATTGGTTTTTGTACTGTAATATTTTTTACTATGATATATTGGTTTTTTATTATAATGTATTGGTTTTTACACTATAATGTATTGATGTGAAATTTTGGCCTAACGGATGATCCGTTAGTCCGGCCTAACAAGAGTGTTGCCCTTTTTCTTTCAACAATCTGCTATCCTTTTAACAGTATAATACACCAAACGAGTCTATGCATCGATAATGCTTTATTTTATTTTAATCTATATGAATCTATTACAACGTACAATACATTGCCTTTATTAATTATAAATTGCTGAAACAAAATCACTCCATGCACAGATCGTCCAACTCTAAAGAGTAGTATTGAGGAATCGAATGGCAAAACAAGATCCAAAATACAACCATATGGTTAGGAAGTTCAGTTTGAACAAAAAACGACAAAAAGGTAATTCATGTACTTATGTTGATATTTTTTAAAATTACTCTTTTAAATCCGCATTGTATATCACGTTTACACATTATAATATATTATCAATTTTTCTCAACAGATCACCATACGTCTGCACATTCGGGTTTAGTAAACACCTGTAACATCCCAAATTTTTATTACGTATACATTTTTAATTTTTAAGCTCAATTAGTAAAATTCCATGTATTTATTTATAAATAAAAGGTTTATATTTAAGTTATTTGGGCCATGTCTTTTTACATTAAAATTCGTGAGTCCATTATACAACTGGCCCAACAAGAGAACATTGCATTGGCATATTCTTAGACCTCAGAATTCAATAATTCTCCCCACGTTTTCTTCCCTCGTCTGTTGAGATTTTTCAGCAAGTAATCAAAGAATTCTATGATATTAAGACTCTTAAACTCTTAAACCTAATTCATTATCAAGCCAMAGATAAATCGTCCTCATCATTCTCATTCACCATCGCGTTCGCCGTCAAACTCACACAAGTTCCAAACCTAGTTATCCTTAGCACATCAATTTACAATTCCATTTTCAGTCTCAAACCATCAAACCACCGTTGAGACCACGTGAATCAACCGAAACGCAGAACCAGAACGTTGTTACTTGATCACTAGAACCAAACCCAGTTTTGAAACGAGAGCCCAACGGAGTCTYGCTGCTGCTAGTCCAAAGTCATGCCCACGAACCAACGTCATCCAAATTTGCGAACCACGAACCGAAGCAGAACCCGAAGTCAAGACCGAAACACCACGAACACTCAGCCCATTTTAGGGCCCACGAATTGAGACCGACCCAACTGCTGACGCCGCCCTCTCCGTTGCCGTCGCCTGCCAAATGGCGCGGCGCATGCACTTCCAGCCGCTGGTCGCCGATGAAGTCCGGAGCAACCCTCACCTTGAACCAGACCAGCCGCGCATTCAGTGTGCCGCCGCCACTGCGTGCCACCATCCTCGCCTCCGTTTGTCGTTTGCCGCCACCGCCATCAATTAATCAGGGAGGAGGAGATGTGGCCGATCGATTTGATAAAGGAAGAAGTGCAGCGGCCAATTTCTGATTTGGGGATTTGAAGAGGTATTGTGAAATCGATTGTTTTGGGACGCAGGGTGTGTGGATTATGAATTGGGATTGTGTTGATCTTGGAATTTAATTTTCGATTGGGGTATTAATGGAGGGTTTAGGCTTGAGTTTGTTGTTGTTTGTTTTGGAGTTGCAGATGGGTCACGGGTTACTGAAGCAGAGAAAGAAGTGAGTAAGAATATAGGGCTGGGTTCTGCCTTTTATACCCATCCATTTCCCAAATATTTTCAATTGACCCCAAAAGTTTTCAGATCGTTCGATTGAGCCCCCAGTTCATCCAAACTCCATATTCAGCCCCTGAACTTATAAGAAACTCCATTTCAGCCTACATATATTTCAAGTTATCTTCTTTCCACCCTCCAGCTTCATGAACTTTACAAAAATAGCCTCGTTGACTTGACTTCAAGGTTTGACCAATGATTATTTCAATTATTCATATTTTAAGGCTTAAAATCCTTATTTCATATAATAAGTTAAATTACATTTTCATGTAGGAGCATTGATTTTGAGACTCATGATCTGAAAACACGATCATTCGCATATTTCAAAGATCACAAGCGTCGGTCTAAAGGTGGAGATATTTAACTCAAAACCTTTTTAAATTCAAGTTCATATTAATTGCTCGATATGTTATAGTTTATGGTGATTACATGACAATTATACAATTATGGCCTTCGGGCAAATGACTATGTATACATAGAGTCGCACGATAGCACAGAACAATTATTGATCAGGGGCCGCGTAATCGGTCCGGGGTCTACGGATCCTTGGGATGGCCCACCGTACTGCACATAACAATTATTGGTCAGGGGCCGTGTAATCGGTCCGGGGTCTACGGATCCTTGGGATGGCCCACCGTACTGCACAGAACAAATTTCTCCATATTTTACTATGATGCTATGTTATATTGAGAAATTAATTATGAACGGTATCTCCACTGAGTCGTTGTGTACTCATCCCTTTTCATCAAATATTTTTTTCAGGTGAAGTGAAGCGCAGCGTAAGCGTGGTGGTGGCGACGATAATAAAATATAATTTAAAGTTTATATGTTTCTATTTTCAAAACATGATCAAATAGTCGTATTTTATACATGTTGGATTTATTCGAGAGCTATTTACAAAATGCCATATTATTATTATTGTTATTATTATTTTATTTATTATGTTCAAATTATATTATATGTATTTGTTTTCTTTAAAGTGATATTATTTCATACAAATTATTTTTCATAATTTGTTTATCTTAAAAGTTAATCAAAGGTGTTTATTAAAAAGTACGTCCCTCTTATTACTTTTTATTCAATTATGAATGCTTCCGCTTGTGTTTTCGCTATGAGAAACTGGGGCGTTACAACACCAACTCTGCTTCATTTGGTAACCTGTCATGAAGATATATATATATTTTTGTATCCTACTATTTAATTCTTCTTTTGTTTTTTTTTCCTGCCAAACTGACGAGTTACAAATTCAGTTTAATATTATAACCTCTTTTTTATTTTTTTTTATAAAAATAGAAATAAACATAGTTTTATTTTTTATTTTATTTTTTTAGAAGCGAAAATCAAATTTATCTGATTTTGGTTTCTCCAGGAACTTTTCACTTTCATGCATAATTGTATTACTTTGAAAAAAAGTTTTTATTTTCTCTTACTGTTTACCAATACAATTATATGAATGATTTATTTAAATATATATAAATATTTGTTCATTGAATTGTTACAATAGTGAATATAAATTTAATTCTTTAATTGTAACGAAATGTTACCGCAAAATATATGTGGTACAGTTGCTGCCGCTGCAAATCCTAATAGGCCATTTGATCCAGCAAGTAATGCAAGAAAGATCCAAAAGACAATTATATCGAACAAACAAAATTCCCAGTCACAAGGTATACATTCAAAATATTTGACAAATTTTATTTCATATTTCATTAACAAATATTTTCTTTGTGTAATAAATAGTACATCCATATTGTATGGAGTATTCAATTTTCTTATTAAATATTTGATTTGATCAATGCACGCTTATTATTAACAGCCATTATAAGCAACAAAGAAAATAATTACATGAACCAGGCAGATTTAATTTTTCCATCACCTCTGTCATATACCGGACATTTCTATTCGACAGGTTATTTAAGTTCCTAATAATTATGAATTTTTAATACATTAACGTAGGTTGATATTCGTTATTTGTTTGTTAGGATAAGTTAAGTCGCAGCATATTGAGAAAAGTAACATTTTTTAAAACATACGCGCACTCATATTATTTATGTTCTTGCCTAATAGGAACGAGTACTCAAGAGTTTATTCCACCACCATCAATATTTAACCCCCACTAACAGTAAGTCAATTTTTTTTATTAACCATTTAACGTGTGTTTAAATATTTCTTGAATAAAGTCCTTATTAGTTCATTCAATTTTTATTTTAATCATCATAATATCACTGAGTGACTGGACAGTATGTATAAATACTTAGATTTGCCAGTATTGAGTAAATATTTAGTTACTATAACATATAATTAACGGTTTTGTTCTGCCGATTAATGCAATTTCAATGTTTGTATTAGGTTTGGCTTCTCAAATATTCACTTCTCCACAAGCACTAGCAGATCTCACTAATTGTAATTTTGATAATAACTTCTAAGAAATGTTTAGGGAATTTATATAGCAAAAGATATTTGCGCATAACTGTTATTTTGTATGTTTATCTCATGTTCAGTTAATTGTTGTCTTTTTATTGTGGTAGCATCAAAGAATAACAAAAGACAATTCCCATTATCTGATGTGACAAATGGTAAGATAAAATATAAGGAAACTTGGAATGACAATGCTCAACTGTGTATTATAACTTATTATAAATAATTTTTTTATGTTTCGCTTATGTTTAATTTTTTCTTAGTCGATTCTACAATTAATCGCGGGAAACAAAGAATACAAACATCCACACCTTTTTCGGATGTTACTCAAAGATTAAATACAAATTCTGAAACCTTAAGCGTTCTTCAACAAACAGGTTGTACCAGTTATTCGAACATACAAGGTTAGATTATCACAAAATCAAAGTAATAGATCAATACTTATGAGTCATACCATAAACAAATATGGAGATTAACCTTTTACTAAATATCCTCATCTCACTTACAGATAATCCAGGTACTTCACATAAGGATGCCAAATAAGCAAGGAGTTATAGATGTTATCGTTTGAATAATAAGCGTTTTGGTAGTTTTATTGCATAAATTATTTCATTTGGCCATTTTACTTCTACTATTCATAAATTCGTCTACACAAGTACAATAATCTAATTTACGTGACCTTATAATTTAATATTTTATGAATTATTATGTCGTGTTTTAAAAGTGTAAATAGGAATGAGAAATAACTTCTCTTTCGGAAACTTATTTTTATCATTAGCAATATTCAGACATTGACTTATTTGTTAACATACTACATATTGTGTGGTACCTATAAATAGATTTTCAAAAAAATAAATAAAATAACAACCCTATTTTTAAAAATTTTAATAAATATTACAAATTTTTTAAGTACTCATTTACTACTTCCGAAAACAAACCTATAAACTCTTTAGCAACATTACAGCGTCTCTTCGTGGAAAATCGACAAATAACCGACAAACAAAGCGATCAAACGCAACATCAACTACGACAAGAATTCAAAGAGGTGTGTCATGTATAGACTAACAAAAATATTTCATCTAATAATACACATATTTTGACTTCCGAACGTCATTAATTTTTTACTTTTTGTATGTTAATTGTAATTATTTAGACGTCCGTTCTACTCGAAACCCATCTGTCAGACGTCAACGTAGAAGATCTGTTTACAATAAACCCACTAACTCAACAGGTCAATTTCTTTTAATAAAAAAAATCTATTTTTAATCCCATAAATAAGTTATTTTTATTATTTCAACTCACAAATTATGTATGTACATTTTTGTTAGGCTACGTCGACAATGGTGACCCAACATATAGTTGTGTATTCGGCCACGCAATTATGTGGTATGATGAATGCACTGAAAAGACAACAAAACATGCATCTCCAACGTTCTCCAGATGTTGCGGTAATGGTAAGGTTGAGTTGCCTTTCTTAACCGAGCCTCCTTTAGTTCTTCAAAATTTATTGTTTGGTCACGATCTTCGGAGCAACAAATATATAGAAAACATTCGTGGATATAATAGCATGTTTAGTTTCACTTCACTGGGAGGAAAGATAGATACATCAATCAATAAGGGACAAGGACCCCATGTTTTCAAGTTTAAAGGTGCAAACTATCATCGTATAGGGAGTCTATACCGATATCTGGAGAATCCCCCAAGTTTTCTCAACTCTACATATATGACACTGAGCATGAAATTCAAAATAGAATTAATGCAATTGGGTATGTTGTCCTTATTCATATTTCTTTTTAATATCCATCTTTACTTATAATTTTTCGGTTTATAATACTTTTAATAATAAAAGTTTAACCTATCTCATTCATCACCAGTTCTGAAGGCAGAACAAGCTCATTTGATCCCACAATCATTGGACATACCAAAACTATGTTTGATGTTCATAATCCTATGGTGCAATCATTCAGAAGTGTCAGAGAACGTGGTATCATAGACGATCAACCTGGTCTCAGGTTGAAACTAATTGGTGGAAGAGAATCTGATGGTAGCACATTCAATCTTCCCACTTCTCTTGAAGTAGATTCTCTTATCCCCGGATATTTCGACTCTGCTTTTGATAATAGGGATATAATTATAGAGAGCCGGTCCGGTTCGTTGCAGAGAATAAGCGAATTGCACCCTTCTTATCTTGCTTTGTAATATCCTTTGTTATTTCCATATGGTGAAGATGGTTTTTGCCTTGATATCAGACAAAGTGATATTTCATCCACAACTACGTCGACTAAAAGGGATAAACTGATAATGCGAGAATTTTTTGCTTTTAGGATTCAAGAACGACAATGTGAGTCTAAAACACTATTATTTTTTCGAAGGCTTTTTCAACAGTTCTTGGTTGATGGATACACGACGGTCGAGTGTGAAAGAATAAAGTTTATTAGATTTAATCAAGTCTTACTAAGGTCTGATAAATATAAAAATCTCGAGGATGCCATGTCAAAAGGCCAAACAGATGCAACTTCGACTGGTCAGAGAATAGTTATGCCAACTTCCTTCACTGGTGGAGCTAGATATATGATTCAAAATGATCGAGATGCAATGTCAATTTGCAAGTGGTTTGGCTATCCGGATCTATTCATCACAATCACTTGCAACCCAAAGTGGCCAGAAATAAAATGATATCTAAATAGCAGAGGATTGAGATCGAAAGATAGGCCAGATATCGTATGCCGAATATTTAAGATCAAGCTGGATCAGATCATTAAGGATATGACGGAATTGGAACTATTTGGCAGGACCCGAGCAGGTGCGAACCTACATAACCAATATGTTATTTTTTATTCAAATACAACTATCATGGTACATTATTCCAGGATCATACATAAAAATTTAATGTATTGAGAATCTCATGCATGGTAATTTTGTAAACATTTTATCTACACATCCATCATTCTTATTTAAATATATTTTTATTGCATTTTATATATATTTCTAAACCATCTTTCACATTCAACCTTCTATTTTGTGATTCTTTTTAAATTTATTACTAATTACTAATTTATTTAATAAAGCAGTTATCTACACAGTGGAATTTCAAAAGTGCGGTTTGCCTCATGCGCATATTTTGGTTTTCCTTGACCATGATCGCAAGATTCCGACGCCACAAGATGTTGATGAAGTCATATCAGCAAAGATACCAAATAAAGAAACAAATGCTTTTTTGCATGAACTGGTGACTCAACACATGATGCATGGTCTGTGAAACTCGAAGACAGAGAAAGCATGCTTAAAGAAAGAGAAGTGTATTAAGGGCTTTCCTAAACCATACACTGATACAACCACTGTTGATGACGATGGATACCCAATGTATAAGAGAAGAGATACGGGAATTTAGGTGGTTAATAGCGTCAGTTTAGATAACAAGTTTGTCGTTCTATATAGTCCTCAGCTCTTAACGAGGTATCAAGCTCACATTAACGTAGAATGGTGAAATCAGTTCAGATCAATTAAGTACCTGTTTAAGTACATAAATAAAGGGCACGACCGAGTCACTGTGTCTATAACCGAGGATTCAAATGGTGGGATTTAAAAGGATGAAGTCGTGGATGAGATAAGAAATTACTACAACTGTAGATTTATCTCTCCGTGAGAGGCAGTTTGGCGTCTTTTTGGATTCGATATCCATTATAGGAAACCATCTGTACAGAGATTGATCTTCCACCTACTCAATGAGCAGCCGATCTTTTATAATGATGATGACACCATTCATCGAGTAATTATCGAAGAAGATGGAATGGAATCGATGTTTCTTGCTTGGATGGCATGTAATAAGAAGTATTCACGTGCCAGATTGTTTTCATATACAGAATTTCCCAAAAAATTCATTTAGGATGCCACATATCGTGTTTGGAGAAAAAGACAACAAGGATTTAAAATTGGTAGGTTGGATTATGTTCTGCCTGGTGTTGGAGAAGCATATTTTTTGTCAATAATGCTACATCATTCCCGAGGATCAAGATGTCACGAAGATATACGTACCATTAACAACATTGTCTACCCCACTTTCAAGGCTGCATGTTATTCTTTGGGATTATTGGATGATGATAGAGAATACGTCGACGGTATTGTCGAAGCAAGTTACTAGGGTTTACTGTCATTCCTAAGAAAGATCTTCGTATCGTTGTTAATGTCTTCGAGTGTTTCAAGGCCTGAGTATGTATGGGAAAAGACATGTCATCTTCTTGCAGATGACATCTTGCGAAGATAACGTATAATTATGGGTATAAAAGGTAATTAGTATTTAATTTTTTTAATCTGTTATTTTCATAATTAGTATTTTTGTTTTGATTAATTATTTACGAATATGATTCACTTATATTCGAATAAACTTGAGCTAATTTTTTTTTCTCTGTTCAGATCTTCAACTAAGTGATGATATGTTGAAAAATTATACCTTGATTGAATTGGAAAAACTTCTCCAAACTAATGGAAAATCCCTCATGAACTTCCCTGATATGCCTTTGCCGATGATTCTTTAACGACTGACAAAAATAACAAACTTATCCAGCAAGAACTTAATTTTGACAGATGTCTTTGGAAGTCGAACATCAGAAGTTGTGCTCATCATTAACAGATGAACAAAGGACAATCTATTCGAAAATTCTAAGTGTTGCGACGAATGATGAGGGTGGTATTTATTTTGTATACAGTTATGGAGGTATGGGTAAAACACTCATTTGGCGAACATTATCTGCTGCTTTATGTTCTAAAGGTGAAATCGTTCTCAATGTTTTTTCGAGTGGTGTTGCGGCACTTTTGCTTCCAGTTGGAAGAATTGCACACTCTCGATTTGGAATACCTTTGACAATAACTGAAGATTCAATATGTACAGTTACCCCTGGAACAGAATTAGCTGCTCTTCTTGATGGGAATAATTAATTATTTGGGATGAAGCACCAATGATGAGTAGATTTTGTTTTGAAGCTTTGGATATAAGTTTGAAGCATATCGCACTTGAAGAAAGAAAAGACATACCATTTGTCGGGAAGGTTATAGTTCTAGGTGGGTCTTTTGTTAAATTCTCCCGGTTGTTACAAAGGGTACTCGAGAAGATATTGTGTATGCCAGTATTTTTTCATCTAGATTATGGGAACATTGTAAGATACTTCATTTGAGGAAAAATATGAGGTTAACAGTCAGACAATCAATGTCAGAATCCGTTGAATGTGAAATTTGGGATTTCTCCAATTGGATTCTCAAAATCGTTGATGGCGAAATTGGTACTGAAGTGGATGGTCAAACTTTAACTGATATACCTGACGATATACTTCTCCAGACTTCAAGTGATCATGTTGCTGCGATTTTTGAGAGCACTTATCCATCTCTTTTACAGAACTTTGTCAATCACCCATTCTTCGAAGAAAGAGCTATTCTTGCTCCAACTAGTAGCATTGTTGAGACAGTGAGTGACTACGTGATGTCGATTCTTTCGGGTGATGAAAGAGTTTCTCTTAGCTCTGACACAATTTGCAAAACATATGTTAATGGAGAAGCTCAGCATCAAGTATGTTCGACAGATTTTCTAAACACGATAAAGTGCTCCGCAATGCCCAATCATATTCTGAAATTAAAATTTGGAGTTCCGATTATGTTGATTAGACACATGGATCAGGCTTTGGGGCCGTGTAATGGTACTAGATTAGTTGTTACGCAACTCTGAAGTGAGATTTTGTTTGGAACTAATGTTGGGACTAAGGTTTACATTCCACGAATGGCACTGAGTCCTTCGGATAGTAGGGTTCCGTTCAAATTTCAAAGGAGACAGTTTTCGCTTATTATTTATTTCGCAATGACCATAAACAAGAGCCAGGGTCAAACTCTTTCAAATGTCGGTTTGTATTTGCTAAGTCCAGTTTTTAGCCACGGTCAACTCTACGTCGCAGTCTCTCAGTTCAAGAGTCGTAAAGGATTAAACATCCTAAGTTGTGACGATGATGCTAATATTGTTAATAAGATTGCAAATGTTGTTTATAAGGAGGTTTTTCAGAATCTTAAGTGAACGATTTCAATAAATTATATTATTGACAATATTTTAAATTGCCAATTTTTTCTCTTTTGTTAGTATATTTTTGCCTAGTATGCCCGCGTAAACGCGGGTTTACGAACTAGTATAAGGAAATTTATATTGTCTCTGATTTCCTTAAGACATTTCGTTGATTTTGTGTAAATTAAATGATTATGGAGTCAAACTATCCTTCTATGAAAGTTGTCTTATATAAAATTTCATATAATAGAAACTTATATTAATCCAAGTATTAAAATTAGATATAAATGATCTTACTAACTATAAATTAACAGAAATTACAGTAATAAGAATAATGATTCATTAATTCATTGATAGAAAGAAAATAATATAGAGGGAAATTTATATACACGGAATTCCTTAAAATCAACACAATTTGCTATTTATATACTTATAAATCAAATCTTTGTTTGGATAATTTGAGTTAATGAATCATCGTATTTTATTATATCAGTATTTGAATTGATATCACACGAAAATATTTTCAAAATATATGGTAATTTATGTAAACATTGACTTCCTTATAAACATATCAATTTGCTATTAATATATTATATAATTCAAATCTGTGATTGTATAATTAAAACTAATGAACCATCGCATTTTATGATTTATGTCTAATAGTTTTTATGTTAAGAAAATCAATTAAGATATATGAGAATTTATATTTACGTTGATTTCCTTGTGGTTTTCATTGTAAATATTTATGCTAAGTATTTTGAATTAGAAAATACAATTTTTAAATAATTATAGAAACTATAATTTGTAATATCATAGAATGCCTAATATTTGAATTTATTGAAAAGAAGGAATGAAATAAAATGGAATGAAAAAACGGTAATTTGACTTCCAGATCCAAAAAATATTGAAAAAATGGAATGAACAATCCAAAAAACAATATTGAAAGAAAAGTTTGAATTCCAGATCTGTTCTATTTCTATGAGTTCCAGATTTTTGGATGATTATTTGACAACTCATAATTTCCAGATCTATTTGTATTGAAAAAAAATAGAACAATTAGGCCGTCGATAGGGAAAAAAAGAATGATCAAAATAATAAATAATTCTTACCAATTGAAAAACAGAATGAGCAATTATTCCAGATATGTAATGAAAAAAAATATGTCGTGAAATAATAATCGACAACTCATAATTTCCAGATCCAAAAAATATTGAAAAAAAAAACTGAATGAACAATCCAAAAAAAATATTGAAAAAAAAGTTGAGTTCCAAATCTGTTCTATTTCTATGAGTTCCAGATTTTTGGATGATTATTCGACAACTCATAATTTCTAGATCTATTTGAATAAAAAAATAGAACAATTAGGCCGTCGATTTTACAAAAAAGGAATGAACAAAATAATAAATAATTCTTACCAATTGAAAAACAGAATGAACAATTATTCCAGATCTGTATTGAAAAAAATATGTTGTGAAAAAATGTTCGACACCTCATAATTTCCAGACCCAAAAAAGATTGAAGAAATGGAATGAATAATCCAAAATAAATTTTGAAAAAAAAGTTTGAATTCTAGATTTATTCTATTTCTATGAGTTCCAGATTTTTGGATGATTATTCGACAACTCATAATTTCCAGATCTATCATGAATTGAAAAAAGAAAAGAAAAATTAGGCCGTCGATCGGGAAAAAAAGAATGAACACAACAATAAATAATTCTTACCAATTTCTTTTTATAACTTCCCAACATAACTTTTAGAAAAGTTGGGATTAACATGACCAGAATGTGTTTTGAAGAGAAGAACAAAAAGAAGAAAAAAGAAGAAGAAAAGTTTTGTTATACGGCATGTGAGTAGGTTTTGCAAAAATGGGGAGGACAATATTAACATAAATAAAAAATAAATTTGTTATTTATACCAAGTCAAGATTTTGGCCTCGTCCCAAAATAGACCCCTTTGAACCACAACTTGATACCTCATTTTTGAAGTATTCTAATTGGTCCACCTATTTCCCAGAATGCTCTCATTTTGACAAATCAGCATTAATAGTTAGCACAATTAACAGCGTGGGTGGATATGGACATAAATATTTAATAAGAAAATATTAGAGAGCATCCTTTTAATAATGTTAAATAGATGTCCAACGTTAATTTAGGGTGTGAAATTTGAAAATATTAAGAACAACATTTTGATAATGTTAAGCAGGTGAGTGACGTTAATTTAGGTTGTAAAGTTAGGCTAAAAATAAACACCATAAATAAGATTATCAAATAAACCAATTAAATACTATCCAACTTTACATACATGTACACATACATATATATATATATATATATATATATAAATATATAGATAGATAGGATTGGGTTCAAATGAGAACCCCGTCATTATATGTGAACCTAGGGACTCATCTTGGCCTTAGATCTAATAATGTGTGTGGACCACATTTTTCTATTTTTTTAATTTCATTAAAATAATTATATGGTAGGAAAGGGTATTTATGTAATTTTACATAAGTATCTGAATCAAATTAAATCCCAAAATCAAATCTGCCAAATCAAATACCGTCTCTTCCCCAAATCCCCATCTCTTCCCCAAATCGAAAACTCCTCCCTTCTCCGATGGTGACGAACCGGCCATGGCAGCTCTGACAAAGGCGAACGGGAGGCGGCGTGGCGACAGACATGGCGGTATCCCTCCGATGATTTGACACAAGCGATGCATATCTCCTCTCCTCCTCCTTCGACTAGTCGACACCCCGCCTGACTAAGATCTTGGTGTCATCGAGCGGCAGCGTGGAGATGGTGCTGGCAATGGAGGGGCGCTGGGGTGGCGACCCGGGCCTTTTGAATCGGGCCACGGGTTTGGTTTTGGGGAGAAAATCGGTAGGGTTTTGGGTGGCGACCCGGGTGCTTTTGGGAGAAATCGACATGAATTGAGCCTTTTGGTTGTCAGATTGGCGGTCGTTGTGTGGTGGCAATTTGAATTGTCGGGGTTGATTCGGATGGCTGCAGTGGTTGATTCAGACGGCTGTGGTTGGTTGTTAGATTGGCGGTTGGGGTAGGGTTTGGTGATGCGGCCACGGATCGGGCTCGGGGAACG